>VWZF01002255.1:193463-501224 GCA_013396755.1 Sclerurus mexicanus | reverse complement strand
TCCTCCTTTGAACTAAGACAGAGTCTCAGAATGAGAGTGTGATTTTCTCCTTGAGCATTATTACTGGAAGCACGGTTGCTTGAAATTCTTTTATGCACCTTTGGCACATTCCAGACACTCAGAAATTTTTGTAGTTTGAGCAGTTTCAGTAAGACCTATATTTTTCAGTAAGACCTATATCAACCCTGCTAAGTTGATATGCCAATGGGCAATTTGAAGCTGATTACTTATTCTTGTAATAAAACTGTTGCCTCTTTCAAAATTAAAGCAAAATCCAATGATCCTGAGATGCTAATTTTAACAATATTCATTACCTTTTTTTTACAAATGCATGCAAGTAATTTTTGTAAATAAAAACATTGTCATGTTCCAAAAATGAGTGTTAAAAAAGACATATAGCCTCCCAGTAACATGATATATGATGCCTCTAAAATGCTTTGACTGCTCTCTAAAAATCATACAAATGAATATATACATTGTTAATTGCAGAAATGTGGACTTATGTTTATGACATTCCAAATATTTAAGTGGATTCAGGGGGAAAAAAAGAATTAATTTGTAACTTTTGTGGTTCAAAATTTGAAATTTTCAATCAAATGCCTATTGCTCTGTTGTTATTATTACCCCTCTGTATGACTTTGGTTTGGGTGTATCTAGGTAAAAGTTTTCTTTAAATCTCTTGTTGCTACTCTATTTCATGAGAGCGTTTAATTGACTAGAATTTTGTCTTGGTGTTCTAATGAAAAAAATAATGCAGTATCTTATACATTTAATTAAACAAGCACTAACCACATATGTATTTATGTTCTACATTTTATTGATGAATAGGATTACGTTACATGGATCATTTTCTGCAGTATGCCTGAAATAAAAATAGGGCAGCCTCTGACAAGTACATCAAGACCTTGAAAAGAGCCCATTTCGCATTAAAAGTAAATTCAGGATTTGTCCTTTTCTTCTGTTTATGCTAGACAAGAACAGGAGTGATTTTAAGAAGTGACTGTTGCAAACGCAAATGTACAAGAACACAAGGTTTACTTGCTGTCTACTAATAGGCAGCATCTTAAGCAGTCACTTCCTCACTTGCAGCAAAGGAATTCTGAAACAGCCACTTGCCAGTGGCCAAATGGATAAGGAGTCAGACTACCCAACGTAAAAGTGGATGATATTTTGGTTTAATTTCAATACTTAGCACTGTCCCAAAGGGCTGTGTCTGTTCTTGTAAATAAAATGGGTGTCTGCTGTCTGATCCTCGGGGTCATGTGACACAGCACAGTGCAAGTCTACATGGCTGAAGTCTCATAATCTCAAAAAGCAATGTAACATCATCCATACTGAATCTTGGTAGCATTTTCTGATTTATTCAGTCCTCTGAAGTACCCCTAAGTGCTGCCTGGAAAGGATTGAAGTCCAACCAAGGCCTAATGTTTAATGTAATGGCAGCTAATCTGAATTTATGGTATTCATCCATACACACAGCTCACAACTTGCAAACAGATTCACACAGGAAAAGCCTTAGAACATGTTAAATATGTTCAGAAACTTTCTGTGGACTATATATAATATGTATGGGGAAGTGAATACAGGTGCGAATAACAATCTGTATGTCCCTCTTTTCTGTGCTGTGCATAAGCATGCACTGAAAAGTGAAGAGAGTCTCTTTCCATGTGTTGAGAAGTCATGATGTATTGTTTCAAACTCACTGTTTTCAGTCTTTCTCCACAGTGTTACGTTATGTAATAACTGGAGGTAACTGCTTTCCAATCTGCAAAGAATACTTGCAGATCTAGGATAAGTTAAAACCATACTGATTAAAATAACTCAAAAATCCATTAGACTGATTCGATGGCAGCTCAAACAGTCAGAAATGTTGTCCTGTGATTTTTTTTCATTTTGAATAACTATATTTTACTTAAACATTAGTGCACAGAGAAAGTAGCAATGTAATATTGAATTCAAGGAGGTTTTTAGGAAACTTCCCTAGAAATATTCTCACCATATAAAAATGACAGTGGCACACAAAGTTGACATACGTGCTTATGGTACTCTCTGTGACATAATGAATGAAGTAAGAAGCCATGTACCTCCAGCAAATTTAGATGTACCAATAGCCTAGCATGAGACCCCTCATTATTTTCCTTGATACAACAGTTGAATCATAGTACAATCCATTTCAAGTATGATCTTACAGATACTGTTTTAAAGATGCCTATGCATCTTTATATCCTGAACTTTGTATGAAACTTGCGTTTTGTCATAGGGGGTTGCTTGTACTTCAGAGTGAAGAGACTCCTGCAAGTTAAATGCTGAAATACCCACGCAACAGACCCAAAGCCAGCAGATACCAATGACCCACTGCCTCCTTCTGCCAGCCCTCACTTATGTCTCTGCAAATTAAGCCTACAATATCTCAGGCTAAAATCTATCTTATGATAAGTGTTCACTTATCGTCACACTGCCCAGGTGAAATTACCTTGTGAATTCCTGGTAGATCAGAATCGTTTTTCTTTGAACATACTTGTCTTTTTATTTCTCTTTACCTATTTATGCACCTTTTCATTACAAAAATGAAACAATATTTTTTTTCAATAAACTGGACTACTAGATTTTATAACTTTATTTTACCAGTCCAGAGGAACAACTGTAACCCTGCTGGAGAGAGCAATGTGCAGTTAAGCACCTAGAAATACTTGAGATACAATTCCATGGGCCATTGGCTTTGGCAGCGTAACTGAGTGAAGAATTTCTGTGTTTCTGTGTCCCCAATTCCAGTGCTCATTCCCTCCCTGGAACTTATCCTGAACCTGAAATATTTGATTTTGTTTGGTTTACAGAGCAGGAATATAGGGATATATGATATAGGAATATAGGGATATAGGAATATATGGAGAGGTGAAACAGGAAAGAATGAATCATTAGAACAAACTTAAAATGAATTTACAAATCTACAGACATTATTTATGTACATGACACACTAAATGCTCTGGGATGGGATTCAAAACGTAACAGGGGTTTCTAGAAAATTATGGTAAAGGTTCCTGTACCCTTCATGTGCAGATTGATCTAGGTTACAGATGAGGATGATGAGAGAAACATACTGGAATGAAATTTGAATGCAAGACCCAGTCACTTGATTGTCCAGAGATGCCTCCTTCTTTTTTTTTTTTTTTTTAATTTTCTGCTAGTAAGGGTCAGAATATTATGTTTCTTTGCTTTAATAAAAGGGGGATATAGGACATTTCACTTTGCTGCTTTCACCTCAATGATCAGCCCTTGTGAGAGGTTGTGTGTTGTGTGCGTGCACATGCATCCCCTGTGTGTCACCACACTTCATTAACTTCTACCTTCATTACAGATTAGGTTAAAAAGAAAAACATGCTGCAAATGAAGCATCTTTATTCAAATGTGTGACCTTCATGCTTTCTGATTTACTAGTGCAATATCGTATAGGGCAATATCACCTAGATATCACCTAGCATTTTTATTAAACACATCTTTCCAGTAACTTGTGATGAACATTAAAAAAAAAAATCATCATATCTTTTATATAAAACCTCTGATACCAAGGCAAAAGTTTTTAAATAACATTGGTAAAAGTACAGTCGATTTTGCTATGCCAGAGTAATTTACCTTCCCCAAATATCATTGCCTATTAACTATTTTGCCCTCACACTTTCTTAACAGTCAACTTCTACTTGAAGTATTTTGTATCTTAAATTCTGCCTTGGCTATTTTTGGATTATTCTTTCCATGACGAACAGTATTGGTAGTTTCCACTTCTCACAGATAATGTAAAAATACAATGTTGTCCTATATGGCATTTTTTCCAAATTAGTTAAAATTAATTGACTAAAAGTCCTCATAAGACTAGTATGGCTTTACATTATTGGAGAAAGTTTTTCTATACACCATTTACAATACTTGGGCAAAATTAAAAGTCTTAATTATAAAAACTGCCAAAAAGTGGTATTTTAAGATCAATCAAATAAAGTATATGGAAAAAAGGAAAGTAATTTCATACTGAATTTGAGTCAACTTAAAAGTAGTGACTTCAACACTTTTTACCTTAAGACATTGCTCTAGTCATTTGATTTTTTTTTAATTATAGGATTACTGATCCATTTTATACTTAGTGTTTGACGTCAGAATTATATTTTATATAAATTATCAACATACTAACAAAATATTCCCCACTCTTCAGATGGCAGTTTCCACCTTACAGTGGATGTATCTTAATTACCAATTGCTGTTGAGACCTTTATGTGCTAAACCACAGACCTATCAGACCTCACCCTGTTTTTTTCTATATTTATAAATAATGTTTGGAGAATTTCTGACATCAGTTTCTCATTTGCAGTGTAAACTAATAACGTAAGATGGGATGGTAAGACACAGAGATAATCCTCAGTGACCCTTGGGGTAACCCTGTGCTTTGCTATAAAGATGAAAAGAAATGAGCTGCAGCTCAGCCCTTTAAATTAACAGCAAAAGATATCAAATCCTTAAACCATTTAACAACTTAATTTGACTTGGTTTTGTTTTTCTTTTATTTCTTGAGGGAGAAGGAAATGGGAAAGCATGATTAGAGTGGGGTTCCAATTCTACCAGTCTTTGAACTAACATTTGGAAGCATGGACTCAATATTTAAATTATTTTTACTATATATTCAGTGAGTTTACATATACTGCAATGTGTCAATAGAACCATTCTCTAATAAATCCAATGCATGCTACAGTTTAGCATGGATGCTAGGTAAGGATGTTATTTTAAAACAGTTATAATATTAGTATTGCTAATGACTTCAATCTTTTAGATTCCCCTGCTTTTCCTATAGCCTCTTAAAAGCAATTAATGAAACACCTAGCAATTCTACCACAGAAAATTGGTATTTTATTGAAAGATACTATTCAGTCTTTTCATTTTTTCAGCCTTTTTACTGAGTCTTAGTTATGATTTAAGTAGCTAAAAATGTTCTTTCTTCTCCTATCAGATATTTTTATTATTGTTGCTCTGGGATACTACTGTGATGATGATAATTGAAATTGCTCTATTTCTTCAATTTGTGTATGCAGTGAAAACATATTTTTGGATCTGGTGTAATCATTACTACACAGCATTAGATTATTATGTCACCAGTTTAGGATTGCTTTTGACTTCATTATAAAACCTGACAGGAAAATAAGATGGATTACATGGCTACCAGCTGAGCAAAAGTTTGAATTACTTTTCTGCATCCTAGCAAATAAACCTTCCTCCCCTTCTGTATTAAAAGAAAAGAAAAGCAGACACACCAACATCTGATTTAACAAAAATGTGAATAGGAGTGATAAAAGTTGTTAAAATAAATTGTACTTTCATCTAGCAGGAGATGTTGCAGTGGTGTGTTTCTAGCATGAAAAGAAGTCAGGTTTGAATATTGATCTTCTGAGGGTCCATTAGCTATATGTTGAGCATTGCTGACATCACAGATTGATGTGTCTTTAAACTCTGTCTCAGATTTAATCACTTGGGGAAACCACCTATTGACTTTGAATGTTTATGCCGCTCAGTCACAGGAAAATGCTCTTTTACAATCTCTCTCTCCCACTGTCCATGTGTTTGTGTCTCTCTCAAATAAACGCACATGCACGCACACACATGCTTGCCCTTTTGTGTTAGGGAATATTGTAATTATTGTTTGTGTAACTATAAGTTGCCAAAGTTACACTTATGCTTCTTTCCTTATTACATCTGTATGGTACATGTAGGTCACAGTGAGGTCACATGATGTTCACAGTGAGGCAAACCACTTCTTACTGATTTAAGGTATTGAGAGAATATCCAGGACAGCCTAAAGAGATAAGCATCATCTAGTCTATGGAGACCTTCATTTCACCTTCTAAAGTGAGGTAACCATAATAGCCTCCAGAAGAGTCCTACAGGAATCAATAAAGGCAAAGAAACCAAAGCTCTTCTGAGATGCTGGTGGTAGTGATGTGTCTCTGCATGCATGCATGCCTGTATGCCTAAGGATGAAGAGAAATGGTTTGTGATGAAAAGAAATGCAAATGTTCAAGGCATTGATCAGCACTCATCTCCATTCAACCTTGTGCCCTCTGCTACATCAATACATTGGAAACATAATTTGTATCAGCAGTTGTTTCTTTAATTAAGATCTCTCCCAAATCTTTTTCATTGATTCATGCCATTAACTTATTGATTAGTTTGCTTATGCTGAGATGGTAGTTTTACTGAGAGCAGGTGTGTCTCTCTCACTTCATGATGCTGGATCACTACAAGCATCTTGGCAACCAGTGGGCAAATTGTAGCTCACTCAGCTTTGGCACTGCTCTAGCAGTACAGAGAGGTTTGAGATGCTTTCCTACGGCAAGAAAAACAAAACAAAACAAAATAAACCCACAAAAATAATTATTTGCCATCTCAGGAGTCTGGAAACACACACACACACAGACACAGACACACACACACACACATGCACAGAAGAGTATTTAATATGTTTTAAAACTTTTCTGAAAAACTAATCACTCTAAAGACAACATGCAGAAGGTATATAGCCATGGGGGTATATGGCATACCCAGTCTCTGTGTGTTAATTGCTAATAATCAGGAAATAAATAGTAGAATTTGAACTGAAATGTGAAATATATTTAGAAACTAATGACAAGTAACTGATGCCTCATTTAACCAATACTTGGTAAAATATGTGATAATCAAGGCAGAGTGAGGTTAAGGCTAGGTAAAAGTTGAAAAAGGAATGCTCCACAAGTATTTAATTGCAATTCTGCATTTTTCATCTTTTTACATCGTGTCTTTATATTATTTTGTCATAAATATTGTATCAAACAGATTTACTGGTCAGTATGCTCAAAGATACAGAATTTCATATGGATACTCAGAGTATAAAATTGAATTTTTGTATAGATATTTGACTCAGGAAGAAAGAAAAGCAAACTATATCAGCTCTATCTTCTTAGATAGACAAGTAGTCGAAGTAGCACAAATTTCAAGTAGTTATGAGTCATTTATGTAAAATTAACAGATGATTTATTCAGTGAAATTGTTTAGAACTGAAGTTCTTCCCTGTCTCATATGGACTTTATAACATCTGGCTGAAACTTCAAGGAAGTGCAATGACTTTCAAAATTATTGTCTTGGGAGGTTCAACAGGATCCAGGCAAGAAAGAAGGAACACAGCATCAGTTAACTGGTTCCTCTAACCCTAATTAACAGATGGAGCAGCCCCAGGACAGATAATGTGCACATGGCATTCATTAAAGGGCTATGCCTAATACTTAACCTTTGGGGAATGCTTTAACCTCATCAAAATACTTTTAAATATTCAAGGTGGACAGCCAAGAAATGGCTGAACTGACTAGTTTGTTGGGTTAAAGAAGCACAAAGTAGCACAGTGGTGGATGGACTAGGAGGAGCAGAGTAAAGATATTATTGACAGGAGTCATCATCCATGAGGAGATTCAGGAGCTGATGACTTTCCTCATGAACAAATGTATTAAAATTAATACAAATACAGTTAATAAACTAATTCCTTGTATTTCTTAGCCAACTAATATTTGAACTGTCTCTGTGACAGAATGTGTCTTGGGACTCCAGATAGTGCTTTCAGAAGTATAGCACCTTCTCAAGGCTACAGGTGAATTATATGCTCTAAACTCACATAAGGTACAATTCGTTGCTGACAGACCTTCATAACCTGGACACACTTTTTTCAAATCTGCTTCAGCAAGGCAAATTGTAAGACACTGAAGAACAATTTAGCAATAACAGTGTTTATCTTTTTAGAGTTTATAGAAATACAATCTGAAATGGGTGCTGTTTTGCATTAAGGTCCCTAAAATCCCTATTATTTTTTTTTATTTATTGAGCACCAAACTCGAAATTGTTCCTATTTGTCCTCAGATAAATTAGTCAACTGTCCCATATAATTTTCAGAAAATAACATTATGACCTTCCCAGAAACAGTATTCATCTCAGGTTATACAAAGTGCTGTGCATCCTACCAAAGGGACAAAGAACATATATAAAGAGGGTGATATAACGTAACTATATTGAAGTAAAAACTCAACCAAGTGAAAAAATCAGGCATGTAAGCTAGAACTGACCTTCTGTGGCTTTGAATAATACAACCTGCATTTGTACAGGATATGGATTTCACAAATGTGCTCTTCCTTGAGAGCTTCCACAGCAGTCATATCTAACCGCATGCATATTCATATAGTTTTATCAGTACAATGGGGGAAAATATGGCCTGTATTTCTCAGAACTCTGATTTCCCTTGAAAATATGTATTTACTTGACGATCCCTATCCTAGCCATGATAGATCAGTATCTACAACAATCTCTAGAAGTCCAGAAGCAGCAATACCCAAACCCAAGTTTAAGTGTCCGAGACTCCAAGACTCAATGTAACTGGAAGTTTTGTTGATTGTGCCTGTGCATGTTCCTTGGGGATGGAAAACTGTAAACCTCTTACTGCCCTTCTAACCTTGCTCATATCAGTTGCACCTTCACATCTAGTGATCTAGCAAGTAATGCAATGAGGAGTGAGCTGGGGAAGCCACAGAGCACGTAATAGGTGGCAGATGTCTTCTTTTTGATCACTCAGTGGAAGAACGGGTAACAGCACAATTAAATTTAAACAGTTTCAAGAACATGAGTGGCCCATGAAACTCATGGCATCTGGTATATCTGGTATGAAACAAATAGACAAAATTTATGGTGCGCTTTTCTGTACAGAAAAAACAGAAACTTGTAACTTCCTGTGCTCTTAGAAAAATATACCTCAGGAACACTAACCAATCATAAATAAGTGTCCAGAGATATAATGAACTGTGTTCTGTGTAGCAAGTTGTACCAAGTTGTAGGGGATCTGTTCTCTTGTTGTTTTCTTTTGGGTAGCTTGGCTTCCAAAAAAAAGCAAAAGAGTAGTTTAGGATTGTGGGATATGAAATTAAGATGAATGTCATGGTTAAAATGATCAGAAGTGAAATAGTCCATTTTTTCCTTGGCTAGAATGAGAGCTAAATCTGACACAAATTCAGCCATTTCTCCTGTTTGAGTTAAATTTTTAAGGTAAATTCTAGGATAGGTGAATGAGGCATTGGCACACTCCTGCCAGAGTTTTCAGATGAAGTTTTGGAAACTTAATTCAATGGACGCAATTCGTTTATTATTTTAGTTAGTCTGCAAGAAACTTCAGACAAGATTTGATCAAATTATTCTAATTCACATTTTCAAGGTTGTTTTCAGAATGGGTGAAATCCTGGCAGAGTTCATCAAAATTAATTTAGCTAATTGGTGGATTCTCTTCTGAAATCTGAAGTAAGAGTGAACACGGATCACAGTTTTCATTAGCCTGCTTTCTAAACCATTTAGTTAATTAGATATTTGAACTGCATGTAATCAAGACCTTATGTTCTGCCACAAAGTTCACCTAAAAAGGAGAAAACATGAGAAATTGCTTACTTACAGGCTCACAGCATATACTAAGGAAAATGCCAGACTGAAAATCCTTTTAGGCAATGGTCGGAGTGTTCACTATTTGTCTGATTTTAGTATTTTGGGCATACAGGAGGTTTTATACTCTTTGCAGGATAGCCTTATATACAGTCTCTGCACAATAGTCAGGCAACAGAACATCCCAGTAAGAGGAGTCTCCAGGGCTTGCTTAAGCTTAAGGTTACTTCATATACTCTTATTTGTAAAAGTTTTCACAGAAACAAGTTTGTATGAGAAAAGAAAGCAAATTTTTTCTGAAGTGAGAGTACTCACTCCAGGAGATATGAGATTTCGGGGAGAAGTGAGACTTCATTGCAAGAACTTGCATTTATAAAGTTGCTGTGGTCAGCCCTTTGTCCTGTTGCTCCTTCCATAGGAAACATGTTTTTGCCTGTGAGTTTGGTGTGCAGTGTTTTAGTTATTAAATTCTCACTATTATTTTTCTTTCTCTGGCCTCTCAAGGTTACTACCAGTAGCTTGAACAGCTCTAACTTTTATTAATTGTTAATATTTTTTGTTTTTCTTATTAGTGTACATGTTAAAAGAAGCCAAAACCTGAAAGCTCAGCTCATAAAATTGTCAGATGTCCAAAGCAATAGTATAGTGCATAAAGTGTAACATATATGCATGCTTCTCAGAAATATCTTTTGCTAAAGAACTAAAACCCCCACTTTCCAGTCAGAAGGTTGAGGGGTAAAGTATGGACACTGGCTCTATTCATCTTGTCTTCAAAGAATCTGGTTTGTAGTAGAGCAATGGGTGGTGTTTTGCTCAAAAGTTTAGCTAGGACTTTGGCCTTGCAGGCAATTGTCTCTGGAGGACATGAGGAGTACAGACGGGCTGATGAACTGTGATTTCAAGACATTGAAATTATGATCTAAATATTTTTTAGAAATATTTCCAACTAATATCTTCTTCATTAAATTTTCTTCATAGACTCATAGAATCATTGAATGGTTTTGGTTAGAAGAGATCTTAAATATCATCTACTTCCAACCTCCCTGCCATGGACAGGGACAGGGACACTAGACCAGGTTACTCAGAGCCCTGTCCAGCCTGGTCTTGAACATCTCCAGGGATGAGAAGTCCACAACCTCTCTGGACAACCTATTCCAGTGCCTCTCCACCCTTACCATAAAGAATTTCTTCCTAATATATAATCTAAACATAGCTACTTTCAATTTAAGGGCATTTCCCTTCTACTCTGTACTCATTCCAATGAGTTTCTACTTTTTCATATTTTGCAGTATTCTTTCCTGAATTTTTGGTACTATTGCTATAGCCTCTTGACTACTTATTTATCTTTTTTTTTTCATTTCTTTGCCTCTTTATCTCTCTTCCTTTTTCTCTTTTTCTCTGTTTCATTCACTCTTTCCACATCTTATTTTCTTTTTCTCTCTCACATTTTTATCTGGCTTATTCTCCCTTTTGTCTAATTTCTCTCTCCCTTCAGTTGTCTCTCTTACTTTCTCCCTAATGCCTCTCAGTTTCAGTCTCACATTCTCTCTCTGTTGCTCCCTTTTTCTGTCTCTCCCTCTTCTTTTAAAGTGTTCTATCTGGTTCGCTGTATAGTTACATGAACCAGTTTCTGTTGCATAAAGGAAAAAAGGGAAAGAAATAAACAACCTGAAGTGGGTCTGTCTCTTTTCAGAGCAGTGATGGGTCATAGCAGTTAAAATACCTGGAAAAGATGATGGAAGCTCTGCTAACCATTTTTGTTCGATATGTACAGTCTTGCAGGTCTCAAAAAAGCCAGATTTCAGGAGTTGAACCAACTCAACAGAAGGTATGCTTTAAATTGAGAGCATAAAGCCATACTGATGATCTCTTTAGACCTTTTAGGGCATGGTACCTCTTTTAGAGAATTTCATCTCCTAAGACAGTAGATCCATATTCAAGTAGTTAAACATCTTTTCTGAGTAGATTAAAAGGGAAGCATGGAGAAAGATTAAAAATTTTGTTTAGCCAGGCTGTCTCATTCCTGGTAAAAATATACATCAAAGGGGCTGAAAGATTTGGTTGGGGAAGAACCCTGATTCTAGCTTTTAATTGTCAGGGCCTCATGGGTGCAAGGCTCTGTTGGTAGCGTCTGTTAGGGCAGTGCCTGGCAGCCACAGCACCTTCCACTGCCCTAGCCCTGGGCACTGGGCACCTTCCTGAGGATGGGCTGAGGCTGGAGTGGGACATGGGCCTGTGAGTGGGCTCAGCTTGGCAGGGCTCTTCTTTGGGCCAAACTGGGCTGCGGGCAGCTGGAGACTGGTTCTGCTGTGGTCTTGCTAGGGCAGGGGCTGACAGCCCTGGGGAGCTGATGTGGGGTCCGGAGCCATGGGTTTTGTGAGGGAAGTCCTGAGAGGCTGGGCAGGGAGAGTCAGAGCTGGTAGTGGCCCCACAACCCTGACGATTATAATCAGGATATCACGTATCCTCACTAGGCAGAAGTCCATCCCATGAATTTTTTTCAGAGAAACTAGGACGATAGTGCTGGCATTTTTTATTTGCTTGAACATTTTCCAGCAAAAGATATGTAAGTAAAAATGTCCTGCTCAGCTTGAATTATAATTGAAAACCAAGAAAACATGAACACTGTCCACTGCTTGGAAACCAACTTCTTTTTCAGACACTGCTCAATCTGTCATCTTTGTTTAGCAGTGGAGAAAGTATATTTATTGTGTAATATTTGGAAAATGTATCTTATTTGCGGGAGTGAAGAATGGATTTCTTATTGGTTGCCAGGCACTGAATTTGAAAGTAAAACACTTTAACATAGATAAATATTACAGGAGAAAAGAATGAAATGATTCCTCAGTCTTAGAAGAGATACACTTGTAAAATCAAACTTATGGATATCCAGACATTGTTATCAACCCTATATTTATATTGTAAATCTAGCGAAACATTGAGAACTAGCTATTAGAGCTGTTATTGTGTAAACTAATGTTAAGTATTGTACTGTTGTGATCACTGGAACTGAAACAGGCTGTTGTTTTGATATAAGGAAAAAAAATATACGAGAAAACTGAACATTTGAAGCATATGCTATGACCATTCAGTGGGGCTTTTCTTGTAGGAGGATTTTATTTTGTGAGCATTGATACTATCCTTTTAATTTAGTGACAATAATTTTGGAGAAGAGGGACTTTAATGTTTTTGAATCAATGAAATTTATAAAGATATGATTCCCTTTGAAATTCCATATTGACTTTTCTAGAAGTTTAGTCTGTATTTTATTGGGAATTGGGAGCAGTTGTGAAGATTGATTAATTTTGCTATATATCTGACACTGTCCCAGAAGAACTCTAACTGGCAGAAAGTTTGGCATTCATCCTAGCTAACTTAGATGTTCACAGCATAGACCTTAACTCTGAGTTGTCTAGACTTCCTTTAAGTCAGTTCTTTACAATCATTCTTTATAAATCATAAAGAGAATTGAAACTGCTAGTTTCAATATAGGTGTCTAAAGGAGTCTTAAGGTAATGCTCTCTAAGAATATATTGCATGTTTCGGGCACTGGAAATTTACTGGAATGCAAGGCGTCAGAGGAAAAAATTGATAAACAAGAAATCCTTTGAGGATTAGTAAAAACATGGACACCACTTTTGGTTCAGAAAATCTCTAAAATGTAAGCTTTTGAAGGCTGAGAGTCCTTGTCAATGTATCTTTAAAACTTTTGTGTTTTTTCATGTTTTTCCTTAGCCACCACTTATTGCCATTGTCAGAGTCAGGCTAGTGTGCTAGATGGACCTTTGCTTTCCTTGTGTCCCCAGACCCTTGTTACAACATTGTTATAGTACTAGATAATAGGATGGGATTTTTTACTGTAAGATAATCTTTCTGTGGGATACAAGACTTTTCTGTCTGAAAATATCTATCAAAAATATATTAAGATTATGTGATGGATCATCAGAGAAGAATGTACATTTAAAAGGCAGTAGACCAACTTACTAGCTACAGGCTCTTTTATTCCATCTGTAAGTGTCTAGAAGCTTTACACTATCAAAGGTGAAGTCCTAGAAACTAAAAGGGACTCATCAGCTGAAAAATGCTGCAAGAAAGTTTTTGGTGAGGATAAGGCACTTGAAAGCACCTTAACAGATGCTGGCAGGTGGCCAGTAAGCAGGATACATGCATGAGCCAAAAAGGAATACTGGTTCATTCATTGTTTAGAGGCTGGTTTCCCCAAAAAAGTTTTTCTCCTCACCTGATAGAAATACAGTGTTACATAATCATCTTGTCACTGGCATTATTAACAGGAAAGTACTGTCAAACCTTGTGTGGTGAATTCTGACTGATCTATCTTGTCTGACATCCAGGATATAGCTTAAAAAGGAGGAATTATATACTCCCATCTTGAAAGAGAGGAAACAACTAAAACTGGTCAATGAAGGACTGTACTCAGAGAGTTCCAAGAAATCCAGTTTGAAATTAACCTATTGACTGTCAGTGACTGTGATATGCTTCAGGTAATGCCTTCTCTGGTTATTCCATTACACTGAAAAACATGTGAGATGTTTCTCAGTTCTGTTGTTAGAGAAGCTCTTTCTATAAACAATTCACTCTACTCTCTATAAGTAATTAAACATTACTTATTTATTCAAGATAAAGTGAGTCTTAGAGAGGCTGACTCAGGAGCTCTGTGGCTAGGGTATTCTTATTTTTCAGATGTAGGAGATGGTACTACAAGTTTAAATAGCTTTATGACCTGTAACTAATTCCAGCCTGCTCCTTAATAAGAGGGAAGATAAATGTGATCAAATAATAATATTATTCACCCTTAGATTAATTAAAAAAAAAAAGGCTTTACAGGTTCTGAATTTTAGGTAACAAAATTTTTGTATATGTTTAAGATGGCTTGAATTGGGCTTAATTTCACTGTGTTTCTATTAGGAAAAATAACTTGGATGTTTTCTATGACTTCTTTTTAAAAGATGATACTTGACAACATTTTTAATATGTAAAATATGTTTCTTTTGTATGTTTTTCAGTACACTGTGAAAATATTAGGCTTCTGTAGTTTGGATGAACAATTGGATAGAGCTAAAAATGTTTTTATCCATTTCTTTTTCATGATAAATAAATTTGCTTGAAGACAGCTTGATATAAACCATATTAGAATAGAGTACCTTGAGCATGCATTTCCTTGCTTTGCATGTACATTGGTCAAAGTGGCAGACGCTAAGGTAAAAATTTATTATTATATTATTAATAGTAATTATACTATTAAATATATAAATATTAAATATAAATATATAAATATTAAATATATATAATAAATGAAGCATTACTTCATCTAAAGGTAAAAGGAGATGGGTAGATTAATTACAGAGGCAGTATTTTAGTTTTTGTCTTGTCTGTGCAATTAGTGGTTTGGATGTTTTTTAAGGCCTTATGGATTAAAATATGGGAATGGGTGGTGTTCAGAACTCTTTATTGTGATGGCCGTTCATCCTCAGATTTTAAATGTCTCCTCTTTATAATTCATATGTCCTTTGGGGCACCACATATTCCTTATTACCTTCATCATATAAGTAAAAAGAAAGTTGCAGAAATCAAGTGAGTCTTCTGAACATTATTGCAGACTAAAATAAGCAATAAAACTGTTGATCAATTTTTTTGTTTTGATACAGAATTAAACCTGACGAATCCTAGGGGTTTTAAATTTATATCTTAACAGGAAAGAATGAAAAAAAGTTTCTCCTTTCGCCCTTCTTCAAAAGTTTGGTTTTTTGTTTTTTGGGTTTTTTTTTTTAAATCCAAGCCCTCTGTTCCTTCTTTATTTTAATCTGGTAGAGGCAATGGCAAACAAGGAAGACCATTTCTAGGAAAAATAAAAATTAACAACCATGAAAAATGCACAAGTTTGAAATGTGTGAGAACTTGTTTGTATAACCACAAATTTCAGTGAGCTCTGTGGGCAAGTTACAGCTTTAAAATGTGACAGAAGGTGGCAAGATTTGGAAATTTCTATAGCTCCGTTTTTATTGAGATGCAACAACCTATAAATGTAGATCTTTGGGCCATGCAGGGCTTTGCTGTGAGACATAGTGCTTCAATTTTCAAATGGACTGCAACAGAAGTTTTCACAAATGTAATTTGCAGCTAGGTATAAGGGTTGCTTCCAAAAGGGTTGCATGAGAGTTTCTGAAGAAATCTACACTAAAAAAACAAACACACAAAACAAAACAAAAAAACACTCCCCCACTTCAACAGCAACAATGAACTAAACAAAAACCAACCAACCACAACAACAAAAATAACACTTATCTATTCAAAAGAACTGCAGCTAGGATATTCAACATTATGATATCTAAAAATGTTTTTATCTTATCTCTTTGTCATTGGGTAAATAATAGTTAATTGGAGAACAGTATCCAGAGGTGTTGTTGGCTGTATACTCAAGAACGGATTATGGCCAAGACAATGACTGTAGGTGAGGTCTTATCAGCACATCAACATCTCCTCTTGAAAAACAAAAATAATAGCATCATTTTGACTGAATGAATAAATGGGTTTGCATCAGTACAGATAGCAAGAATGGCCTACATTGTAGGTTACACAGATAAAGTTCTTTGGTATGTGAGGTGTGAAGAATATTTGGTAGAAGACAGGAAGCAAACGAAGGACCTATTTCTATCAGCTTCAAAGAACAAAACTCCTGAAATGTGTTTGCAATAAGTCCATGTCTATATAAATATAAGACTGTGTCTAAGTTCTCATGAAGTTTACAGAATCATTGTAACTTGGGAACCCTCACTGAAATGACCTTAAATTGGAATCACAAATTCTACTGAGAAAGTATATTTATTTTCAAAGGAGAGTAAAATACAGATTTCAGAGTTGTGTTCTCACATATTCTTAATTTAAAACACAGTAGAGTTAGCACTCAAATATAATATTATCCTGGCCCTGCAGTTCTTTTACATATCTAACTACTTCTCAAGTGAAAGCAAGATTTCATCAAGATAGTTACAGAGCTGGACATCAATATGTCTTTGTTTCTTTGTGATGATTTATTTGAAAAATATTGTATTTGGAATTAGTAAGAATAGATTGCTTCTTAAACTGAAAACTAAAACCCCAACTGTGCAAACACTTAAGCAGGTGTTAAATTTTGTGCGTTATGAATATCTCTTTGCAGAATTCAAGACTTGAACATTCCACTTACTTTTGTTATTATTGTTGTACACAAAACTTTATGCTTTGTTTTGCAGTTGAGATTCTTTTGTAGTTTTCGTACCTTTTAAGAAAGTACATCCTCTATCAGATTTCCTTAAACTCTTCTTAGTATGTCATATTTCCTCTGTTGTAGGGTATGCTGTTCAATATTCTAGTTTCCTGTGCAACTTGACTTGATATAGAAAGCTGTGCTGCACTTACTATACATCATGAATGAAAGAATTGTTTTTTTAAGCAATATGGCATTCAATTTGTTTTTATTAACCAGTAACTTCCACACATCATCAAAATTAATTTTTACCTAATTTCTACCTGCTATTGCTAGGACTAGCTCTAGCCCATCATGACTGCAACAGAGTCATCGTGATCCTCCCACTGTATGACTATGGGTCGTATGTGATCTACATTAAGGATCATGTAGGAGGCACAAGTGGACATATTATAACAGATCTCTGTAAAGTACCATTGCAGAAGCCTTGTAAAATGGAGAAAATCTCAGTAAACAGTAAAAGAATGCTGCTTTCCAGTCTTATTTGGGAATTCTTTTGTGTGGTATTTTTGATGGATTCTCTTACTCAAAATCCATCAACTCATCTGATACCACTGGAACCTGTGAAGTGTTAACTCTTAACCTCACCCATTTGGAAGATGACTTAAAATGGGCACAAGGATGTGTTTTATGTGGGCAAGAGGGATATATATTAAAAAAAAAGAAAAAATAATGGTGTGATAGGGATAAGGGGGGGGGTGGGCTGATAGTTTAAATCTCCATGGGCCTCACAGTCGAGCCTGTTTCAGTCAGATTGTGGCCCTGCTAACAAATCCAATAGCAGCTAATCTGATCATCTGCTCTCTAGTTTTCATGCTGTGTTTTCTTCAGAGTTCCTTCTCCTAGTTCCAGTCTGTGACAGTGTGATAAGACACAAGAAATTTAGTCATCATTGCTGCTGTAAAGGAGCTCAGAGAAGGGATTATGATATTTCATAACCCTTACATTAGATACGGACAGGGGCAGCCACTGCTGTGATTATAGGCCTGAACACTGCTGTTACTTTTCCCACCTCCCTCACACTAGTAGTTTAATTATTTATTTCTATTTTTTTAGAGAACGCTTTAAAGATTAGCTGAGAAATAGGGACCATCACATTCATCGTCCTGAATCTCATTGTGTAGAACTCAGTTGTGCAGCTCAGAACGTTGTTACACTTCTAACTAGCAAGATAACTCTCAACCAAGTTATCAAAAACACTCATCTGCTATTCAGTCATTATTAGGAAATTCAAACTGTAAACTGAACAAATCAACCTGGAATACAGACAGGATGCCACAGGGATCACTGATTTAGGAAAAATATAGTTTGCTGCTGAGGCAAGTCAGAGATTAGGTTGTCTTTGTTCTGCACACAGCAATATTTGTGATGAATATATTATTTGTTGTACTTCTTGCTTCTGGGTATCAAGTAGGTTTGCAGTGATATCTCTGAATTAATAACTATACTTTTGTTAATTGACATTCCAACACCAAATCTTTTTATGCTATCTGTGACTCTCATCCCCATAAAGTAGGGTCTTCCTGAAAAACAACAAAGTCACAAATTAAAATAATGGAAGCTGGATTGCCCAGTCTCATAGAAGTAATAAAGTGTTCTGGAAATAATCTGTTCTGTTGTTTGTTTACTTTAAAAGGAAGAGAGAGAGATTTTAAATTGGCTTAAACTGTTGCTTAAAGATTGCCTCTTGCATTTCAAAAGGAATCCCTGCCATTGTGACTTGTTTTGCAGCATTATTATAAGGAAAGGTACTGTCTGGAAATGCACACCATAACACCTGTGCTCAAAGAAGGGAGTGTGTGAAGCAATGGGCAGAGACACAGCATTCAGTTGGAATGTTCCATGTCTGTGCACACATGTGGTGTGCAGTGCTGCTCTGCCCTACTTTGGTCAGAGCACCCCAGCAGATCCAGAAATAATTGTGTGACAGTTACTGGACTGGCTCAATAGCTGCTTCTGAGATTGTATAAGAAGGTTTCATTGCAGATGAGCCACCTGACAGGACCTGCCTAGTCACCACTAAACTCTGAGGAAGGAGAAAAGGTTTTAATTACAGCAGTGGAAGGCAGATCTGTAGACTCCTCTGTGGTTATGTGCAGGACCAAAAAGAGGTGCCTGTAGTGAGCACTGGACCTCCCTTACACACCATACAATTCCGGTTATGTTTGGCTTTTGCCTGCAAGTGAAGTGCAAACTTGAGAGCTCTGATAGAAGTGGAGACTGCTGCCCTGATGTTTGGTGAGAGATTTTTGAGCTTTTCAGAGGGGATTTTAACTCAATTTCTAAAGCAATAGTGATCTACCATACACGAAGCCTAAGAATTCAACTCCCAGACAAGATCAGAGGACAATGTGTTTAAAGTGTAATGTACTAAAAATACAGCAATGTAAATATCCTGTTAATACTTTATATTTGAATATATGTAATCATGATGAAGAGATGAACTTTGAGGGACATATTAACATCAGTAATTCATACCAGCAGGTTTCGTTTAAAATTTAATCAAAGTATTTCAAATATGGTTTGCTATATTTGATGCTACTTATAATGGCTTCTGTATGCATTAATTTTCCTTTTAATTGGAAGACTTGTGGTACTATCTTTTTGAAAGTTGAATAGAAACTATTAATTCTGACTTATCAAAGTTTTGCATTCAGTTAATGTAAAGTTTAACCCAGCAGTGTTTTCTGGAAACAGCTATTGCTTTCTTTAAGCAAAATTTCTCTGTATCCTTTCACAGAGTATTTTTTCTGAAACACAGATAGTACAAAGGTGACACAGACAGAACAAAGGCAACATAGATGCATACATAGCATTACCTTAACACTTGCTTGCCCCTTGACAAACACAGCTATATTTCTTTGGCCTTTTTACAGAGAATATTGTAAAGATTAAATATTACCACAGAATAAAAATTCTTTAGTAAAAGTAAGTGGTGAGATAAAAACTATGCAACTTCTTATAAAAAAAGCCTAATGAAAACTGACAGATGTCTAAGACTGATGGCAAAATTCCCTATTAATTTATGATATTTTGTATTAGGAGATTCAGCAGGCCTTGTGTGCAGAGATAAGATAAACAATGATAGTTTTTGCTAAATAGGTATACACACATTCTTAGAAAAAAGAAAAAAATAAACAACAGAAAATCTACCCTCCAGCATGTTCCTCTTCTGTATTTTGAACTTCTCTGTTGATGTTGATTGCCTTGAGTATGCCTTAGACATTTCAATTTGATCAAAATCTTTTGACATTTCTTTAACATATTTTCCTGTATTACCCCCTGCCATCTTAGGTGTTGCTGACATCCACAATCAAAGTGATCCAGCACAATGGATAAGCACGCAGTTAGCCTACCCCATTAAGATGAAGGTTAACTGATATTTTTGTTTGTTTGCTTTTGATATTTTGCTTTCCTCTAGTCAAGTGAAAACTTATTACAAAACAATATATCCAGAGTAGACTTTGAAATGAAGAGGCCTTGAGCTAATCAAATTGGGAACTCAGACTGACAAAGGTCAAGGTTGTCAACTACTTCCTGTTTTCTTTAAAACTAAAAGAAACATAAAAAGATCTCAAACTTTTGAGCCATCACCATGGGGATTTGAGAAGATGATTGAGGCTGGAACAAAGCATACCCTTTTGCTTCTGGGTATCAGGAAGGACTTTAATGGTATCGTGACATTGATCATTGAATTCAAGGTCACAGTCATGTCAATGTTAGTGAATTCCAAGTATGATTTCACAAAATATTAGTATACAGCATATAGGAAGCAGAGTATATTATAAATGCTTTTAGACATTATTGATAACAATTCATAATACATCTTTATGTCATTTAGACAAATGTTTCTTTTGTTTCTTGTGGATCAACATGAACAAATAGCAACCTTAATTTCTACATAGATTTGTTCGTTTGTTTGTTTTTTATTTATCAGTGCTCTAAGGAATTTACATACATTTCTTGCAATTAGGGCTGCAAATTTCTGGAGCAGTTATGTAATCCCGATGAAGTAAAATATTGATAACACTGTGTTCTGAAATGATTTTCTGTCTTTGCTGATTTTCTCAGTCTGTAGTCAGTTCACATTTTCTTGTGATTTGCACATATTCAAAGTCAGATGAAATTAGGACAGAGCAGTCTCAGTGAAACCTACAGTGACAGAGATGTCCCTAGCTGCAGGAATTTGCGGTTGTGACTGCCTTTTTTCTCTGTCCACTCTAAATATTTCAGTAAGTCATGAAAGAAGCCAGCTACACAAATCACAATTACAGTGTATTGAAGTTAGCTTGCTTTCCATCAGCTTAGCATAAACCAATACTTCTTTAAAATTTATTGTTCTGATGTATTATGTGTATTTTAGCTATTTAAAGAACATATTTAGGGATTTTCTTTTCTTTCTGCCTTTTTTTTTTTTTTGGTCATAAATGAACTAGAGTTAGAAGTTGGAAACACTGAAAACTTCAGTGAGGTTGGTAATTCCACTTAGCACCTGTTCATGTTTCTAGCATCTGTCTTTACCAGTATTAAAACATACACTTCTCATTCATTGCAGCATAAGTGAGTTATACTCTTCAAGACCTAAGATTCAGGCTCTTAGTGGTAGTTTAAGAGATGTCTGTATCAAATATGGAAGAACTATTGGCTCCGACACAAGACTGAATTCTGTTTTTTGCAACTACAGCAAGCCAAGTTCATAGTAGACATTTCCCTGTCATTGTATAGGTCACTGTAAAAGTCCAGAGTTAGTGTTAGACCTCTCATCTGAAAATAAACTCTAGAGAGATTTTTTTTCCCACTGGGTTCTATCAAATACAGTTTGAATGATGAAGCTTCCTCAGCAATAGCAGTCAGATCAATGCTAACCAAAGCCAAGTGATGACACTGTATTTGCTAGTAGATCAAAAATTATACATATCACAGTGTTAAAATGCTTCAACTGAAAAGTAACAGTAAACTTTAACTATTCCATGCAACCCTTAGAGCCTTTCAACAATTTCCTGCTGCTTTCTATACTTATCAGAAAGGGGTTTTTTTCTACAATCTGACACAACCAGGCTCTGTCAGATTACTAGAGTGGCCCTTAGGACTCTGGAACCCTCTTTATCTGCAAATACTCTAGAGAACTAGGAGAGAGAAGATGAGCACTTAGGTTTGCACTGCACTGTCTGTTAAAGGAGCACCTGACTTTTCCATGCAATTTTTGAAATCATAACATCATACAAAAAATTCATAGACTCATGGAAGGGTTTGGGTTGGAAGCAATCTTTCAAGATCATCTAGTCTAACTCCCTTCCATGGGCAGGGACACCTTCCACTAGACAAGATCACTCAAAGTCCTGTCCAACCTTACTTCAAACACTTTAGATAATGAGGCATTCACAACTTCTCATGGCAGCCTGTTCCAGTGTCTTACCACCTTTATTATTTTAAAAAAAAAAAAAAAATGTTCCTTATGTCCAGTCTACGCTCTTTCAGTTTAAAACTGTTGGCATTTTCTGATGTTGGTAGAAAGAAGGGTTTGATAGAAAGTGTCTTTAAATGTTATATGTCTGCTTTATATATTGAACTGTAGCAATAAGGTCTCCCTGGAGTCTTCTTCAGAAAATAAAAATTAAGGAAAAAAAAGAAAAAAATGTGTTTTCTGTATAGTCCAGATACGAACCTAATTAATTGATTTGAAGGATCAAAACTCAGTACAGTAACATACCTTAACAATTATCTGATAACTTACTGTAAGGGGCTCAGACGACCTGGCTGTTCAGAGAAAGCAAGACAAGAGACTGGATGCAGTCTGCAATTTTTGGACCAGGTTTAAGTCATGAAAATGATACAACCACTCATCACTCCCTTTCTGAATGTCATCTCTTTACTTGGAGTATCCTGCTGCCTGTATTATTTTCTTTTTCCAAATGATCACTGCGAGCAAATGAACATTTTGGCAGATTTGACATCTGGCATGTTAATAAAGGATATGTTTGTAAATTAAGCACTTTCAGAATTTCACAACCATAAAATTATCAGACAATCTTTTCCTTCAATAAAACATTTATTCTCAAATATTTTGAAAACTACTTGTTGTAATAATAATTTAATGATAAGAAACTGATGATATTATCATCAGGTGGAATAAACGTGACGAGTAACAAGGCAAACTTGGGAGTGCTCACATTTGGGGGAATCTTATTCTAAACCAGAAAAGGGCCTTGAATCCATGCTGTGTACTAAGGAAATACATGGCAACTAGTGTTATTATTGTCTCTAAGTTGTATTAGTTAAGGAATTTGTGTGTGCCAACACTGTATAATAATTTTGAAAAATATTAATATACCTTCTTTCTTAATAGGTTTTACTAATAGATGACAGGTAGTAGATGATAAGCCTTATAAGGTAACAAGTAATACCTTATAAGTAATGTTCATATAAGGAACCAAATATCCTGAACGAGATGGTTGACAGCTGTCCTGTGACAAAAGGAGTCTCCATTACAAGGGTTCTTGCAGCAGCATCTTAAGCTGGATTGGGAAAGTACCTCAAATTATTGTTTTTGCTCAACTGGCTACAATCCTATGTTTGTATACAGTCTTAACTATGTTCTAAACATCTGTTAAATATCTTAACTTCATGGAAAGGACTGTTGTAGATGCTGTTCATGCAACAAGAGCTTCTGTTGAAGACTTAGTTTCTAATGCTTTTTCTGTGCACACTTGATCACTTCTACAGCAGAAATCACAGGTTGCATCCTTTGGGGTATTCCACCCACACTGATAATCAACACATTTAAGATACTAATCAGATGTGAGACAACAGGATTTGCCTTGAGGAATTTCAAGAACTGACCAAAAACTACCCCCTGGGTTTCTGTAACAGTAATTAATTGCAAAAGTTTTGCCTATCATCTAGTTTCAAATTGATTCCCAGTCAAAACCCAGTATATTATCTCATCTATACAGGTGACTGATATCTAACTTATATGGGTGACTGAATCAATGATTCAAGGCGACTGAGTGAACACGCAGGCACAGCCCTAACACCTTGCAACACCCAAGTCATAATTAAAGAATGAACTTGATATAAAGAGAAGTTCTTTACTGTGAAGATGGTGAGGCAGTGGCACAGTTTACCTAGAAAAGCTTTGGATGCCTCATCCTTGGAAGTGTTCAAGATCAGGTTGCATGGGGCCCTGAGCAGTCCACCTGGTTTAGTGGAAGGTGTTCCTGCCCATGGCAGGGGGATAGGAACTAGATGATCTCTAAGGTCCCTTCCAACCCAAGATATTCTGTGATTCTATGATTGGTCTTGTTTTGTCTGAGGTGTTTGAAAGTATGTTTCTCCAGTGAGCCCTATATTTCATGAAATCCACCTCATTTATTCTCTGGAGGCTGGCATTTAAAATGTGCATTTAGTGTGAAGAATCACACCTGCAGGACTGAATCACATGCATTGGATTTGGGAGACTGACTTCTGTTCTTAATTCAGCAACTGACCAATACCTGTGAGTTAGAAAAACTGGGTAACTCCTAAGATAATTTTTTTAATCATCAAAACAGTTTTGCATCATAAACACTTCTTCCAGGGGTATTTTATAAGCTATTTACTGCTTTTTTAAACAATTACATCAAGAGATGACAAGTGCTACAGACTTTCAAGTTAGAAATTCTGTAAGGTCTGAGCTATACTGCATCATTCTTGAAATATGTATATATGGCTAAATCATATGTTTGAATAGACGAGCTGGAAAAAAACTGATTTAGAAGATCTGTAAAATCCAGGTATTATTTATTTTGAAATTGAAGGGGATTTGTGTTTAATGTAAATTTAATTAACTTTCCTATAGCCATTTATAATATAACTGTCCAGTGTCAAGAAAATCTGGTACCAGAAAGCAACTGAGAAACACTGTCTTTTTATTTATTTTCGCTGATCAGAGTGGACCTGGAGAAAAAAAGCACCAAAAAAAAAAAAAAAGGAGAGATAAAACTATCACCTATCACCAGCTTTGTGGTGTAATTTCAAAATTATTCTCTAACCATCTGTGTTTAAAGATTGTGATTCTAAACCTAGATTTGACATATATTGCAGGAAAGTATGACTTCCCTATACCACTTGCACAAATTCTACTGTATGTTTTTTGCTACTAGTACAGGTAACTAGGATCCACTTTTTATATTAGTTTCCATATATTACCATAATAGTAGCTTTATGCCTCATAGTTACTTGCTTTGTTTTTCTTTACTATTTTATAACAGCATGCTTCAAGCCCATCAATATTCAAGTTAGCACTTTAAAATGAAACTATAAATTTCAATTTAGAGAAAATAAGCCCTTATTCAGGCTCATAAGTTTTAAATAACACATTGCCATTGGCTACATTAAGTTTGCATTTCTAATGTTATTTTATGCATTTGACAATAGATCTTCCACTCTGCTCAGCAGTGGAGAGCAAATGCATGTGAAATGTAAGTCTGCTTTAAATGTAGGAATTTATTAGAGCTGTCAGTCAGCAGTGACATGAGAATTAAATTATTTCTGAACATATTTGAGTTGATTTTTGCACTTTCTATTGTCTTTATCCTCTGAAGTTTGAGTATAAATATCTCTTTAAAAAGGTTTTCTCCCTAGACTGCTTAGTTCTTCCTAAAGTCAAATAAAATGAAAGTGAAAATAGAATACTAGATACACAAACCTCTTAAGGAAATAGCTAGGTAACATTTGGGGGAAAAAAAAAAGAACAAAAGAGTTTAATTATTTATTTTTATCAAGCCCAGAAGAACCAGGTTGGTTTACTTTCAATTTTGTTGTTATTGTTATTATTTAATTTAGCTCCTTTAGGAAAAAAGGTGACTAATTATTTTTCCTTTTGAGTGCTTTCTCTTTTAAGTGGAAGGTATGTACTGGTGGTCAAGTGGCTTCTTATCCAACTGACCGAATACTGACTGTGAAACAAATTAATATAAAATTCCCTCTGCTGCAGGACTAACAGCAAGGAAATTGCATGAAAACACTATTTTTCCTGAAAGGGCTGATTCCTATTCTTCTTTACAGCTTTTTTTGTTTATTGTTTGAATGGACTATTGCATGGAATGATCTGAAGGAAAACATTCATTTTCACATGACTCTTTTTTTATGATCATCTGATGCTACTGATTGCATTTCTTAAGCCTATTTTCTTCTACAGAAATTAGAATGGGAGACAATTAGATTCCTTATGAAATATTACCTCTGTGGGCTACTGCAGTCATGCTACCTTGATTCATTTTGGTTGTTAACTTAAGAGCTTTTGCATGTCTAGAATAACAAGTATCAAGAATGAACTCACTTTGCACGGTCTCTCAGAACTGAGAAAATACCTGCATAGCTCCTATGCACTATATCTGTNCCTTAATAATTTTCGTAAAAAAAAAAAAAAAAAAAAAAAAAAAAAAAAGGGGAGCGTGCTTTTTGCTAATTGATTAGTCAAAAAAGTTTATTCTTGGTTCAGGTGTCAAGACATAACTAAAAAGTTAGTAAGGATGTGTGGTGATAGATTTTGAATTCTTACATTCTTGTGAATATGATCATGCTAAGAAAGAAGAAATTTCCACAGCACTATTTGTACTTTATTGCTGTGTGATGACAAGAAATTCCTATGGTTGCTTGGACTGCTGAAATGTTTACACATGAAAAGGTCAAAATTCAGCCACAGCATAAAGAGATGAAACTTCACAATATAAATTTAATTTGAATACAATTGAATAAAGTGTATTTTCTTCATTCAAGTTAATAATTCTCACACAGCAATTTACACTGAATATATAAATTTGTCATGCATTTCTCCATTATTGGCATAACTTTTTCCAAAAAAGGTATTATGACAGGAAAGCATATGGTACTAGCTCTAAAATAGCTGGAAATATCTTGCTTACAATTCTATTAAAGTCATCAAAAAAATTTGTAACAGGTTAGAAAATCCTGACTGCCATCTTTGTTGAACAACTAGATAGCCTCAAAACTCACATCTGATTTTCCAGATACCTTGCTGAATAGCAGAAATCTGGATAGAGATCATCTTAAACTAGACAAGCAGATGTAGGAGGGAAAAAAGGGGAAGCTTTTGGACTCAGAGAGGCTGTGAGTGACTTGATGTGAACCTGGAGTCACGTCCATGCTAGAGTTCAGACATACTGCTGAATTAAAATGCACTTATAGTCATAGTATAGGATAGTATAGGATACTGCTATAGGCTGTCTTATACACCTGTGTGCATTTTCGTAGATATCACAATCGTAATTCTGAGCCTTTTATGCATGTTGAGTTACCAACAAAATACATATATTTATGGCTAATGAATCAACAGGAGTCCAACATACAGATTTGAATACTAGTTACATTGAATATCTGCTGTGGAAGAAAATTGTTTTACAGCTTTTAAGAAATCAATCAGCAACAGTATGGAACTATGTGTCACTAAAAAGCGAAAATTTTAATTTATTCTCTTCTGGTGTTATTCAAAAAGAACATGTAAGAACGACCCAAATCTTTCTCTTAGGGAGCACAGCTGTGGCACTGTGTTATCAGACTGGACTTAGATGAGGTAGGTGTCTACCTTACGCAAGAAAAATTCAGGTTCTGTGTTTATGTGGCTGCAGTAATGCAGAATACCCATGTAAGACATGTATAGTTGACAAGATGGAATATTTTCTGTGGCAGCCGGAGGTTTCTACTGTGGCCTCTGGCATGGTGCTGAAGACAGTAGAATTTCACTTCCCAGTCAGACCTTGCATTCCCAGCACAGCCTTTCCTGAAGCCCCATTTCCTTGGTATTCCACTATCCTTAAATGTCTCTGCATCTATGTCTCTGGGAAAGGACCCTGGAAGAAAATGTGCCTGGCTCTTGAAAAGTTGGACAGAATCCACTCTGTACTCTATGAAATTGATCTTCAACTTGACAAGGCAGTATACAGGTGTCTACAAACTCAGGCTGAATCAAGGTCTTCAGAGGAGCTATGCCCTTCTTACTGCAGATATTACACCACAGACTGATTAATTCATTCATGGAAAAAGAAAGAAGTTTGCAAGGGTTAGGGTGTCTAAAAGAAGAGTCTAATAGGAAATATTCTTCAAATGCAGAAGTGACCATATCAGCTGTGCAATCTAAACAATATCCATGGCCAGTGCCTTGAACATATGAGTTTTTATGGTTAGACTATCACTCCCTCTCCAAACCAAAATATTTAAAATATTTAAAATGAGTACAGGGAAAATCCAGAACGAGCTGCAACAGCTGTTAATAAACAGGTACAAGGTAATGTGTTGTATGACACAAATATCTACATATGGGACTTCTATGAAGTTAAGGAAAAGTTGATCAGTTGAAAACTTCACCTGCAGCCTGCCCTGTTTCAATCATTCCACTATGCTCTCAGTAAAGCCACTTAATAAAAAATTACATTATCCAGATATTGTACTGCAAACCCATCATGTCTGCAAAAGCCTGCCCGTAGTAAATCAAAACCTTTTTAAGGAAAAGGAAACGGATTATTTGGTTCAAGTGATGAAAAAGTAGTGTACACAGGAATCTGATAATGCCAATAGTAGAGGTTACATGCATTAGGATAATTTCAGCCTATTTGAATAAACACAGCCACAGCTCTAAGTAAAATCCAATAATAGATGTTGCAAAGTAAGGCATCTCACATGAATACTTGTCTTGATATTTGCTGGAAATAAATCAGGCCAGGAAAACTATCTGGAAACAATACTGTGAGATGGCTACTAGAGAGAGTGCATATCACAGTGTGTACAGGTATCTCCTTTATCTCTAGGTCTTGCAAAGATCAGTAGTAGTGCCTGTTGTCATATTGATGGTAATATTAGGGGTGTGATGCAGCAGTGATTCAGCTTCTGAAAGAGTTCCTGAAGAAGGAGATGTTCCTCTTCACCTTGGGCATAGTTTTGCATGTGGGTGTTTCAGTACTGCATTTTATTAAAAAGTTGTTACCAATAAATTTAACAAATTTTAGACACACTTGACTGCCTCTAAGTCAGTTGCTTCACAAGTTCCAAAACTAAGTCAAGGAAAGTGATAGTAATAAACTGAATTTGTCAGGGAGGTGAAAAATCTTATTTTGGAGCTAATATGGAGCAGACATTAGAGCCATGGCTTACGCTAAAAGCCTGTTTTGCTTTATTTTGTTTTAAAAATTGCAGAAAACTTGTGGAGAAGGCACCAACAGATGATGAAAATTGTCAATTGAATTCCTAAAAACGAAATAAAATAAAAATGAAATAACATAGGTCAAGAGATAGGGAGGGTTACACGAAGGCTGCAAAAGTGTAACTTTTGTAATTTTTAGAAAAGAGGTTTTGATGCATTCATCTTGTATTTTGAAATATTATGATTTTTTTTCATATATACAATCTTGAATACCAATATGATATAGCTGGATATTTGATGGGTTTGCTGCACTTTGGAGAGCCAATATGATACGGTACAGATATTTCTGCAGAGCCTATGTAGCCAGTCTGGAAATCTATGTCACAAGGCAATGCCATTGATTTTAAAATGGCGTCATATGCTAATTTTCAAAGCAATCAATATAACAGCACTAGTATATCTAGTAGGTATTTTCAAGCACCCTTTTCTTTGATCAGCTTGCCACCGAAGCCACACAGATTTGTAGATACATCTTTATTCTCCTCCAACCCATTATTAGATACTGTAGTAATGACATCAAATCAAATGACATTTAATGACATTAAAAAATATCAGTGCTATAGTAATGGCTATGGGGAAGGAGGCACTAACACTTTATTAATATCTCTCTCTCACAACCTCTCCCTAAGAACCCCACTTTCCCAAATTATGAAGTGTGAGCAATCTCTGCATTGAAATAGTCATCAGGTGTGAGATTCATCCTTGCCTTCCTTTTCCTTGCCATATTCACTTCCCCATGTTCTCGAGGAACACGTGCCGTTTAAGCTGCTTAGAAGTTTTGGCTGAGCTCTGAAACTGATACTGCACAGTAGTATGCACACAAAAAAGGTCCTGGCCTAAGCTATTTTCTGATGAGATAGTGAAAACTTCATGTGAAAAACTTCTAATCATGTGAAAACTTCTAATCATCGAAAAAATATCGTCAAAACAAAAAGGAAAAAATGGATTTCTACCTTCTTTGTAACAGCATTTTATTAACCCTTAACAAAAGTATTGCTGGAAAAAATAAGAAGGAAATCTCAGACATTTTAAAAAATGTAGTCAAGCAATTTCTGCCATACATCAGAGTAATAGGACTTTAATTTTTTTTCCTGAATTTCATGTAAATCTTTTAATAGTGATTTAATAGATGCTACAGTAAAGAGCTGATACACTTAGCAGTTAAACTGGAAAGTGATGCACTATCCCTAGTTCTTGATTTTTCCATTCTAGCACCAAGATGAAGTACAATTGATTCAGTGGAAACTACGGAGTGGTTTCTGAGAGATCAGATAAGTTAGATTGATAGAATAGAGGTTAATGAAAATTATATGGTCCATGACTACAGATAAGGCAAGATTTTTAAAGACTTTTAGCTTCTTTTAAGCCAATAACTTCAATATCTTAGTCTTTTTGAAAGCACTGTGGTGGAATACTACTCTTCTGGACCCCAGTACTTTATCTATAATATTTCTGATTTTCAACATCAAAAAAATGTAGACTTTTTCATGAGAATTCAAAATTTACTTCTTTACTTTTCCATGGTCTGTTTTCAAATTAAGATGACAGAAGTTCCGCTGAACTTCAGGAGCAAAGTTATGAATTCTACTTCAAATGGGTAAGTTCCAACACTGTAGAAGAATAGAAAGCAATTCTATTACCTAGAAAAACTGCCAGAATTTTTAATTTACATTCAAAGACTAATAATGTTCTGAAAAAGCATATGAGTCCCCGAATGTCATGACTCAGTAAATAATTACATATCTAACAGAGAAAATATTCATCTTATGCTAACCCCATATAGGGTATGGGAGGTTATAGGATTATACTGTTGAGTATTACAGCATCTAATTGTTTAGAGATTGATCATTTAACAGATAGCATGATGACTATAGTACTCACTAAAGTGTGAAAAAGAACTTAGGTGAGCTTTCTCCCATCCCAAGGACTATGAAGTCTGTCCCTATGCACTTACAGGAACCACCAGACTGAAAGACAAGATTCCTGTGGCCTCATGTTGAAGCTGTTACATTGTGGAGTGGATTCATATTTGTTGGATGGAGGGAGAATATGTGAGTATGTGCTGTTTGGGGATCATAACATAGACTGCCAAAACTGTTTTTGGTATATATTCATGAAGTCTTTGATATTTTGAGGAAAATATCTAGAGACTCCAGATCTTACTCTAATTAGTTGAAGGAGATGACTGAGAATATGCAGACAGAGGGCAACTTGAGCAAGAGTGACCATAAAATGAATACATGAAGTCATGATCTTGAGGAAAAGGAAGAAGAATAGTATGAAGAGACAGAGAGGCAGAAAAAGAGAGAACCATCATAATAGAAATCAGAATAATGAGAAAAAATAGGCATCAAGAATTCAATGTGTCTTCAAAGAATTTCCTACGGGAAACCAGTTTAAGGAATAAACCCAAGCATTAAGAATATTTACCTTTTTTTTTTTTTTAAATGCTACTAAAGGCACAAGTACAAATTGTACTAGTGTGGATAAAAAATTAGTAATGTGATGAAGAGTTTAAGTTGACTGAATTATGAACACTTTGTTGATCTCAAAGATGGTAAGGCAGTATGCAGGAAATAGAAATGTTAGTTTGCTAAGAACGAGCATAAAAGATAACTCAAGTATTTAAAATCCAAGACTTAAAGAACAATACAAAAATAAGTTATGTTTAAGATTATGATGGTTGTATATAATATAGGAAGATCATCTAAAATGTTGACCAAGAGGGAAGGAAATGTAATAAGGCTATCATATGCTCCTATATGATGAATAAACCTTAGCTGCTTCAGTCTCCCTTAAAAAATAATCTGGCGATGAATGAAGCACAGTTAATTAAACAACAACAACAACAAAAAACAAAACAAAACAAAAAAAACAATCAAAGAGTACAATATCAACCTAGAACAGGAAGACAGAATAAGGAAAATTAGATACTTTCTATCACGATAACCATGTACCTCATCCTAAATTACTGAAAGGTTCAACGACAGTAATTTGAGACCTGTTAGCAATGATGCTTGAGAACATAAAGGATGGAACAGTGCATGGGATGGACTGCCCATTTCTACAATGAGATAGGCATTCTAAATGGAGGAACAAGAGAATTACAGGTCAACTACTATTATTTCAGTGCTCAGAAAACTACTGAACCAAACAAATGATCCAACAGATTATTTGTAACCTGCAAGATAATAGAAAACTGAGTATCAGCCAGCATGAATTTGTCAATAATTTCTTTGTATTATAGAGTACTAGGCCCCGTGGACAAAGCAGAAGCAGTATTTTCACATTAGAAATACTTTAATGTTCTGTGCATGGCATTTTCCTAAACCATTTAGCAAAATGTGGTTTTTAAAAAAATGCTACAGTATCAGCAAAAATCAAAGATTATGATTCACTGATAAAATCAAACATATCATCTCTTGTTGTCCTGTTCAAGATTTCCTTTTGTGACATGGATGATGAAACATTTATTGAGTGGGAAGTAACACAAGCTCAAAAGATTCAGATAACAGGAAGACAATGTAAAATTGTCTTAAAACACTATTTATACAACAAGAGAGGTAGTTATTCATTGCAAAACAAATAAAGGGAGAAAACTGGTCATATAAAGATTTTGCAGAAAGAAATTTAGTGTCATGGTAGAAAAATATTAGACTAAATTCAGAACTGCAGTGTTATATCATTGCTAAACAAGCAAAGGGAACAGGAGACCTACAAAACACCTACTGTATTACTTCTAAACACTCAGAGGACCAGTTGGCGATCATATGCGAAAAAGAAACATGGAGTTTAGAAACTTAGAAAGCATTATCAATGGGAGAAGAAGGAAGTTGCCAGTCTTCATCAAGCTGTAGAAGAAAGTGGAGACAAATAGTTAATTTTCCAATAAATGGAAGGTTATTGCAGTGAGAAACAGAATAATCTCTTTTCCTTTTGCAAGATAAGGAACATAAGAAGTCATAGGCACAAAGAAAGCATTCTTACATTTAAATTGTAATAATGGAGGTTTAGGTGGTTTTTTTGAAAATATCTTCTGTCTATAGGTTTCAGCTGTGAACATTTTTAAGAGCAAGATAGAAATACTTGCAATGACATATTTGATCTCCACTACAGTAGAGAAATGATCCCATGAAGTCACTTCCTCTCATACTCATTCCTACCAAGGAGAGATATTGCTGAGGAAATTGAAGGTGCAATATACAGCACTGTCAATCCATGCTTTGCCTATTTCTTGCATAAATGGAAGATGTGGTCCAGAAGGACTTTCTATTTTTTAACAAATACCTATGTAGCAATATTAAATTTATAATATAAAGGAAAACAACAAGCAGCAGTATACATTTGGCATTATGATGTTCTCTATTTCCATTTTGACATGCTTCCCTACCTTATTAACAATGTAAAGATATGAATACAGAAGTGCTCATTTTATCATGACAACATTCAGTTTTGAAACTAATCTAAAATAAAACCCACGGTAAGCGCAGAAAACTCAATTATGAAACAAAAGGCATCTAGTATGAAATTAAGGTAGTACATTCCATGTTTTATGTTCTGGCATTGTAGTTTGTTACAGGGGTTTTTTTTGCTGATAAACCTCAAAAAGCTGACATAGCCAAGAGCAGCTGTAATGGACTGAATCAAAAATTACTCTCTTTCATCTGCTGAAACAAATTGGTTTAATATACAGTTGTTTGCTGTCAAATATATTAAAAACACTTGTACCAAACAAAATTATAGGCTGTGTTTGCTGTTTGCCTGGTACATTTGGAAGGTGGAGGAAATGAGAAAAAGAGGAAAGAGAGTGGGTGGAGTTATCTGTGCACTTGCCAACATCAGACTAGATAGCATTAAGAAGATGCAACACATACAATATGCATACAGTGTGTCTGAGTTGCACAGGCATGAAGTTTTTTCCTTCCAAGTTTTAATGTTTGACCATGTGTAACTAAAAAGTTCTAACCTGTTGGGCATTGCAAGATAGTATGCAAATAGGCCAGCTATTGACAAAGGACTACAGTAATTCACTTTTCTGTTAATCAGGGTGTGATTATCATATGATTCTTTTGAACTCCATCCAGCTTGCTATTCTATCTCAACTTCAAGCAGGTGTTTTGTTGTTGCCAGACCATGAACACGGCCCTGTGCCTGAGTCTTTCAAGTATGCTAGCTGTGCAGATGAATTTTGCCTGCAAACTTTCCTCAGGCAATGAACTGACTAGTGAAACATGCTCACAGCAATGTTAATCTTGCTCAGGGACATGCACTGCACATGAAAGACTATTTTTAACCTAATTTTTAATTGATATATTTTGTCCACTGCAAGTTTCCTCTCTCTCTCTCTCCCCACTTTCTCTTTCTGTCTCTTTATATCTATCTACTTTTTTTTTCTTTTTATTTTTTTTGAAACAGCAATGGATTGAAGTGAAATGAAACTACAGTAGCTGGCAGACACAAAGCAGAAACAAGAGTGAAATTAAATAAAATAGGGTGGATGCTCAGCAAAGAATTCACCTTTGATTTTAAAGATTAGATAAATTGGAAAAGTAATAATCAGGAAATTGAAAAGTGGGGACCATTATGCATTAACATTGTGACTAGCATAACAAATATAATTTATTTATACTTTCAGGTTGGTACAATATTTTATATTATACAATAGCTTAGAATGTCTTCTGAAGAGGGATCACAATGATACATTTTAACTTTGCAATCCGAGTAAGAAATATTTGTAAAGTAATATGATTGAATAATATTCAACACAAACTATTTTGAATATCAGAATCTTCATTTTTGTTACATTGTTAATGTAACTTGCTGTAATTTGTGAACACTTGATTGATTTATTTCTGTAACATGTATTGCTCTTGGCTTTTTTACATTGACTATTAAGTTTGGTTGTTAGTCTTTAACTGGAAATGTGTATGCATATACATTATTAATTTAACTATTTTCACTGATTTCATTAATTTCACTAATTTTCATCTAATTTCACTGTGTATCTAAAACATGGTTTAGAATAAAAATGCAACCATCTATGTGCTGGCTACATAAAACCTCCTTCCTAATTTTTTAATACACTCTATTACAAACTCTTAGAAACAAGAGCCCAAGAGGCTAAAATAACAACAGAAAAATGCAAGAAAGTAATTTCAGTAGTTTCACTGTCTGCTAGTTGGGGATTTTCCAGGTCTTCTCAATATCTATATGAGAAATATTTAACATGGGAAATACATCTTATGTTGTCTGCTCTTTGCCTTTCAATCTTAGCTAGTTAGAAATGGGTTCTTTGTCCTTCCTTTGCACAGCAAGACACAGAGCTCCCTCTCCTCCTCTGCTTCCTTCAAAAGGAAATTTTTCCCAGAAGTTCATGTTCAGCCCAGTTTGTGTCTGTTGTTTCCTCTCTTGGTTCCAGGCAGGAACACCACTGACCTGTCCTGGCCTTGTGGTGTGAACAATATCAATTCCATACTAGGCAGATGTTCATGTGGGAGGATGTCCAGCTCTGTTTGCGGGAAGATGAAAAGCTAAAACAGAGTGATAAGCAGTTTTGATGTGTGATATTTGTGAAAGGGTAAAAATCAAACTACTTTTTTTTGGGAGAATGAAAAAGGGGAAATGAAGATTTGTAATATAGAAGATTTGCAATAAAAAAGAGAAAAACAGTGGAACTGAAGTGGCAGCACTGACTACAAGACAGGTTGGATGCTTTTCCAAAGAGGAACAGTTAAGCATGAACAGGAAGAAAAATATGTATTTTGTAAGCTCAAGAAATGGTAGCTTCAGAACTTCTAGACACTTCTAAGCAGACAGAAAATTTGGGGAAAAGCTATTTTTTGGTGGGTTTTTCAGGTGTCTCAAAAACCACATCACCAGACTAAAATGCTCATTAAATTCTTCATTAATTCATGCGTGCATCAGCATTACAAAAATATTCCAACATATTCTTTACTTATTTCTTATTAATTTTAAGATATGATTTTTCCAGTTTTGAGGCAAATGAATTGTTTATGACATTCTTATATACTTGGAAAATTGTTAATTTTAGTTTAATTTTGAACCTTTTTGATTAAAATCAGAGTAAGAATGAGAAAGAAAAAAAGTCTATTTTATACAGACTCTTATAATGATGTTATATGGGATGGTCTTTTAAAATATCTTGCACAATTATTTTAGTTAACTCAAAATACTGACTTGCACATCATATAAATTAATATAAATTATAGAATGGTGTCTGTGCTACTGAGTTACAGTATATCCATGCAGGAAACTATCATTTAGTCAGTGAATTAGGAAAATTCGGTCAGTGTCCATCACTGTTCATACGAATAGTTTATCCTCAACTGAAATAGTTTTAGAAGTGATTTTCAGTTTAAGAAATTCAGCCCACTACATGAATTGTTTTTCAATTATAGCATAATTTTAGATAAAGCGATGCAATAGATGCAATAATCACCACAGAAATATACTCACAGTTGCATGATTGACATTTCTAATCAGGGGACCAAACCATTGTTCAGTTGTAAAAGCAAATGTACTTGGACTTTAGTTTTACGGTGATGGATTTTGGGTGCCAGCACTGATTGAGGAGATCTGTATCCCCATTTTCCTGTCCCTTGTGGCATGATGATGCTGCATGTAGTGGTGCAAAATGGATCAAACCCCCAAGGTGTCCAAAATAATAATCCTTTTTGTATGTTTTGTTTTGATTTGCTTTATATTTCTTTTTACACAGATCAGCTCACTAATCCACTGCACAGTGGAATCATGTCTTGATCACAGGAGCGTACAAATAAGCTTCTTCATCCCACTCAAGTGCTGCGGCCTTGGATTTATGTTGGAGTTGTGCCATAACACACTGTTTTATGATACAGCTAATCTGATCTGACAGCTAGCTGCCACCAGACAGAGCAATCTTCCCTCTTCCCTTCCTTTCCTCCTTGCCCTGGCTATCTGAGTCTGCTTACTCTCCTGTCCTGGTGGTGGTGCTTGTCCAATCCCCCAGAAGGATGGCTCAGTGGAGTAAACTGGCAGAAAATTATTCCCTTCTTTCTTTTTGGCATCCTGTCTGCCGCCTAGACTGGTTCAGAGGAGGGCTGGGTTAGCACCATTTCCTATTGGGGCAGGCAGAGGGGAGAAGCAAAAGACACCTGGGGCAGCCTATGGCCAGCAGTGCCCCCAGGATCCCTCCCTCTGCCCTGTCATGAAGCAGTACATCACATCAGCAGTGCTGCTGCTGACCTGATAGCTGTCTTATAGTGTGCACTATTTATAGAGTTATTTAAAATAGAAAAAGCCTCACATAAAAAAATGTTGAAGACCACCACAGTTATGAGCTGCCAACAGCAGACCAGTTCCAATGTGAATTTAAGACTATGGTAAGCTATAAGCAGGCTATTGTATAGGGTATGATTTTAGATATTATAATTGTTCATTATTGGCTTTTATAACGTCTCTGAAACAAAATACATTATTTGAAAGGGTTTTAGACTGACACAAAACATATTCTGAAAAATGGCAAAAATCATTTAAATCTATGAAGAACTTTTCAAAGAAGGGAAATGTCTTCTTTCCACTGAGTATGGTCTCCCATGAACTGAGCCCTGGATACGTCAGCCTCAACAAGGATTTACTCACTGTGAGTTTTGACTCCATGGAGTTTTCCAGAGGAAGGCTAAGGTGGTATAAAACAGCTCATGACATGGAATGATTTCTCACATGATGTGTCTGTTTGTTCTTGGCCAAACTTCTCTCTGCTTCTTTTTTGAGAAAAAACAAAATGTTAAGAAAATAGACTGAGGTGAAATTCTGTAAAAAATCTATTGAGTGGAAATACATCACTAAAAACCACTAGTTTCAGCCACTACATAGGGTTCTGCTTTGCCCTGTACTTTGTGTATTTCTGTGCCTAGAGAGGTTTCTTGATCAGCACTGAGAACTTCTAAACAAAAGGTCACAATAAGTTTATTTATAGTGAGGCCACCTAATGATTTCTTTGGAGTATTCAGACACAATCCCAGTTTGAGAACTACACTACTTTTTTTTTTTTTTTCAGAAAGGATTTTTTAATTAAACTAGAGTAAGAATTACTATAAACTAACATCTAAACTCCAGTTTGGGAGGTGACTGTCGTAACAGTTAGCACTGAAGGTTCTATAGGTTTTTTCCATTTTTTTTCTGTGATACTAGTAAGTTATCTACAGTGATCTGAGTGACAAAACAATTGGTTCAAATCCAGAGTCATAAAAGGAGGGTTTTCAGACTTTTCCAGGGCATTGAAAAGAATTTTCAGTCTGAGGTGATCTGCTAGTGATCTTCATCCAATAGATACAGGAGATGTAGGAAGTGAGTTGTTACTAATATCTAAACAAATAATAAATATATATAAATATTCATGCAAAAAAAGAGTGACTGAAAAATGCAGTTGGTTAAATCAATATTGGTAATGTTAGTTGGAAAGGTTTTCCTTCTAATAAATTTCTCAGATTTAATTGCATTAGTCTCACTGTTTTCATTTCTATAACCAGGATCATTAGGAAACACTGAAGAATAACAATAATGCTAATAACTAAAAAGACAACAATAGTATCATAAAAATATATCTCATTGTCATAAATGGATTTCTGAAATGGCTATTGGAAAATTCTGAAGGGTATTTTATCATATGCTGTTACAGTACTAAACTAGATTTTTTGGTGTTTCATATTCAAGGCAAAAAAGAAAAAGAGGGATGAAGTAAAGATAAGGAAAATTCTGTGCAATGTGGTCTAGGATGACCCTGTGTAAGCAGGAAGGCTGGACCAGATGACCCAGTGTGGTCCTTTCCAACCTTACCTATTCTGGGATTCTGTCATTCTGTGATTCTGCAAGAATAAGGAACAGGGAACAAAAACTAGGGAAAAAACCCACAAAAAAATACCGGGAGAGAAAAAAAAAAAAGGAAAGGAAAGAGGAAACAGAGTCTCCCTCTTTCCCCTCCACAAAAGAGCTGGAAATCAGTACTAAATTAAAGAATACCCATTTCAGTATACAAGTAGATGTACATTTTCAGGAGTGCAAGACCCTCAGAATTACAATTCATACTGTTAATCATGAAGAGCTCCCTATATAACACTTTAGAAGCTGGATTAAAGTTTATTCATGTTCATTAACTCTGATTTTTTTGTGTTAAATTCTATTTTTAAGGACATTAAATATAGCATTTTTCCCCACATATGCACATGTATGCACTAATTTATATACATATTTATTACTTTTTGCATATATACAACATGGAAACTATCCATTAACAAATTTTAATACAGGACAGTTGTATGAGAATGTTTTTCACAACAACTTTTTTATGACTTCCGTGTATTTTGCACATCTGGAATAAGCAGAGTGGTCAGGAAATCTCTTTACATTTTTGTCTTTAATCTAATAATTTTAAAATATTTATTAATTCTTGAATTTGCATGCATAAAAATATTGATAAACTTTATTTACTTTACAAAGCTTTAGAAACACCGTCATATTAGTGTTCAGCTCTAGTTAACAAGCACTCATATTTTTCTAAACAAAAGCTGAGGTTCATAATAGGGAAATAAATATTACCATATCTAGACTTAACGTGGTCTGTAGACTCCCTGGTGAGTAACACTTCTACAGCCAAGGATTATTCACACCATATACAGTTAAGTTTTCCTTTAAGGCTGAATCTTTTATGTTGCAGATAAAAATGAGAAGCTAGACAAGTGTTCTAAAGAAATATTCATGTATCCTCAGTAAAGAAAAGAATGAAGTTCATCTATTTCAGGCCAGCCAAATTTAGGGAGTTTTATTTTATCTTGGAGGGCCTAAGTGCAGAATTTGCTATACAGTTTGACCTCTATGATTGTATTTTGAGGTTGTTATTGTACTTTGCTGTCAGCTCTTTAATTAATCTTGCCGGGTCTGTAATATCATTGGGGCAGAAATAATTACTTAAATATAAAAAGACCTGTTAAGACAGCCACATGGGAAACAGTGAAGTGGTGAAAGAGTGCACTTCTAAGATGTCCTTATTGACTGTTTAGTAATAAATCGTATGTTTTAATTGCTCTGTCAGAAGGATCCTTCAATGAGGGAAAGGTGACTGGAGCTGAATATGGGAACACCACAGGACAGCTGTTTGGTCTGGCAAAGGGCTCTGTGCACTTGTACTATATATCCAGAGCGACCTTTCAGATTCCATGTACATAGTAACAATTAAAAGTACACAATGACTTGACAATGTTCACTGTGACAGACTGCAGGTTGGCTGCTTCCCATAACAGCCTCCCAGGCAGAGAGGAACAAAGAGCCTGGGCCCATCTGTACGCGGCTCTGAATGCCTCATGTTCCAGAGAGTACGCTTTGTTTCTCTAAACGCCCCAGGAAGCTCTTCAACAAACAAAACTCAAAGGTCCAGAGGAGCCCAGTCAGGACATTAATATGATAATGAATTCCGGATTACCCTGACAAACCTGACAAAGAAATAGACCCTTTTGATAATAAGTTATTGGGTTGATTAGGCAGAATTTGTCTGATGCCACAACTGTTGTGGGCATTTCAACAAAGTCAACACACCCATGTATGACATCATGTCAGTTACTCTCGGTCCTTGTTCCTTTTCAGCAAGTCACTAATTCAAGGGTCCTTCAGTTGCAATGAAGCGTTGCTACCTGTCCAGAAAGTTACTGCAAACCATAAATATATCACCATCTATGCCAGTGCATGTAACAAAAGAAAATAGCCACTTGTCACAGGTAGTTCTGAAGAATTGCTGTTAACTTAGAGGTATGACTTTGCTTTCCAGCTACTGTTCCTAGGCTGAATGATCTCAGTAAACTTTGTAAGATTAATTCCCAGGCCTCCCACTTGACAAGGTAAAATGGCTCCCTTTCTGGCCTGTCAGAATAAATCTGATTCAGAAGAGATTATCATACAATTTGGAAAGGCACTTACATTTTTTTGTGTTACTATTAATTTCTGTGGTAATTATTACGTCTTCTTGTCTGGATTCTCCAAAAGGCTCTGAGATAAGCTTCCATTACTTCATGAAAGCTCAACAGCAATAGAAAACTAACTGGTTACAAATACAGGAGATTGCTAAGGTCACACAAAGTACCAAAATTGGGTGGCACCAGCCATCTGTAGTTAACAGCTATTATACAAACATAAAGGAATGTGCCCTGTGTTCTGAGTGATGAAAAAAAATTGGTCATTAGCCACTCGGGAATGCCTGATTCCCCCCACAGCTTTCCAGCTGCGATCCAAGTGTGTTTAAATAAAAACTTAGCACACTTAACAAGAAGTTTGATAGAGTGTTAATAATCCTCAACTTCACGTTGAGCTGTTAACCAACAAAGTAGTCATTAAATGCTGGTAATGACTGCATTTCGTGAGATTATTGCTTAATCATAACTTGTTGGAGTGGGTCCTGCCTTCTGACTTGGGGGACATTTTCCATTGCAGAATTTTAACTACAAACTTTTCTTAATATACCACCTCAGTTATAAAACCTTGATTATAAACTACAGTGAGAATACTGACTTTAAAAACAGTTATTTGTACACTTCACAATTATGTTCAAACCATAACTGCTTTTGGATTCACCTCAGACAGTGGATTAGCAAAACTCAACTTCTGTTAAATGATTTCTAAGGGAATATAGCTTTCTTGTAGACTGAAATAAGCATTTCTGAAAAAGAATTCTGCATTCCGATTGACTGGAAAGAGTCTAGAGTGTAGGTAGCACTTCTTTTCAAAAGAAAACCCATGAAAGTGATGCAAAACTGCAAGAGAGGTTTTAGCTTCTGTTCTTTCAGAAGTGAATGAATACTGGTTTTAGTATACAATAAATTATATCAGCAGTCATGACCTTGAAAGTTCCCTAGCTATTGCTATCTGCTGTGCCTTAACATTTAATAATTATTTCCCCAAATCTGTAGATACCATGGCCTTATGTTTACAAATGATTACAGAAATATATTCAGGAAAGTTTTCTGCTCTGTGCTATTATCTAATAATCTAAATATAAACTATCCAGATGCACATGGAAAGATAAGGGCCGCAAAGTGTCACAGAGCCACATACTTTAAATCCCAGCATGTGAGATGGCCAGGCACAGACAAAAGGGGTACAGGGAAAAAGGCAGTCCTATTTTTCTTTCTTTGTTGGTTTTCTCTGTAATTTAAGTAATTATATATCACTAATGTATATAATATCTGTTATAAAAATCATTAAATATCTGAGTTTTAAATGTGTAATATACTGAATTTATTTTTTTTTCCATTAAAAAATGCTTAAGATATTTAAAATTAATTTAAAAGTCTTAAAACTCCTTAGCACTTTATGGCCACTTAGTATTTCTAAGCAGGGAGGTAACTGGTGGGAAAAAAAATAAATTCATTCTTTAAACTGAATCTTGTTCTGTAACTCACAAAATACTGGGTCATCTAATGCTAAGCAGCTAAGTAAACTAATACATCTTCGTCTTTCTCAGACTGTTCTTTTAGGTATTAAACAATAAGGAAATCAAACAAGATGCTGTCTTTAGAAGCTATTAGATCAAACATTCTTTGAAAAGAGTAACATATAGAATATATTTATTTGTACAAACTTTTAACTGAAAGTTTCACTGGTAGATAGATAGATAGATAGATAGATAGATACATACATACATACATACATACATACATACATACATAGACAGTTTCACCAGTAATTTGCCTGCAAAGTGGCATTTAAGTATTTTAGAAGTGTTTAGAAGATGGTTAAAACAGTGAATTTTCAAGTTAATGTATTAATTAACTAATCAGTAACAACTGTAAAGAAGAGTTGCATCTTTTAGCAGAACAAATTATACAGCTGAAAAAGATGGAGAAGACTTGGAGCATGCAAGCATTTTTAGGTTTTGCATTTTATTTCCCATTATTGTCAGTAAATGAAAGGAGGAGCTGTTTGTTGGAAATCTGAAAGGGAAAAGAGACAAATATCTTTACATGTGTAAATCCTCTTCTTTCTTCATTCAAAAACTCAGGCTTGTGTCCACAGTGGTTTGTTGGCTCAGTTCATCAGAAAGCCTGCAGCAATTCCCTGAGCCCTCATTTGTAGACATCACTTTGGCAATGGAACAATGCAGCAGATTCTCATTCTAGGGATTACGATACTATGTAAAGAAAATATAAAAAGATTTACATATATTCCATGTAATTTCTCCCATTATATATTAAGCATGGAGCAGAATTTTGAGCATTTTTATTGGTAGATATGTCACAAAATATTTTTTTAAATGGTAATTTATATCCCGGCTTTCTATTTCCAATGATAATATGCATCTCATACATCACACCCAATAGATGTCCAAGAATGTGCAGGCTGGGAAAATGGATAAAACGCAAGCTATTCTTTTGGGGCTAAATCACTTATCTTGCTGAATGATTGGAGTAGCACCTATACTTTCTCATATCCACTTCTTGGTTTTTATGTGCACTGTAAATTTGCTGTAGCTTAGAGAAGGATCACAACCATTGTTGCCTGGCATTTTTTCCTCATGAACAAGTGGGAACAGCAGGACTGAAATTTTACCTTTGCCACTTGTTGACCGGCATAAGTGAGGAACTATTGTGCACCATTAACTGTTTTGCAGCATCTAAGTTCCTACACCTTTCCAGATGTTTCAAGATAGGAGACGGGGAACATTTCTATTGAGAAATGTCTCTAATGTCATAGCTTCTTAAGAAAGAACTATGCTTCACCAGACAAATGTGTTAGTACTATCCTACTCTAGAAGAGAAGTAAGCACATGATCACAGAGCACATTTTTTATGATGGGCCTGATACAATGTAGATCCTGCCAGGAAGAAGCTATGTGTGACACATTCAAAATGCCACATTTGAACCCAAACTTAATTTACTCCAAATCAGCCAAATTGCATCACACAGCCTCCTTAGAATGCTGATTTTGGGAGCCCTGAAAATCCTGTTTGCTGTATTGTTGGAGAATACCCTGCCAAGAAACTTGTTCATTTCTGGAGATCCACTGTCTGCTAGCTTTCCTCTCATGTAGGCATGATTAAGCTTAAAAACACCTCAGCTGAAAATGAAAATTCGCACCAAACACTTTGACTATAAATGAAAAAACTTCCATTTGCTTAACAAACTTAGCAATCAGACTTCTCATGGAAAACATAGGAGGAACTGGAAAGGAAAGGAACCTAAAACTTATTACTGTCACCAGCAATATGTGAGAAAAAAAGGTGAGTGTAACTGAATGACAAAAGAAAAGACATTGGCTGCTGTATGCTCTGGGATGCCAAAAAAGCATTAATTTAAATTAAGTTCAATCACATGGCACATAAATTACTCTCTCTGAGAAGATGTGAGCCTCTTTGCAAAGCTTTCAGTTGACACAAGAGATGTTCATAAAGCATGAGCCTCTTTAGCACGATGAAACACAGTGTACTGTTACACAGATCCTTGTGGTTCAGGAAGCCACTGGAGAGGAACAGGTTTTTGTGCAGCAGAGATGTGGTAGACCACAGTGAAGTACAAGGTTCACTGTGCTAGAGCAGATTCACTGCCTCCTCTCTAACACTACAGTACCAGATATGACACTTAGGCAGGGCCTCAGAGTCTGATCATTTGCCGAGTATAGACTGGTTTCCCCTTTACCACAGAGGACTCGCAGACCTGGGATGAGTAAAAGAGGGAGCAGCAGAAGCATCTAACTCATTTTTCATGCCCTCAGTTGCCTGGCATAGGGATGACATCTATGATCTGGGACTTACTGGAGCAGCAACAGAAAGCCAAGAAATTTAACCTTGCTGCCTGAAATGATACCTGCATGCAGGAGTGTGCACCTTTTTCTCTGGTTTATTTTTTTATTTTGTTTTGGTTTTATTTCCCTCGCAGTTTCTCTGCTGTGTCATTAATAGAATTTCCACCTACTTTTGTCAGTCAGAATGAGATAAGCCAGTTCTCTGGACTTCTTTAGAGACAGCTGAGGGACCTAGGCCTCTGGGAGGCTTATTGGTCCCATCCAATTGGACAAGTACATTGGGATACAACTGATCATTTTTTTTTCACATGTTGATTCCATTAAAGATGATGAGACGAATCAAGCAAATTGCAATAGAAAACTGATTTTCAGGGTTGAAAAGAGAGATGAGAACCACCATTTATCTGAAGTCACAAAAATTCTTATTTATTTTATGGGGTTCCTTAGAAAAAAAAGTATTTTAAATGACAAAACCTTTTTCAAAAACTTTTGACTCAGATTACAGAATCCAAAAAATATCACTATATTTACAGAAAGTGAATTATGGAGCCGTTCAACTTTGATAGGGTCTTCACAAATCAAAAAGTCATCTGCATACATATTTCTAGAAAATCAGCTAATATAGTAGAGCTTTTTTATTTTTTTTTACTTTATTTGTTTTATAGACAATTTATCATTCAGACAAATTGGTTTTGTCTCCTTAAATTCATGCTGTTAGAAGTCCTGAGGAAGTAATTAAAAAATTGTGTTCTCATTTAAGTATTATGTTTCACATTACATCCAGAAGCACATGCAATGTAAATTAAATAAAACAAATTCAACAATAATAAAATAGGCAAGATAAAAAAAAAAACAAACCCATATTCTTTGTACATTGCACAAGTTTCATAAACTATATAATAGTTCTTTATTCCATTTTAAGAATTTCTGCTTATTTTTTATCTTCAATCTTTAATTTTGTCTCTGTTTTCTGTTTGTCCAAATATATACATCTTCTATTTCATTACATTTCAAAGACAACCAATCAAAACTTTTAATCCTGACTAATTCATCTTCTAACAAAAAAAGAAAAAAAGGTAAGCCTCTATGCACTGCATGACACTGATCTTTTTACTCCTAGCATTATCATTTAATCATATTAGTAAGAAACAATGCCATTTTTTCCTAGGATGTCCCAATGAATAGATTAAGGAGAAGAATAACATTATTTGTTATCTGTGCATTCAGATCTTTGTGAAAGAAACTCCCAAAGTTACTACTTCTCTCTGCACCATAATGATATTGTACAGTGCCTTTTGGCTCTAGCACAATGTGTTATGCATCAGTGTTTAAGAGCATATTGTGCACCATTATTGCCCTCTCTCTAGAGGACTACAAACTGCATTAGTTTGAATTACCAAATCAAAACTTTATGTGCAGCAGTTCCCCCACAAGGGCTTTAGCATTTTTATGTCATAATCCCTCTATTATCCACCTCCTCACATGCTTTATAACCATTAAGTTATTGAAAAATTCTCAACAGATGTCATCGTAAGATGAATGTTGCTGTGCTGACTGGTATCAAGGCTGGAATCTGGATATTGCTCAACTTTACTAAAAATGTCAGGGAGAGAATAGTCAGCTGTAAAAATATAAGATATGCCAGCAATGGTTGTTTTCATGTCAACTGCAACATGACTTGTAGTGTTCGCAATTTCAGCTTCTAGAAGATGTAGTTTTCATTTGATGGGTTGGCAGTAATGGCCTGAGATATATAGCAAGAAAAAGGAAAATAATTCAAGGGCTTTTTTCCCCTCTCTTTTTATGATAAAAGCAGATTTGTGATTTAATCTGATTTAAGCGTCAAGACTTACTTCTTAGTATATATTGTTCTTATTGAGAATTTTGTTGAAAGACAGAAACTTTTTGCATGGTGTAATAATTATAGCAGGTTATTGGTGGTTGTGTATTCTCTCTGCATCTAAAGTGCTGAAATAAAAAAACAAAAAAACCTATGATTTCTATCATGGTGATAACTTACTGATATATTTCATCTTGTTCTTTTGGGACATTTTTATTTTTAAACACAACAAAGTCATAAAAATATACATTGTAACACAATTTAGAATTGTATTAAATTTGAAACAAACAATGCAAAAGACATTGACCTTCCAAAGAGGTGACAGTATGGTACTTAAATAATAGGAGATACACATGGCAAACTGTGATACCTGTCAAAATGAGGTTGAGGAACAGAATGAGGGCCCACATTACTAAAAGGTTTAAAAACCAGTGGCATTTTATAGTAAATCAACTTTTTAAGAAGCAGTTATTGTACAAAAGACTTGAATAGAATAATATGCTTCCAATTAATCTGAATAGCAGTAGAGCAGTTAAGTTCTTATATTCAGAGGTGATGTGACAAACCTGAGATTTTTAAAGAACAAATTACAATAATCAAGTCCCATAGTGAAGGAAGTATATTTTGTGTAATACTGGCAAGGATTATATAGGGAATACATAGTCTGTGAGGCTTAGAGTGAAAATAAATCTATTGATGTTGCCTCTGAGATGTGAAGAGTTTTAGTCAAAAACAAGGCTTGAGATTCTTAACATGACTCTTTCACATCTTACTTTTACAAAAAGAAAAATTGAATGACAAAAAAATCTTTCTATTTTCCTCTAGAACTCCCCTAAGGATCCCAAACCTGCTAATAGAAAGTTTTCCCATAGTGTCTATGAAAAGACTTTTGCTATTTCTTTAATTCACAGCTGAATCTGCTATTTTGGCTGCCTAGACCCATATTATTAGGGGGAGATTGATTTCTGGACAGGTTTCCTGCCATCGACTTTCCATGTTGCATCCTAAAGATTCCTTCCTCCTATGGAAGCTCATAGCTTCTAGTGGTGCAAAGATATAAAGAGAAGAATGGATTCCCCAAAGAAAACTCTTTTAGCTGATATTAGCTCTCATAGAGAAGAGGATGATCAAGTCAATCTTACCTGCAAGCAATAAGTGGAAATGCCAAAACGAGGCTGTCGAAGGCAACACAGATCTGACTCTTCACTGTAAAAAATGGTGTTAAGAAAGATGACGCATTCAAACTGCCAAGTATTCAAAACTCCTTGAAGCTCTCAATTCTCCCTGTTTTAATAGAAGACGCTTTTGAATGTCCTTCCATCTCTAGGAGAATGTTGAATGAGTAATTGTGGAAATAAAAGGTACTCAACTTCTGCTTTCAAGTATTTAATGACAGAAATCTCACCTTGTATTTAAGTCTTTATAGTCACTGTACATTGTGTATTATTCCTGTTTGTCTCTCTCGTAAAAATATTCTAATTCAGTTCATTATACCGTGTATGTTGCTTTTGTTCTGTAGTGTTATTTTAAAACTTATGTCATATGAGCATTTCCAGTTCTTTTGAATATGATACTCTGCTTGAATTTTCCTCACAGTTTATAAATTGAATTAGTTAATGTTTTCATTTATATGCTGTGATACTCTTCCAGCTCAAAACTTTAATATTTCATTGCAGTGCTGGTATCTGATCTGAGGAAATATATTTCTGTATATTTTGCGAGAGTCTTCTTAGGTTTTCCCAACATTTATTTTCATATGATTCTGCAGTAGGTCTGGGTTGCTTTCGCCCTTTTATTGTATATTCCCACCTCTGTATTTGGGTACTATGTCTTGCTGTATAATCTGCCACTAACCTGGATAATTTCTATTACTTCACTTTATAAAAGCCCATGATGAGCGGCACTGAGAAGAGTAGTTGTAAAGGCATTTGTGTTACCCCAGTACTATATGAGACTTGGCACAAAGGTTACATACAAAAAATGTTGATAATAAGCTATAACATCCTAATTTATAGCCAAGTAGAGCATATTTCCTACATCTCCTACACTCCCCTCTATGACACCAGGATAATATAAATTTACTGCTAATTGACTCATTTACTTCCAATTTTACCGGCACCTTATTAAGGGCTGGCCTATCTTTCTGAGAAACACAGTTCTTCTACCAAGCAGTTTTCCATCTTCTTCTTCTTCAGCTGTAATAACAGAAGCTAAATAATATTTAACAAATTGCCATTTCCTTATGCCCTGTCTTCAATCTCTCATCATTGTTTTTAATGGGACAATTTAACCTTTGAACCTATGTCTCTATTACAGATATAGTTGAAGAGCCTTTAATTGAAATATTCCATACAACTTGACATCCAATATTATTTCTTTGCTCTTATAATTATCCTTTTAACTTTCATCTGCTTATTTGTATAAACTCTCTTCCATCTGTCTTTCTACCAACTGTTTATGTATTTTTCAAAAGCCTCTCAATTATTTGCTCATTTTACTTTTTACATACTACATAACTACATCTGACCTCTGTAACCCTTCTCCCTGTTTAGATTTAGCTGAGATGAATTTCAGTTGCAGGATCTGCAGCCATTTGTTAAATCGTTTCCCACTGCTCATCAGTAGTGCTCTTCTCTGCATTGGAGAACAACCAAAGTCTCTTTGGAAAAGTCACACAATATCAGACTTTTAAACCACAAAAATAAAGTCCTAATCCAGCATGAAGCATCTGAAACATGTTGGTTTATTTCAGTACAGGTATGAGAAACCACACCTAGAGATATATATTCCCAATGGTGTGATGATTACCATTTTCAAGCTGCATTGTGTGCACAGAATTTATAAAATACAAAGCAAAATTAGGCAGAATTCATGCCAAGTCCAAAACATCCAGCAAGCCATGACAGTATTATATGACAGTAAGCCTATCCTACAACGTGGAGTTTCTTCTCTCCCCCATTCTCTGCTGGGCATTATACCCTGATTATCTCAGTGACAATTCTTCTTGCCCTCACGTTCCTAATGACAGAATCAAAAGCACCACCTGCTCTCTAATCTAAACTGGGAGTAGAGTGATTGATAGTGGCTGCTAGTAGGATGATTCATACTAATCTGCTATTTACTATAATCTTGATTCCCAGATAACATATGGAAACCCTTAACTTCTCCTTTGCATTTTGCTATTTGATATTTATTCTCAGTCTCTTAAATGTTTTCTATACACAGTAATAGTGGAGAAGAGATTTGGTGAGGCATGGAGACTATGTATCATCCAGGAGGCTTACATCGTTTCCTTATAGAGCAGTTTTCTGAGTCACTTTCTCATCAGCTGGCAAAGCAACACTTCTGGACTTTATTGTTGTCCACATTGAAACTGCCTCAGAGAGTATTACTTGAAAGTCATTAGCTTTATTGGGCATATCTGGTAAAGATATTAAAGGTGTTATCTGGAAGTCAAGATGCTTTCCAGCAAACTTCAGCCTGTGACAGGCAGCTAGAATCATCTCCAGAAGAATATTATCCACCCAACCTGAATAATTGCTGACTTCCTATTCTATACAAAACGAAAAAAAAAAAAAAAAGAATTACAAATTTTATGTGAAATTTTCTGTGAATTTCATTCAGGTTTTAAAGATTTCTACAACAATGAACACACTTTTGAGGTCTTGTAGTATTCTTAATGTATACCAGCACTGTGTGGTTGAGACAGAAGCTATGGAACTCTTTTGCATTCAGTATATGATGATCAAGAGAACGGCTTTCAAGTTCACTTGCAAAGAAGTATAGCACTCATGACTGTTAAGTGGAAAGTTTAACAGAAAAAAATTAAATATTTTTATTTTTTGTAATGAAGAACAGTGAGTTTTATGTCGAAGACTATGTGGACAGCTATGCAAGATCAGACCAAAAGCCTGCCATGTCTTGTATCCTGTCTCTGACAGTAGGCAAAAGCAGAAGGGGAGGAAGATGGCAAGTATATTGTGAAACTCCCCTGAACATTCAACCCCAACTTAACAGTTGCATACTTAGGAAAGTTTTGGAGGTAGAGGGATTATCTCCATTCCTAACAGACTCCAGTGACATCTTTCATATTTGATTCCAGGGCTTTTTTGAATCCAAACAAGCAGTTGTGTCCCACTGCCTTTCACACTGGCTGTTACTCCCACTGATTTTCATGTTGTGTGGGAATTTGAAGCTATCACTTGCTGGTTTGCTCAAACCTCCACAGTTTTATTGCAGATAGTTCTAGGACCGAAGGGGATGTGGTCTCTACACTGCACTACTTCTGAACTTACAAAGGCCATTGTATCACCCTTCTTTCTGTCTAGCTCAAACCATGCTAGTTTATTTAGCATTTCCTCACTTGAAAACTGTTCCAAACTCTTGAAGATACCATACTCTGCCATCATTTGGGCTTTTTTTGCATATTTTTGTTTTCCCACTGCCTCTCCTTCAGGAGAAGAGGGTCAGGCGTACACAACATTCAAATGCAGGTGTGCTGAATATTTATATAGTTGAATGATTGTATTTTCTCTCTTTTCTTCTCTTCTTTACCTATTAGTTTCTAACATTTGAGGTTTTTTCTTTTTACTGAACACTGAAGCGATAATTTTGTGAAGCTATCTATAGAAATTGATAATCTCATTCCTGAGTGTTAACAGTCATTTTAGAACCCATCATTATAGAACCTGTCATAAAATTAGGTCTGTCTTTCCATATACACACCACTTCACATTTCATTAAATTTGATCTTCCAGTTTATCATCCAATATCTCAGGACTGAAGCCAGCTTTTCTTTTTAAGATCCCAAATAAATCAGCAACCTTTGTCATATAGTTTATTCAGAACTTCACTGGTGACTTCTCTATGAAAAAACCCACCTTTTTTTCCACTGTCTTTTAATTTATAGTTATTTATTTATGCAGATTGGACTCTTTCCTCTTATACCATGGCTACTTCATTTCCTTAAGAGTCTCTGCAGAGGTGCCAGACTTTGTCATATTTTCTATCAGTTTCATTCCCAGTAAAGATTAATGATCTGTGGATCTCTAGAGTAATCTTCCTTCTAGTCCTCCAGTATAAAGGCAATTTTAAGTACAAAGTTGCATACTTCAGTCTGTAGTTTAGACATTTATTCCTTGAATTTCAGCAGAGCTCTTGGAAGCATGGTTTGGCTTTGATGATGTAAAATCATTCATTTTGTTAAGTTTTACTATGTGCTGTACTTTTACTCTTGACATTTAAATGTGATATTTGTATTCTCTTTTGTGTTCTCTGTGAAAAACAGTTCTGGCTTAAGAAAAAAAATTAAAAAAAATCAAACACATAACTGATGGAGGAAAATTCAAAATAGTAATTTAGTCTTTTGGCATGTTTTATTCTATGTTGTCATCTCGTCCAAACACTCATTTTACCTTATAAGATTTTAACTTTTTGTTTTTGTCTGGCCTTACTGTATTTTTACATTTAAGTTACCAAAGTTTACATTCTTTTCTGGTTTCTTTATTCAGATTGAACTTCAGATTTTTGAAGGATCACTTTTTAGTTTAGTTTTAATAGACTTCCTCACTCACTGGGCAAACTCACTGTTTACCCAGGCTGACTTTCCTTTGTTCTTTCCCTTTTTTGAAAATGTAGGCATTTGTTTTGTGTCTCCAACATGAGGCTCCAATCTTCCAGTGAAGATTTTACTTTTTCAGGTGTTCCTTTTAGTTTCATTTTAAGTAACTTTTTCACTTTCATGTTGTTCACCTTTTTAAATATTGCAAGACAGTAGAGGTTTTTTAGCTTACTACTCACACAGAACTGTTAAGATGAAGTATGTTCTATCTAGTAAGGCAGAGTGGCTCTTTTTTGATAAGTGTTATGACATTTTCTGATCAACCAACCTGGGACCAGGAGAATTATTTCTCCTTGGAGGTTTCTTTTATGGCTTGGCCCAGGAATCATTAGTTGTCCAGAATCATTGGCTGCTTCCAAAAACATGGTTTGTTAGCATCTAACTCCAAGTTTTCTATATCATGGAGAAACTTTCCTTCTTCATTTTCCTCCGCTTTCAACTTCTGCTTTACTGTCCCACTGATTTATTTCTATTTCATTTTCTGATGCATGTATTCCTCAAATTGCACAAGTGCCTGTCAGCTAGAACAGTGCATATAGGACTTTGTATGGAATCACATATATGACTCTGTAATATCCCATTTGGAAGTGGCAGTGGCAGACAAGCTAGGAAAGCTTCTTTGCCCACAACAGTGCTCTACTCATATAGTTTTGGTGTAAGAACTGTAACAGAGATTCCAACTCAGTGGAAAAGACTACACAGTAAAGTGCTCTTAAAATGAAAACATACTCATATACAAGGAAGTTATTAATATTAACTGGTGCATGTGCTTAATTTCACTGCAATATAAACACACTTTTGATGTTCATTTTCAAAGTATGCATTTGTATATAATTATGCTTAATGCATATCATATTCTGCAGTCTTCTGATTTTACAGTCAGGCTGATGGAAGTGTTTGTTTTTTTCATCATTTTATTTGCATTGCAAAATACTTCTTTGTCTGTGTTGTTCTTACCTGCTAAAAACAACTTTCTTTTTCATGAATCATGTAGCTAAGTATTTCCAAGAGTCATGATACACCATATTTGGAAAATTTGTAAATATTTTGCACTTTCAAGTAAGTGAAGCACTATAGTAATGCAATAATGTTTGTGCAATTTAGTCTAATATATATATGATTTAGTAACATGAAAGGAAAAAAAACACTTGTTATAATGTAGATTAAAAAAAGAAAATTCTGACTACAGCCTTATCAGTAGTACTTTTAGACATATTTAATTTTCTTTTTCAGTGATTGTTGTCACAACAACTATTGTTTCCAGTAAGCTTCATATTCACCCAGCAATAATAATACCATTTTAATCTTGTAATGATGTGTCTTCTCTAGCTGAATTAATAAGGAAACCGACTAAAAGATAATTTGGGATATCTCTGAAATGTGTGCTAATAAAAAGGGTATGATCAGTTTGACCACATGTTGTTCTTAGTAATATTATGTTAATAATAGTAAATAATAGTCTTTTATTTGTGTCCTTCATTTTCTTTACAAAGACAAATATATATTATTTGCATGAAATAATATCAATGGCCATTTCTTTCTGAAGTTTGCAGGCATGGCCCTGCTAAATGAAACAATGTCAGGCCCATTTCTGTCAGGGTTCTCCATATCTTCAATACTTCTCCCACACTGGTGTCCTTTCATACTATAGAAAAATGTCAAAATTATAAATCAATGTTTATATTTATTTATCAAATATTTGCTTGTATTATAATATCATTATACAATAAATATCTTCATGGTCATTTACAATTGATGCAAGTGTTCCCTAGCTACAGGAGTGGCTAAAGCCTAGAAGCTGCTAGAAGCTTCCCCTATATCCAGTGGATCCAGTGACAGCTGACTCCAAGGTGAACCTGCTGCCAGCCAAGGACAAGCCCATCACCAACCTGTGGCAGATAACAGATTAAGAAGGGATGGTGGGGAAACAAGCAACTTCAGATGAAGAGTGGAGTGAGATTATGTGAACAGCACGGTCACCAGACATCAAGGTCAGTGAAGAAAGAGAAGGTGGAGGTGCTCTGTGTGCTGAAGCAGTTTACCCTGCAGCCCATGATGAGGCAGGCTGTCCCCCTGCAGCCCATGGAGGTCCCTGGTGGAGCAGAGATACACCTGCAGCCGGTGGAGTGGACCACCAGAGCAGGTGGGTGCCTGAAGGAGGCTCTGACCCCATGGGAAGTCTGCACTGGAACATGCTACTGGCAGGATCCATGATCTTGTGCAGAGAGAAGCCTATGCTGGATCAGGTTTGCTGGCAGGACTTGTGGCTATGTGGGGGATGTGTGATGGAGCATCCTGCTCAAGAAGGAATGCATCCCATGGAAGTGACCCACATTGGGTTCATGAAGGTTTGTCTCCCATGGGAGTGAGCCCATGCTGTAGCAGAGGAAGAATGTAAAAAGACCTTCCCTTGAGGAGGAAGGAGCTGAAGAGGCAGAGTGTGATGCAGCCCAAATTCCCCATCCCCCTACACCGCTGTGGGGGAGAAGGTAGAGAAAATCAGAAGTGAATATAAGCCCAGGAAGAAGGGAGGAGTGGGGAGAAGTTATTTTTAGGATTTTTTTTTTAATTTTTTTTCATTACTCTACTCAGATTTGATTGGTAATTGGTAACAAATTATATTAACTTTCTCTAAGTGAGGGTCTGTTTTTCCCATGGTAGTAATCAGTGAGTGATCTCTCCCTGTCCTTATCTTGACACACCAGCCTTTTGCTATATTTTCTCTGCCCTGACCAGCTGAGGGGGGGAGTAATAGATTAGTTTTTGTGGGCATCTGGCATCCAGACAGGATTAACCCGACACAGCCTCACAATTGGTGCAGTCATAATTAGACTATTATTTCTATGTCCAGATGAGAACAGTCAATAGTAGCATACAGGTGTGCCCTTCTGGCTCAAAAATGTGTTTTGAACCTGTGAGGCTGGATCTTTGCTCCACAAAAAGAAAATTAAACTGAGGATCTTCTGAACAGTGAAACCTCTTTCCTTGTGGGGCATGGATGGATCAGGCAAATTTGCTATGAGGTCTGCCCAACGAAGGGGTGTATGTTGTGCCTACTGTGTATTTGAACATTTATGTACTTCAAACCTTTCTGTCTCTATTATTATATTTAAGTATATATACTATCACTTTACATATTTAGGAAGGTGGTGTTAATTTACAGTAGGCTTCTGTCTTCATTAGTACATATTTGGCTGGAGATCATTTGGTATCAGCTCAAGATAACCTCCACTAAGAATGCTTTTCTGGATTCCTCCATCTACCTTGTGGCCAGGCTGGGTCCTATCAAAAACTTTGTTTTCCCCATTTGCAAAGGTGACTGGGATAAGTGAGACCTCTCAGAACTTTGGTGGAGCCAGTAGATCCAGAAGCCTCCACAAAGTTAATGTTTTGGTTTAGACATAAGAAGTGGCCTAGAAAACAGGAACAGATCTCTGATAGGAACAGTGTAGATTTAATATGGTGTAGTTTTTATCACTGATGCTACTGCTGTCAGCCAAAGAACAAGATATTGCACCTTATGAAAGAAATTTGCTTAGTGACCATTACACTGTAGTGTGAAAAGAAATTGTAATTGTAGCTGTAAACACTCTGATAAAAAAATAACCTTACCAAGACAGCATTTCACTTTTCTTCACAAATTAGATGCTTTCTTGATGTAAAGTCAAGGAATCATAAAGACATTATTATATTAAAACAGATTAAATACAATTATTTTATCTACAGATTAACCTAAAAATATCAAACATGTCACATATTTGACATAAAACACATTTTCTCTGTTTGTTCCTATCAACAGAACACCTAAACTACTGTACAGAGAATTTCAAAATCTTTTAAACCTTACCGTGGTGAAAAAACCAAAGTGGAATGTGGGCCAAATGGGCATATTATTATTTAATTTTACTGCTATGAGAAAAGGAGAAGTAACAGTGTATACCTTTTTTTTACTCTCAGTTTACAGTTCCTGTACCAGAGGTTATATCTATGAAGGAAAAAAACAGAGAATAAAGATAAGGTATGAAAATTATGGATCATTACCTGAGAGATAACCCCTTTTCTTAATTTTGTGTATCTTGTGAGAAAACGCACCAAACTGCTCACTGCATATCCAGTATTTGTAGATTTTTATTTTTTTTCCACCCACTTCCTGCACTCTGGAGCTGTCTCATTGTTTGGCCTGCTTCCAAATGCCAATCTTAGCACAGAATGGAAATTTGATTAAAAAAAGCATTCATATCTCTGTGTTAGCATTGTGCTGCAGAGCTTGCATAGCTTGGCATAGTGTGATATTGCATTACTTAATGTTCTGGCAAAATAAAATGTCTTCCCACTAGGTAACTTCTTTTAGAAGTGTAAGTAGCCTCCACTTGCAGAGAGGATTCCCATGCTCTTGACTAGAGCAGTCCAGTCAGATACTGTGGACTCATTCTGAAAACTGTCAAAGAGCAAACAAGCCACAGTGGTACACTGTGCATATTTCCAGAATGTTTCCTCTAACTGGGACTTGATCATTCAGTCACCATAAAGAGCCCTAAATCAAGAAATCTTTGTTGTTTACTCTCTTCTTAGAAAGAATTACTTCTATATGTCCAGAATTCTTCCTACAGAAGCAGTGGATAAGTTTAAAAATATACTGATTTTTCAACCGGTTGCACTCCTGAAGGTTTTATTTCTATGTCTATTTATTTATTTATAAATATATATTTTATTTATCTATATTTGTTTATATATATATATATTTATATTCCTGAAGTATTATTTGCATAATTAACTTCATTGGCATTGTCAGGATTGCAATGAAGAGCATTCTCTTGTAACATCTAAGAGAAGTTAAGCAAAATAAGATACAGAATTGCAGCTCCAGACTGCACTCCACCACTTCTCACTTTTATTTTCTTTTTATTTTTAAAGTAGTTAAAAAAATCCAGATGTTATGTTTTGCACTAGTAACATGTGGCTACTTGCTTGGTTCACATTTATAGGCATTTTTTGTGTCAGTTTTCTCTGTATCTTCCACACAGGTAGGCTGCAGATGTGTTTCTAAGCTTCTGTCTTTCTATGTAATATATTTTAATTACTTTCCATTCTTCTTCCATTTGATTCACATGTGAAAGAAATTATTATCTAATCCCAGGTGAGATCTATAAATAACCTTTTATGTAGAAAACATTTTTTGTTTCAGTAGCTTCACTTTATTCTTGCAGTTGTATTCAAGTTTTTTTCTAAATAAGTAAGCTGTATGTCTGTTAAGGAGCTGCTTTTATAGGTCGAAGAAAAATCTTTCACCTCTTCTTCACCTGTGGGAAATTTGAGGGTCTTTCTGTTCACTTCAATGTGTTTGGAAATAAATCATAAAATGTGATTTTATATACAAAAAAACCTTATTTTGACATAGAAAAAAACTCTTGAATCTTTCCAAAAAAATGCTTTCATCATGGACATGTTTAAAACAATACTTTATCATTTTGCTAGTTATGAGTTTTCCAATTTTCTTTCTACAGATTCTATGCTTGTTGAACTTAAATAGAAGGGGAGAAGAAATCTGCAGGAACATTTTTAGCCAAAGGTAGCATGGCAAACACTTTCAGGCATTCTCCTGGATGAAATAAAATATTATAGTTGTTTCATTGGCCTGTATCAGAGGAAAAATCACAGAAAATTTTGTGATTGTTTTTGTCTTATTGGGTTTTTATAGCTCAGGATAAAACCTACTGCTTGCCACAAAAACTTTATCAAATCTTGAAGTACATTGACACCGTACAACATGTTTATTATTTTCTGAATCAGTTTCCACAGGTAGAATTGTGGATAATATTTTACAAAAAAACCCTAGCAATGTAGAGCACTGAATAACAACTAAATATTCATTTTCAAGTTACGTGCCCCATTCTCTTTAGATGGCTTTATTTTTCTGTTGTTGGATACACTGGACCCATCTGCACACACAAGATACATTTAAATATGTTTAGTAAGACTCTTGCTGTCACAAGGAGTTTCCAAAGACATTGAATCAGCAGTCAAGGATTTGACTGAACAAGTACATATTTTATCAGACTCCTGGCAAGTCTGTCTGAATGATCATAACTTCCTGTTATGAGAAAACAAAATCTCTTTGGAGCAATTACTGGGCAGTAACAATTCACATTTTTTTCCTTATACAAGCTAATGACCTAAATAAATAAATACAAGCTGAGTATGCTAGGAGCTTTTCATGGAGACATGATTTAAAAACTTGTGAGTTTGTTCAGTTCTTTCTGCTGCTTGTATCAAACCAGATTTGTCTCCAAGAAATCATACTCCAGAAGGAGCTGGAGAGACTCCCATACTTGTTCTCCTCTCTCACATGGCTATTTCATACTGTCACTTACTGACCACTCCAAGAGACACAATAATTACACTGTTGCTCAATATCTACTGTGAACTCTTGTGCTCAATGCTTGTGAGAAGCTCCTTCAATACTATTTAATATAGCTTTTTAGCCCAGTAAATGTGGAGTTGTTACTGCTTATGAGATCCCCCAGGCTTCTTTTAGACCTCAGGACCTGGACTTCTCTTAGCCTGCCTGGAGATTTGGTTTTAGCATGTGGTAGTTTTAGCTTACTTAATGATCAGGTAACAGTTATCTGCTTGGATTTAGCTTTAGCTTAACTTTGAACAGTTGTTTTCGTTCTATACACTTTGTAATTAATACACAGTAATAACAGATATTTATGTGGAATGAAGAGTCCATTGCCATTGAAAAAAATGCAGCTTAGATGCATAAAGACATGGAATGATAGCAGATGTCCTGAAAATATAGGAAGAGGGTGACTCTGAAGACTCCAGGACTATAAGCAACTGACCCATGGCCAAATATTACTCACCAGAAGACTGTCACCTTAGTAAAACATGGTTCATAACAAAGGAAGCACAGAACAAGTAAGTATCCAATGTATGTAAAAAACATAACTACATAATAAGTTTGAATGTAACCTGGACTTTCATACCAACAAAGATAGAGCAGGGTGTAGGGCAGGTTATTAAACACATGAAGTTGCTGTAAGCCTATATTAATATCAGGAGGATGGCATCATCAACATTGCCACCAAACTGCTCCTGGCAACAGACTAAGAACGATGATGACTTGCTGTAAAAACTTCCCTACCCAAAATTTTAGCTACTGGCCTTAGGATCTTGGAGGAGCAAAGTGTCATAGAAAAGAGAAAACACACTTGAAAGATTTGTATATATAATATTTTGTCTGTAATATATTTTGAATTCTATTCACTGCAATTCACTGATTTTTTTTTCATTAGACTTCATTTTATTGAAGTATTTCAATATTTTGGTATTATAGTATTTTAAATATTAACTTTGAACTATTTTAACAGTAAATTTCTGTATTTTCATGTTTGTTTTGGCAAGATTTTGAGTGTGACACTCTCTAGCAATTATTGTAGAACTTTGATGCGAAATATTGGTAATATAAGAGACATGAATAGAACAGAACAAAACAGGGTTTGGATTTATTCCCCAAACATCTAGCATCTGGACCTTTTAAAAATAATATATTGTTCCTGCAGGCTGGAAAAATAGGTGACCCTTCACTGGAGCAAAGCCAGCACACCCTTCAAAAATAATTGAAGCTCACTTCTGTGTCAAAAAAAAAAAAAAAGGGAAAAGCATACAAAGCTGATGGATGGAGAGGAATGACTTATAAATAAGCATTTGTGCTTGCATATTTTACAAGATTTACAGGATTCTCGGAAAACTGCACATCTCCAGAGCAGATGGACCCTGCCTTCTGTGGCGAAAGACAAACATTCCACAACATCACAAGACAGCTGAGGTTCCTTTTTCTGTTGCATAAATGGTTTCTTGACAGGTCTTTTTCAGCTGAAGTTCCACTGGGCTTTTTTTTTTTCTTCTATGTTAGTGTCATTTCCCTAATGACTTTTATTAGGGATTTTTCCTTTCTTTTTTCCTAAGATTCCTGGAAATTTTTAGCATTTTTCTTACACTTTGGACCCATAAATGCAGGCAATATTCCAAGTAAGGCTGCATTGCAGTTGTAAAAGGATAGCTGTTTATACTTCTCTACTTTCAGAAATGAAATCCCTGTGTGGGCAGTTCAAAATTGTTTTGTTGGCTTTTGTAGTTAAAGTACTGTAAGATCATGTCTAATTTGTTGAAGACTCTCGCACTGATTCCTTTCCAGAAAGTTTTCTTCCTTTGAATTTTTAAGATATTAGAATCAGAATGTAATTATTTTCTTTTCCAGACTTTGCAATATTTGCATTCCTCCTTTTTCATTCCATTTTTCTTTCCTCATGATGAAAATTCTTGTCAAACCTCAAGTGGTTGAAAGTAACTTTTTTATATTGCTAATATAATTGTTGCTTTTTCTTTCTGGTGGTAGCTTGCTACCACTGCTGGGTTTTATAACTGTTATATCTTTTTGGGTGCTATTTATATTGTGTCAAATATATAATGTCTAAAGACCTTCTGAACAGCCATCAGGTATGACTAGAATTTTTATAATAAAGGCCTGTGGGAAATTGGTTTAAGTCAGAATGGTTTCATCAGAAAATAATTTGATAACAATTAAAGGTAATTTGCCTTTATAAGTAGAGAAAGGCAAAATATTAATTTTAACACCCATAAGGCTATCATAATTTGTTGTTATTACTGCTTAAATCACCCAGTAGGACTCAATAGCTGCAGGCCTATCTGTTCTCTTTGTCTTTTTTCACTTTCACATACATTGTATGTATGTTCCTTACAAAATTATTGGACTAACACGAAGAAAAGTTTGTAAATGACTTTTTCTGTTGAAATTGTGGCCAATACCATCATTGTGATTGAAGAGACAGCAAAGCAGACGTGGTACCACTTAAGCCTGGGAAACTTAAATAGATTATTAAAGGAAATTTGAATTTCACTTTATTTCTCAATAATATGCTTGTGATTATGCCTTCCATCAAGTAAAAAGTGGCCCACAAAGACTAAAAACACAATAAACTAAGAACCACTCCCTTGACCTTCACATCTGACCTTCAATCCGTATCTTCCATTTAAATAGAAAAACAGCAACCTGGTCTAACTAAGATAAAGCATACACTACAGCGAATTCTTGGAATAGAAAGAAGACAACTATGGTGTTTGCCACAGGCATTTGAAATAGATAAAAGAAAGATAAGTGCTTTAAAAAAAGGTGGATCATAATGAATATATGGGAAGGAAGAAAAGAAAGGGTTTGTTTTCTTTTCCCCCAAAGTAAAAGGGGAAAAAAAAACTTTTTCAAGAAGAAGAAAACAGTTTTCCCTGAGAAGCAAGAATCTGGTATGTTTCTTCAATCTTAATAAAGCATTTAGGCAGAGAGAGCTCTGACACTTGAAGAGAGCAGAGGCTGAAATGTTTTACCTCTGACATAGAGTTCTACAGTAGTAAGTTTTTATATTTAATGGGATGCAGGGTCATTTCCCGTGGGCTATTTAGTGGACCTTTGTAGCTTCAAAATGTGATCTTCCCTCAGAAGGGCCTAAAGCTGATTATTAACCATGATTCATAAATTCTTCAGAAGACAATCAAGTTAGGTTTATGAATTCAGGCTGGGACAGAACACAGCCACCTCTTTTCTGCCTGTAAATACCAAGAAGCACTGCAATTTACAGAAAAAAATAACGGTTTTAAGTCTATTTTCCTTAAACATTGTCTTTTTCCAACTAAAAAACAGCTGTTTACATGAATTTTTGGCACTTGCACAGGGAAGAAAACAGGAAAAAATAAAAACAGACATATATTCCAATTTCTCTTCAGAATGGTACATCTGGCAAGTTAATTTTCAGAAATAGTTGTGGATTTTAAAGGGAGGACACAAAATAGTTGCTGTTTGCTGCATGAAATCTGTTTTGATCCATCAGTAAACCAAACAATCCATGATACTGTACTAAGTGTATGGTACACATGGAGGAACACTAATAGAAATCCTCTAAGCTTCATTACCACAGTGAAGGAAGACTTTGCCCAGGGCATGCAGTTGTTCTTTTTCTCTAGGGTAGAGCTACAGATTTGTAGGCCAAATACCCTAAAAAAATAAAGCCTGGGCAGAATGCAGATTTTCTATTATTTTTACTTTTCCAAAGGTAGCAATCACAAACAAAGAATACAAAGTCCCACTTATTTCACCACAGATTTCACGATATTATAAACTACATATATGACTGTAAAGAATAGAGACACAAATGCCACCAGGATCCATAGTGCGTTTCTTCTACTGTTTTTTCTGGCAAAAGCCTTTTGTTATGTGTAACTTAGTGGAAGTCTTCTTGTTAGTATTTAAGCTCTTTGGCTTCATTTCGGTGTTTGGTCCTATGAGCTCCAATCCAACTTTGGTTGGAATCAGCCAGAGTACTTATACCAACTCCATATATGACAGTAGTTTAATTTACAGTGATCTTTATTTTTAGAATAAAATTAAGATTATTGTTTTTGTAGCAGTAAAAAGAACCACATCTGTCCAGTAAAATAAAGTCTGAGGGAATAAAACAGCTATTTTATTTTATTAACAGGCATTTATAAATAAGTAATATAATCATTTTTCCTTTAAACTCCTGATAGTAGTATCTAAGTTAGCTACTTGAATAAGACAATTCCTTTTCCCCATATTGCATGAAGTCATGGATAACTTTTCAGTTCTTTTTTTACTTGTCAGTCTTTTTAGAGTGAGTTGTTCAAATGTGTGAAAGAAGGGCGAGAGGTAGGGAGGAAGGGAGGGAGGAAGGAAAAGCCATTTTGTTTTGTCAGGCAGTTGGTGGTTTTCTATTTCAGTTGCTTGTTTGATACTATTTTTTATTAAAAAGTTATTTCTTGTCTGGTTAACAATAAATTACTTCATCAGCAAAATATTCAGTGTATAAAATGCAGTCAATTTGCAGAAATCCTTTGCAAGCAAATATAACATGCATTTGTAGAACATATATATATACACATATAGAGAGAAAGAACATACATATATAAACACATATATATATATGTATGCACCTATTTATAATTATAGATGTGCTGATTCAAAATGCATATGCTATCTACATTTTTAAGGTAATTCTATTCAATACTTTTTGGGGTAGTCTGTTCTCTGAACAATTTATTAGTATTAGGAGGTACAGTCGCATTTTTTGTGAAATATTTTGTGCCTCTAATGTTACCTTAGTACATTGTGCTTTACCATGCATAAATCTCTCTTTGTACTAGGAGGCAGAAGGTTGGCAGCTTTTATCATAATTTCTCCTTCTCTCTTTTCCCTAAGTCTGTATAAGAAGTGCCCCACAAAGTTCAGGATTCATCAGGGAAGGCACAATAAATTCAAATGAAAATACTGATTCATGAGTGACATGAGATATGGTAGCAGCTGCCTAGACTTGCCTTCTCCAAAAAGTTGCCCAAGTTTCCAGGAATGATTACTGAATTGCAAACAGCTTTCTGACAGGAAGGTTTGAGGGCTGAAGTAACCACTGCCAAATTCAGGTTACTTTGGTTTGGTTTTGGGTTTGCTTTTTTCACCCTGGCAGGTTAAACAAAGCAAAACAAGAATTAGAATAACTAAAAAATTGAGGTTAACCAGAGATTTATTGATGTAGCCTTGGCAATCTCTGGCAGGAGGACAGGCAAAGGTAGCAACTACTTGATTCATCTCCCTGCTATGTGGTTAAACTCCAAAGGCTTGGAGTCAAGCATGTTTTGTCCTATGTTGGTTTTGTGGAATTTAGGGTAGAACGACAACATAACAGGAATTATATTCTGTTAAACAATTTCAATAATATCTCCAAACAGAATTGATTTTGATACACAGGTAGAGTTTACTTGAAAATGAGAGTCTTAGAGTGTATCATCTTTATGATGGAACCCCATGATTTCTTGGTGTTTTGCTTTGGGCCCACAGGCTTGCCCATGAAATACAGACCTCATTGCCTCCAAAACATTTCCACCTACTTACCTCTGTTATCTGCTACTGAACAACCTTAATTATTGCTTCCTACCTAGGCATATTCTATTTTGTCCCTATAAAGCACACTTAGAAGAAACACATTTTCTTAGCTGCATCCCTAGAATGGTTTGTCTTGAATGCCTATAATGTAATCAATCCATGGAGAATCAACAGTGATGAGGTTAAATATTCCTTCACAGAAATATTAGCTGGTGAAAACCATCAGACTTTGACTCATGTAATTTATTATAGTCTCACATTCTCCTTCCTGTCTCAATAGCAAAGCTGCCAGTTAAGATCACACTGGAAGATTGGTGCAGTTTTTGCTGTTATTACTGGATATTAAACTTGCATTTTATTATTATTTCAATTCATTATTAAACTAAAATGTTACTAAACAGCATGTTTGAGTGTCGCTCTACCCTTGTGCTGTCCCACACTTTCTGCATAAGTGTTTAGAGAGTTACATAGCATGATTTTCAGAGGGATTAAAGGAAAGCTATAGAAGGGATTTCAGCAGCTACACTTAAGTTCTCTAAAATTAAAATCATCAATGAAATGGGAGGTATCTGAAGTTTGTAATTTCAGTCTCCTCTTCTCCAGGCTGAACAAGCGAACTTACCTCAGTTGCTCCTCATGTGGGTAAGGACTTTTCTAAACTTAGAGGGAGCCCAGTACCTACAATGAACCTAGGTAAAACTTGCTCCAGTTGTAGCTTTAATAGCTAGAAAGGCAGGTAGATGTTCAGCTTTGGAACATCTCATGCCACTGAAATCCTTTATCTTCTGACAACATTTTCCCAATTCTTTTCCCCCCATATCGATGAAGAGCCTCTCTGCCTGTGCCCCTTTCTACTCCTCATGCCAATTTTTGTCCCACTAGAACCCTGTAATTTTTCATCAACATTCATAAATTTTAGGACTGCCCATGCAACTGCTGTTTTATGCTTTCTTTCATGAACATACCCTGTCAAAATATTTCTACTACTGGTAGCACTTTAAATCTCTCTCATCTTGTTGCTTGTAATCCCTGGCGCTGCTGTGGATGCCCACCTAGTTGCTTCAGCCAGCAAAGCCTGCATTCCTCAACTTCTTCTTCACCAGCTCCTACACTGGCAAAATGAAGAAAGTATAGATATATGCTGCACTTACCAAAGTTCAGTACAAATTATGACCAAAACAACATTCCACTGTTCTAGAGTCAACTTTCCTCCTCCACCAAAAAAACCCAAACCAAACAAAAAAACCCCCCAAAAACATAACAAAATTATCTTTAAAAAGTTGCTTCTGTAGCTCCTACAAGGTTAATTTGATTAGTAGATAGATTTCCATATTTAATATATTACAATTTTTGAAACTTTGATGATTAAAAAATTAGAAAATTAATTTAAAAGTTTACAAATGTCAGCAAAGACATTTGATGTACTTCCATTTAAAATAATTTGGATTTGAAGTTTTCTTGTTTAGTATTTTCAGAATTCCATAAGATATATACCTGCATTCCCTCCAGATCACTCAGTCTCAAATAGCACTTAATGATGTGTTCTAACAAATGAGTAATCATAAAGATAAGGTCTAAGCATATACTTTTAAACACAGTTTTTTAAATAATTAACAGTAATACTGTTCTTTTAAAAGATTGCTTTTTCAGACAATGATAATAATGTGTATGTTTTAATAGGTTTTAACATAAAAAAATAGAAAAAAAAAGAAACTGTAGATTTTAGAATTAAACACCAGACAACATCTTTGTTTCAAGATGTTCATATCCCAGATAGGCCTTGATCCTGCAAAAAGCCAATTTATGTTTTGCAAGTCGGCTTGCAAACTGTAAATCTAGAGTCTGGAAAATTAACATTCTGCTTTTTTGCAGGGGTTTGGCCCCAAATGGTAGAACCTTGATGGAACTTTCTTGTTTAAATAGATTCATGAGAATGTCTGCTTTTTTCTTCCTATAAATTAGAGATTTAAGCTTGCAGATCTGTGGAAAAGAAGCCAAGTTGTTCTTGCCTGATCTGAATCACAGCCAAAGGAGAGGTTGGGATCAAAGTATTTGGATTTGAACCTTAGCTGTATGTATCAGGGGGGGGAGTGTGTGTGTGTGTGTGTGTGTGTGTGTGTGTGTGTGTGTGTGTACGTGCATGTATTTATATTTATATATTGCAGGAGTCCAGATGTGTGATTTAATCTCTTCATGCATTGTATGACTTTATTTGCAGTCCACAAGTCATCTGAATGATGAGCTGAGAATTTATTTAAATATTGAAATAAATTCTAAGCCTCAGTGGTTTTTTCTGCATCTAACAAAAATATGTAAAAGCCACAGTGGCTGATACTTACATAGAATTTAAACACACAAAGAATGAAATGCTACTAGTTTGTGATGCAAATTTGATCTAAAAAAATGTTTATTTTTTCTGTCATTGCTAAATCTATACTATATTTTATGAACCACAATTAAAAAGGTAAAAGGTTGGAATATTTTTTTAAATACAGTGCTACTTGTTTTTAATGCAAAGCAAAGAGAAGTGATAGGAGAAAAGATTTTATTGTTGTTGTTTCTTCAAAAGTAATAACGAACTTTGTAGAATTTCTATTATTTAGCTTACATTCTTCATCTGGGCACTCCAAGATTCACAATTTCATAAAAAGGATATAGTAAAATTCAGTCATTTTTTGATCCTTATATTTATAAACTTTGATCCATATCTAAAATTCTAAAAAAATTGAGTGCTACCTTCCCCTGCCCACCCCCACCCCTTAACACTGAATGTAAATTGACCCACTGTACATTTTAAGATCACGATTGTAGCTCAATTTAAATTCTAGCACATTCAACTTCTTAAAAATATAAGTTTCATTGAAATAGGAGTGTTTTTTTTCCACTGCACACAGAGCTGTAATCAAAAGTAGAGCTGTATAGAATGGTTTAAATTTAATCCAAATCTCAGTGAATTTCATGAATCTGACTATTCAAGCTTTACATGACTGGGCTCATAAATGTTATTTCTGCTTTTATGCATGATAGGTTGTGGGTTGCTGCTGCTTCTGGGCTTCACAACAAATGCCACAAACCAGAGTTCATCTCTGCCTTCATGCATTTTTCATAGCTCCAGATAAAAAGTAAAACTGTACTGATTGATAATAGCTAATGAATGTGTAAGCTGTTAGTGAATGTTTTCCACAGGTTACTAGTTTGGGTCACAGGCAGTTAAACTGGATAACTGATTATCCATAAAGATCACATTAGTGTATTAAAGAATATGTGAAATGCCCATGAAGGAAAAAAAAAAAAAAAAAAAAAAAAAAAAAAGAAAAAAAAAAGGAAAAAAATTGATATTCATTATTTTGCTCATTTGTGACACTTCTGAACACTCTAAGAAACAGTATTTCACACCTTTTCTCATTTGTAAATATTTCCTATTGTTTCTTCTTTGATGGGTAAAAATATAGTGGAGTGTCTATTTTAAATGTGTTTCATATTGACGAATTAGCATTTTAGGCTTAATTATGCTTTTTCTTCCCATTCATTTCATGCAATAATGCCAAAGTTCTTCACACACAAAAGATGTGTGGAGTCCCCTTTATGAAAACTGACAAATTTGGCCAGAATTGTGTTATCATACATTCCTATAGATTTCTTTGTCTAGTTGCCTTTATACAATGAGCACAGTGAGTACAATATCCTTTTTCCTCCTTAATGACTTACTTTCTCCCCATAGCAGGTTAAATGTTTTTTCCTTCATGACAGGAACAAAGTTTCTCATTTTACAGATGGTGCCTTTGGGAGCAAGTATCCACAGTATGGTTTTAGGTTAACAATTACAATCATAATAGGAAAATATCTGAAGGAATAGGGTACCAGAATAGGTGGAAGACATATGCATAGAATCATGGACATACCTTTTGAGAAATGGTTAGCCAAAATTGGCATGCAAATGTGCACCAAACAAAGCAGTTTAAGCTGTTCCCAAGCAATTATTTCTGCAAGCAAACTCAGAACAATATCACTTCATTTTGGAATCACACAATTAAGGTATTTGTAGTTAGGCATTGCAGATAAAACACCTTGTTCTTATTTTCCAGGCTTCTGTGACAACTTCAGAGTTTAGAAATAGGGTTGGAAAGTCACATGGGGAAAACACAGTGATTTACTCCGTTTGAAACATAATACACAAGGTCTCATTCCATGTTGAGAAGCAACACTTGACTGGTGTAGAGATAACCAGAGGCCACATCACAACTTCATACTATGATCTTGCCTCTCACTTCCGAATAGGATGCAACCGTACGCGCAGTGATGGGGTTTATCAGTGTATTACAGTCCTAAAATCCAATATAAAGGAGAAGGCAAAATATTTACCTCATATCAATGAATTAACAGAGATTGTTGACTTACAAAGCAAAGATCTTTTAGTTTAGCATGTTCATCTCATGCCTCCTTTCAGTCTCTTCCATGCTAGAAGTGACTTTCTGCTACTATAAGTACCTGAATAGTTAGATGATAGCCTTCCTTTTTTTCTCAGTAGTATGAGACCCTGGAAGAACTTGATTTGGAACTACTACCACCCAGCCTTTTGCAGACATCTGCAGGGAAAGGTCCTGGAAGCAAAACAAAATTTTACTGCCACCAGAAAAATTACAAGGGAGGGACAAGCTCTTGTTCTGTTATCACTGTGAAAAACCTTTTGCTGAATATCCAATAAATTAATGCAAATTTTCAAACTTCAAATTTCCTTAAACATTTTTAAAAGATATTTGTGCACTTTTATGTCACTTTGGAATACCTCAGATCAGTGCTTGCCAAGATGCATAAGATGCTGTCACTAAAACGTTACAACTGTCTTAGAATAATATTCCACTGAGAACTAGACTTATACTACAAATCTACTTATAGCCAGGAACTTGGTGCAAAAGAAGTGCATCCACACAGTCCTATATGTCTTTAATATCTGGTTTTAAGTGGGTTGTTGAACAAATATAGTCTCTGCTACATACATAGTTTATAGCTTTCTGAAAAGAGAACCCTAAGCACTATAAGTACATACCATGGATCTGCAGGAGGAGCAGTGCATACATTGGTTCTGATTTTAATTAGCTAAATCAAATTACTATCAAGCATTTGAAGTGATTTTGGAGTGAAACTTCTGATTTTGTTTTCTCAAAAACTGTAGTCTACACATTGCAAAATTGGCCCCAAAACTGATTCAATATGTGATTAACAGAAAAAAAACAAACAAACAAATAAGAAACCCCAACACTACAATCAGGAAATACACTTCCAAATCATATTTCTTCTTCAACCCAGCATCTCGAATATCAGCCCAGATTTGGAATCAAACAGAAATTTAATGCAAATTATATAGTACAGCTCTGAAAGGCACATTTGGTACACATATTTGACCTTGTGTCTTGAACTGTATTAACTTAGCATTATGATGTCTTACAATATTTAAAGTGTGTAGCATGAAAATAAGGAGTACTTTGCTTCATTTGATGCTTTTTCTCCAAAACAAACATGACTTAATGAGAACAAAGATACAATTCATTTTTTGTTCATTAACAGTCTTTGACTCTTAAACCTATGAACTCCTTTACGTCTAACATTATAATTATGAATTACCTAGAATAATTTAGAATTATTTGGATAAATTGAAGATTCAAAGCCAGGGAGTACGAGTAAACTTCTGAAGCAACTGAAATTTTTTTTCCGTAATTGAAAAAATACCCAGTTATAACAACCTGTTCCTTGGTGAAGACCATGGGTTTTAATCTTTTGAACGTGACTTGAATCTACTCAAGAGAGAATTATGTTTCTGGAAGATTTTTTACCTTTGATCTTTTAAGTTCTTGAAGTATTTTAGGTAGAGTAATTGAACATCTAAAGTCTGTGGAGGACAACTAATGAAGCAGATATTTTATTCACCCTAAATATCTGGATTGAAATATGTAAAGATTTCAGTAATCTGGTGTATCTTGATCATAGAACATAGAATTTTAAGGTGGAGTACTGAGAACTGCAAGAAATGACTGGCTGAAGAAAGAATTGTCTTACTAATTTTCACTTAAATCCTAGTATTTCTCTCATATTAATTTGTAATATTTGTGGTTGAATATCCACCTCATTTAGTTGATTTGTTTTTCTCATTCCTTTTCCAATTTACATACATTAGTGAACCTTGTTTGAAACTATAATTTGAATCTTCTCCCTATAACAATTAGCATTAATTTATTGATGTAAGCAGACAGAAGAGGCTTTCAGATCTTTTCAGAAATACTGACCTTACCATAAAGTAGAATATCAAATAAGAGTTTGTATTAATGACCTGTTTAGTCAGTTGATATCCTTTTGGATACAGCTGAAGTTATGGGGAAAACAGATCTGTTCTTATTCACAAACAGATTAGTAAAGTTACTACTGAAATGCTAGCTGACTCTTCTGAGTTTTCCATTACCTCTTCCAAACACATTATTAAAAGAGCAACTAAATAAAATTACTATAATTAGCTGAATCTATAAGGATTATGGACTGTGAGGGGGAACAAAGGATAGAACGATCAGTATACAGAAAGAAGTAGATCTCAGAGAGGGCTGCAGATTCACAGCATTAAATAAATGATATAGGTTTGTCCTCTTGTTAAACACAAACAATAGGTTCATTGATAAAAATTAAAGATCAGAGGTCTGTGCTCTCTGCCAGACAGCAGAGCTTTATATCTGAGAGCAATCCTGAAGAAAGCAAGCAAAAATCTGATTGATGGATCAAGAATCACTGCAGACACCACAGATCAAGAATGGTTGTGCCAGCTGTCAGAAGATTCTTAAATAAATGTTAGATCAGGTGGTCTTTGAAAACATAATACAGGTTAAGGATTGTTTTGAATAAACAATACTTTGTGGAATGTTTTGAAATGTTCTAAGATGAAATCCTGGAAAAGTAACTTATCTGACTGAAATAGACTGTGCTACTTGGGATGAGATTCTCTGACTATACATTTACTTGTCTATAAATTAACTATTTAAATTAAGACATGGAGAAGAATAGGATGCAAAATAGTTTACAATCTACACCAGAATTTGAATCACACAAGGGCAAGCCTAATACCTGAAATGTCTCTGTTGTTACAGGCAAATAAAGGATAGATTGATGATCAGAAGAAATGCAAATGGTATTGTTGAGAGCAATAGTCAGGAAAATGAAAAAGTTGATGATAAGTGGACTAATGATTATTGATGGAGGATGTCAAAATGCTGCTGTTAAAGTGTGTGGAAATAAATGTCTAGTGTGTTGAGATTTTTTCACACAGGACATGGAATCTGAGAATATAATAAAACATAGTAACTAATAAAATATAGTGACTATATAATAAAACATCATCATATTTGTAGTCCTAGAACTGACTATTCACTCTTGAATTTTCTTGGATTAGATCCTGTGAACACACTTTAAATATGCATTGGCTTGACCATAGAACCACAAAATAATTCAAATTGAAGGGGACCTCAAGAGGTAATCTAGTCCAAATCCCTGCTCAACAGGAGGGTCAGAAGAGTCAGCAATGAGATCAGATCAGCTTGTTGAGGACTGCCTCCAGCTGTGTCTCCAAAGGTGAAGATCCTTCCTGTTCCACTTTTGGATATCCTTACATGCAGCAGGAGTCTCTCATGTTCCAATTAAAGTCCACTGATGATCAACGAAAGAATTTAACACAGAAATCTGAAAATAAATAGAAGGCATTAAAAATTTGAAAGGATTAGTCAAAACTACAGGCTAGAAAATCACAGAGCAAGTAATTTTAGAACATACATTCTGGGCATAAAAAGGTGACTGGCAGTAATTACCATGGATTAATCGAGGATAAATCTTGTCTGATCAGCCTGACTGCTTTCTATAAAAAAATGCCTGATTTGTGGTCAAGGGTAATACTGGAAGTCATTCATGATGACTTCAGCAAGGCTTTTGATGCTTTATATCACAATGTTTTATACACATGATCTAAGGATCAGGGTAAAAACTGATTGGATTGTAAGGCTCAAAAAGTAGCGTCTAGTACATTGTACTCTACCTGTGTGCTGGTAACAAACAGAATACTGCAAGAGTCTATCATAGGACATGTCCTCTTTCCCATCTTTATGAGTGATCTGGAGAAGGTAATGAATTACTTGCACACAAAATTGGAAGATTACATTAAATGGGACTAAGGGGGACCTCTTTTGAGCAGGAGGTTAGATGACCCTCTGAGATTCCTTTTAAATTCAATTAGTCAATGATTTTGTGGTTCTATGTTTGAGTCAAATTCACTTTGAGGAAGTCTGGGAAATTAAGCTCTATCAAGAAATGTGAAAGTTCTGCTACAGAAGCTTGGGATTTTACTTTGATTTGGATAGAAATCTGCAATGCCATTAGTGAAAGAATTACTAACAGACACTGTTTCTGGATGGTTTTGACTTACTTCAGGAGTCTTGAAATCTCCAAATACAGAATGTATATAAAATTATATAAATGCACACAGGCTTCAGACATTTCTGAATGTGAAATTTCTACAAAGGAAAGTTATTGAATAAAGACATTAATATCATTTGCTATTAATACCTGTATAACAAGAAATTTAATTCTACAAATGGCTCTTTTAAAATATATGATTTCAAGATTACGAAGCTCAATTCAAAAGAAAGGATAAGTAAAAAATATTCATAACTTAGGTTTATGATTTTAGAAGGATGAAGTGAGAAATCAGGGAACTAGTACATGAACTGAAATTACCTGAATATTTAGAAATTTGAGTAAGGAAGAGATTTGAAGTTTCTTTAAAGACTATATGTGCAAAAATATCTGGAGTTTGAGTGCAATACAGGGAATTCTTCATAGAAAGAGTTCTAAAATATAGACACAGACAGATACTCTAGAAATGTCAGAAAAAATGACTCATCAATAAAGAAAACTTTAAAGCTTGGATTGGGGGGAACAAGAGAGTAGTCAGAAGCAGAATTAATTTTGGTCTTGAAAAAAAAGTTTTAAAAAGTTTCACAGCTCAGGAGAAAACTAAAGCTTCTGTGAAGTAAGAATGAGGTAGGTGTTAAAATAAAGAGGTAATGTAGATTTCTAAGTATATCAAATTTGAATTAGGAATATATAAATGTAGGAGAGTGAAAATGTTTATATATATATATTAGACTAAGGGAAGAAGTCAACTGCTTTATCTGCTTGACCTCAACAATGTAGAAAATATCAGAACATATTTTGAAGGAAACTATAGTAACACATGCAGGTAAATGAAAAATGGGAGAAAAAGAAATATATATTAATAGAAGACAGATTGTTCCAGACTAATTTTTCTTTCACTGATGAAATAATTGTCTTTCTGCTCTGGAAAAATGTGGTAGATTTCATTAACAAGCATGTAACAAGCTCAGATATTCTCCTGGAGAAAAATTATTAATTGAGAATCATAGGGACAACTGGATATAATTACTTTCTAATTAACATGATAGAGATGATGACTAAATCCCAAAATGACCAATCAAGTGGCTAACAGGTAAACCAGACTGTCCTGGAAAGAGAAATAGTGGTCTGGTACAAAGATGTTTGTCAACGTTTTCATTAATGAAGTCAGTGCTAAAAGTTAGACTGCGATGATGAAAACTCTTCTGACATAACGTATGGTGATGTTATCAAAAGAAAAAGGAATTGAATATAGTACAGAAGAAATAGAGTTTGTCTGCATTAGCGTTTTATTTCAGGGCAGGAGGGAACTTGTGATCACTGTCTCCTGATTTTTTTCACTTACTGATCTGTGATTCTGAACATGAATGTCTTGAAGAACAGCTGGAAGACATTTCCTGGAATATCAGGAAAGGTACCAAATGCTCTTTGGTCACAAATGGTTTCACTGTGCCAGACTAATACACACCAAAGTTTAAAGAAACCTATACCCTTAAATGTGTGGACATCAAGTCCTTGGTACCAGCTATTGCACTCTACTCTACAGATCCATCCCTACTAATCCACAATATTCATGCTATCAGACTAGCCAAGTCTGAGCTAAAGCCTCTGACATGGGTCTTGGAGGGACAGTGGGGTCCGAGCACCAAATCTTTGTGACACAAATCCACTCCTACTGTGCAGTTGTACTTTCTAAAATAGGTACAGGCTTTAAAACACTCGGAGCTGGAGCAGCAGAGGTTTACATTGTAAAATGGGGATTTATCAGTGGGCAACCACCTGGAAGTAGAAACTTTGGTTATATTATTTCATCACAGAATCGTATAATGCAATGAAGTGATGTGATCTTGGAAAAAGGAAAGTGTGTGTCAACATATTTCCTATACTGATGTATAAAACAAAATAATGTAATATTAATACCTTTACACTAGAAGGTGAAGAACATATTTTCCAAAACTAAAATTCCTTTCAGTGTTGGTTTGGTTTTCTTCACTTGAAACATCTGATTTTCAAACATAAAATTTTAAACAAATTTAAAAAAAAAATTTTCGCTCTACAGGCTAAAAATTTAGAGTGTCTTAACTTTGAGAAATCAAAATTAAGATTCTCAAAATCATATTATTTCCTTTCTTTGACCCAAATTACAAATAAAACCCCATTGTTACGGTTTTAATTTTCTATGGTATACTGGTTAAATTAATATTGAAATAGCTCTATTTTAATATATGTAAAATGGTCAGGCTGTGGATCTTCTGTTACTGAGAGGTTGGAATCTATCAGTTCTCTCTGATCGATTTGTCAACATGGATGAAAAAAATTTGGATGACAAGTTACATTTACAATATATTTTTATATATTTTTGGTAATACACAATAATATATTTAATTATCACATTATGCTTTTTTTTTTCATTTTTCTCATGATATTTATTTCTAATACATTTGTGTACCTTGTAGGAAACTAGTTTTATAGCAAATATTCATTTAATCTATTATTTGATATAAAAAGTAGTCTATTAGGAACACTAAGGAACACTTGTTTCAAAACCTTATTACTGAGTATTGTGAAAATTAGGAAAAACATAAATCTCGGGGATTGTGTGAAAAGTGATATTTCAATCTTGATAAATAATAGTTGAAAGCTACCTCTTGAAAAAGTTTAACATTGGATCAAGTTGGGGGGTTTTTAACATAATGCAAACATTTCAATTTTTCAATCTTTCTGCTTGAGGTGGAAGCTGGTTACTTTCACTTCTTCTGTTATTGGTTGGTTTTGTATAAAATCTCATGTTGAATTGGCTGCTCCCACCTTGGGTATTTTGAAATTTGTATCTACTCCCTGACTTTCTGTACAAATATGTGTGCTGTCCTTTCAGTGAGTGTATAACCAAGTATGTGGAGAGGCAGAGTTAGCTCATTCCATTATTGGTCATGAAATACTGCACAGACATTTTGGTAATGGTAATTTTTGAAGATGAACATTTTCTGGTTCTGTTCCACATGTCTACTTCTCTGTTTTCCAGATATGATATTAGTAAATGTCATAGAAATTTTGCTACATGTGAAGGGAAAGTGTTCTTGAGTCAAATTGTTCCGCAGTATCTGCTAATTATTAATAGCTTCCCTGTGCATTGAGACATGTTTTTCAAGTTCTGGATGCAACTGCTTTCTTCCAAAAATAGGAGTACAATGATGTTCCAAGAGAACCTCAGTGCCCCATTATGAGCTCTATTCATGTTGTATCACTCAGTATTAATTACCAGGTGTTTCTTTAAGCCCTCATCTTTTATAGATGTGATCATCTGCTCAATGTTATATTCTGTGAATATGTCCATTAAAGGGAAGGGCCTTCTCACTGAGATTAAAAGTGAAAGCACATGCTAATCTTTATGAGATGTCTTTGGAGCTGCTATTATTAGCTTTGATATATGTACTGTCTATTTAAAAACAAACAAAAAAGGAATAAAATTGAATAAAAGATAACTTTAATCATAAATTTTGAATCTTAATAGGAAACATTAGCTGGCCAGTTGTTCATTGAAACAATTTCTGAAATATAGCAAACTAATAAAATCAGTCCTTGGCCATATTACTCTCTTAAGTACTTGGGTTTGATGTAATTTTAAAATAAGTAGTCCTTATGTACTTTATATTTTTTCTTCCATTATTTTAGAAATATATTATTTCATATTCATCTGTTCATTGTTATTTTAGGATGTCATGAAACTAGACCACTTGATTCCAAATGCAATTTAGAGTAAATTTAGGATGAGCAAGGCATTTTTTGACTTACACATTATTTCAAGCTTTATATGAGGCTGGAAAACCATTGAAGACTGATTATACTGTTATTGAAAGGTGCAAATTTTATTAACTTCACCAGTAGTGGCCCTGGATTTTAGGCAAGGGGTTTTGTCAGCTCAGTTTAGACAGTATTTATACTGAAGAAAATGTACTTCCATTACCCCAGTAATGCCTTATACATGTGCCACATGCTGTATTGATGTGCATCCAAAAATAATAAAACACTCAAAATGTAAAAGGAAGAAACTATTATGCATAAGTCATTGCAAGTACAAAGCCAATTTTGTATCGCAGGATGGTGTCCAGAAACATACGCAAAGTGAGGAAAGAGTTTTCTTTCTCTAAAAACAAACCTGAATCCTAATTTAAGCAAAGTTTAGTTGAAATTATTTTCTTTTCTTTATTTTCTCCAAATGGTTTCATTTCCATCATGATACAGGGATTGGGTTTTGTTTCATTTTTTCAGTTACAATACTATTTACAGGTTTTGTTCTTATTTACCATGAAACAAAACTTCTCTTAAATGTTTCCAGGCCCAAAACTAAAAAGAAAAAAAAATAAAGGAAGAAAATCTCTTTGATTATCCTGATCTGAGAAACTGTCCTGCTGGCAAATCAGTCTCTCTGTCTTATGTTTTCTTCCAGAGCCAAAGAACATGGTAAGTTCTGAATTGCCTGGACCTTCTCTGCTCTAGAGAAGTTCAACAGCTATGACATGTGGTAAGCAGGTGGGAGACCAGTTTTTAGCTGCATTTTGTGGGGGAAAAAAAAAATCTTTCTGTTCTGTTGAAACCAATTCACTTGCTATAAATAATTAGATATTCTGTGGACCAGAGAAAGAAAGGGATTTTAATCTTTAGTAAGGCAGCAATTCAGTGTTTAGCTAGCAAGCAGATGGAAGAGATAGTTTTATATTCTGCAACAGCCTACAACTCAGGTGAGGAGTGTCACTGTTTTCTAGAAAGTTAGTTCTTATTTCTAAACAAATGAATAGGCTTCATCAGCCAAGTTATGTTTTGGTTCTATTTTGGCAAAGGTATAAAGAAGTCCCAAGGGACAAGGAGGAGTAGCCAACCTAGGAGAGGAATTCACACTGCCCCAAAAAGGGATACTTCTGAACCTACTAAAATTTTAAGCTATTGGCATGGGCAATATTTCTTGAAAATGGTATGCTCCTAAAAGCTTCACTTTCAAAAACTTGATAATTTAAACAGGAAACAGTTGGTCAGGAAATCTCAGCTCATGTGTCAACTTCAAAAGTGAGATGTGCAATGTAATTCATTTGAACATGTATTCTGAGATAGTCTCATAAAATATGCTATGCAAATGTAAAGTAGGTTTTAAAGTCATTAAATACAAATCAGTGTAAGTAATAAAGCCATATATAATACAACTATTTTTCTAAAGAATGAAGATGAAGAGAGTGGAAAATCTTTGCTGGGGTCATATTTTAACAGATTTGAAAAGGTATACTGAAGTCACAAACAATATTTCCACAGACAAATTCATCTTTTCTTTCTACGAACTTACAAAGTCCCCATTCTAAATGCAGAAAAATAAAACATGGAATAAGCTTGGAAATATTTCCTTTCTAGCTCCTCACCTTGTCTGACTCGCTGAATCAGACACAGACATGTTTTATGAAGGCAGAAGAAACCAAATAAAATAAAAAAAAAATAAGGTACTTAGAAGCTTTCCATGGAGGAGGAGTGTGTTTTCTCACTGGTTATTGGTTCTGTTGATGACTTTTATAGATGGGGTCACAGAAGTTAATGAAAAGATTCTGATGTTCAGATACTACAGTGTGGGGCATTGTACACCTTGAAAAATGTACTCATGTGCTTACACTATATTAAAAGTGAGTGTAATTGAACAGAAACTGGTTGAAATGCACATACAACTGCAGAAAGTAAACTATTCCTTCTTTGCTGTAGAGATAATTCCTCATTGCTTTGCCCTGGTGCTGCATTTGTATCTGCAGTGAATAAGGCAACACCACTCTCATTTGGTGATTTCTTCTTCCACCAGCCCTGCAACACCAATCCAAAGTTCTTGCCGGTGAAAATAGTCCCAAGATTTAGAAAAGTCAGTGGAGGAAATACAATCAAAACTGCATTAAAAAAAATGTAGAAAGAGGATTTTATTGGTGGCATTCAAAAGCAACTTCAACAGCTAAACATTTTTCAAAGTATTACATCTCCAAGGTCATGAAAAGGTCTTTGCATTTCAGCAGACACTGTGGGTTTTGTTAGACATTGTGAGTGGAAGCTCACAGCAACCAGTATGGCAGCACAGGGGCAGCAGGGTAGCCTTCTGTCTGCCCTGCAGGGCACAGTTTTGCAGCATTTAATCAAAGTGCCCCTCAAATTCTTGCAAATTTCAGGCTAGATTCTGCCAAGTAACAGCATGGAAAGAAGCAGGCTGATGGTACGAGCTGAAGGACCATGGGATCAAACTTAGTGAGAGGGTTGAGGGGTGCTGGCACCCTGCCCAGCAGCTGTGGGAGCAGCCTGGGTGCCTGTGCAGTACTGTCTGTTCCACCCGGGTTGCATCTGTCCAGAGATGAGGCTGCAAAATTGGTTCCTTTTGAATATTTTAAGCCTTTGGAAAGTTTCAATAGGTTGTTATTTCCTTCTGCTTCTAGTTAGCCCTTACAGTTGTGCTGTTTTGATGTGAGCTGACTTTACGAGGTCAGGAGGGTTAAATGGTGTTTGATTAAAATCAGAACAACCAACAACTACTGTTTCACAGTTTGACTTTGTTGGCCTCTTCATCTGGGAATTCAGGAGGACACCTTTAGCTTCAAAAAAGAGGGGGAAAAAAGGCAGCTTTTTTTTCCCCAGCTTTTTCTTTTTTCATATGGCTTAAAGTGAAACAAAGAGAAAAAGCCACATTGTGTATGTTTTTCTGGCAATGGGCCTGCCACTGTTTATCAAACCAAGGCAAATCCAATTAGCCTGTGGCCTGCCTCACAACCTTATTAACCTGCTCAGCTGTGAGAAACTCAACAGCCCCTGCCAATATCTCATTTCTCCAGCAGCTGATAAGATCAGTTCAAGATATTCAATGGGGTTTCCTTTCACTTCGGCTTCATCACAGTCACCAGCATCTTAACCGTGGTAGCCGGATCTTATTTTCCTCTCATTTGCTACATGAAATAGGATGGCAACTCTGAGGCCTATGCAGCTTGTTGGAACAAACAGCGATCCGGCCTCTGCGGTGTTTGACAGGACGGGCTGATTTTCCTTATCGCAGCTTGCCCACAAAGGCCCGGGCCAGGCCAGGGTTATTAGCATTCCTCGGTGAGATGCGTCAGGCCTATTTCTGTCACGCAGACAGATTGAGCCTTTCACTCAGGATCGCGAATGAGTGACACATGGCCTGACTGGGAGGACAACATTGTTATTTGAGTTAAGAAATCAATTTGTATCAAATGTACACTGTAATTTATTTGTTGGCTTTGAAGGGAACCTGGCTGAGATAAATGGGAATGGGCTTCTTTCTTCCCCCCTATGCTGAGCTGATAAAGTTCTTGTGAAGCTCCAGATAGCTCTAGTCAGAGCCAAAGTGACAAACATGTTTAAAGTTGCACAGTGATCTTTAAATCTCAAAAAGAACACCTTGTCGGACATGATAGAACATTTTTTACCTTTTCCCTCTATCTGTCAGAAAGCTGCTGTGACACATTGCTTTAGTATTTTTGCTGACATTTTCTTTATCAAGCACATCTGTTTGTGGTCGAAAGATGTTTATTCCTCTTTTCTTCAATCTATAGCAGTCTAGGAAACTGCCAAAAGGAAGAAAGAAAATGAGACATTCTTTCCAAGAATATTGCTTATTTTATTTTTATTTAATTGTAACTTTTCTTGATCAGGTACCACTTTTTGTTTTGCTTTTGTCAAAAGAGAGATTTGCGTGGGGAACATGTATCATAAGATCTTGCCTATTTCAAGAAGTTTGGTTGAGTTCAGACTGACAGTGCATTAAGACGTTGGTTTTACATGTTAAATTATGAGCTATGAGATGGACATTCTCTTCTGTTACAGCTATAAATATGACCCTAAGTGTTGGCTCTATGCATTAGTGCTTTTGTCTTTGAAATACTATGAATAATCGAAAGTTAAATCTACGGTTTCACATATGCTTGCAGTTATGACTCCATGATGAAAAAATGATAGCAACTAGCCACAGGCAGAGTAGTTCATTGACATTTCCATGCAATAACCTGATTGTTTAGTTTTGGCTTTCAAAAGTGATCTAAATGTAACATGTCATATTAGATCACTACGTAAGGTACCCTTCCCTTCCTCTGTATTATATCCACGTGCATATAGGCTCTTCTTTAACAGATGTGCATGTGTATGAATGCTCATACACACAGACATTATAAGCAATATAATGCTTACTCTGTACTATACTGCTGTACTCTGATTAGCTCATACAAGGTACAGCCATTATCAAAGCAAGGTCAGACTTGAGGTAGACTAAAGTGTGCATCCAGAGTCAAATGCTCTTCCAATTCATCTGGAAGCTAAGTCAAATGTCATTAGCAGTATGAGTATTTTTAAAGTAAGTTAGCCTTAGAAAGTGTGAAACTTGTTAATGGCCTGATCACACCATCACCAAAACAGTCACACCATTCCCAAGAATCTCAGGGAGGGCCATGCACCAGGATTAACTCTTCTCTCAGGCTGCCCAATCAATATATTTCACACCCCTCTCTCCTGCCTTTCCTCTGGGAATGTTGCAATCCTTTAGGCTGTGAGCAGCCTGCCAGCCTTAGATCTTGTTATACCTATGAGTACTGACACTGTAATAGTGTTAAGCCTTACTCTCAGGTTTTCTTCTGTGCCATGCCCTTTTTGGCAAAGTCTTGCCCTTTTACCTTTCTGCCCAGGTGCATTATGACAGTGCTGATATTCTGAGTTGTTCTGACGGTTTTTAATGTGGTGCTTTTTTAACCTTAACTCCATGTTTCCACATTTAGGGAATAATTTCATATTTTGTCTCAGTTTAGCAACCCAAAGACAATGTATAATTTTAAATATGTAAAATGGTTTCTGATTTTCATTCCTTGGCACAGTCTAGAGGTATGACTTTAGATTTTCAAGTGCTCAGAATAGGTGATACTGCAATGTAGCTCTAATTTCCAAGACTGAAGTGCTCCCTGATTACATGCATTTATATTTCACACAAACATGCTATAAAACATGCACCTTCTCAAAGGTGAACTATGCCATATTCTTTTAGCTACAACTGTGTAGCTGTTTGCAATTATTATAGCCTAAGCACATCAATCAATTCATTGTCAGATCAACCTCTTCGAGAAATACTAAATATTGTTTTAACATCACTGTTTTAGAAAGAACCATTGGCAGCAGAGTAATTTAGACCCCAGAAATGACAGTGCAAAATAAAACACCCTCTAACTCTAATACAAGAGCACTCAGACATGTCTACATCTTCACTCTACTAAAGTAATACATCCTCCAAAGCACTTGTTTTGGCCTTTTCCTGTCTTATTTTATATCCCTTAATGACAGAAAACCGAAAGAACTTAATTTCTCATCCAGGTTTGTATTAATTCATTATGAGCAATGCCAATTTTGTCTCTACTGTGAGCAGATCCCTGAAGATAATGTAAAAAACACAATGGGTGGCAGCAGTGACAAGCTGCCATTTACCTGGTTATCACTAACTCACATAAATCGGAGGGAATGCTCTGGACCAAGGGACTCCCTTCAGTATCTTACCTGAGACTGAGTGTCCACAGATGAGAAAAGCTGCGATGAAACCCGTGGGACAAGCAGTGTGAGAAACCCAGCAAGAAGAGAGTCTGCAGCAGGAGGAGTGGTCCTGGGGAAATCAGGACCATAGATACAAGAGGACAGGGAAAAAAAAAAAAGAAAGAAAGAAAGAAACTCCCCAAAAATACCCCTTTTCTCAAAAGGGGATTGCACTCAATTGGGTTCAAGAAGACCCTGAAAGCTGCTGGATTCAGAGCAAGGCTGGAAAGAAGCAAGTATACAGTGGGCAAGGGAAGATTATTTTTGTATTGTCTTAGTAAGTAGGACTTACTTGTCTCTTCATAAAAGTCCATTGTTTTAGACTGAGCTAAAATAAACTAGAACTTCAGAGTATTTGATGTTTTTTGGCATGCCTGCTGTAAGAACAATACCTACCTCAAAACTCTCACTGACTCAGAGTCCCTTCCCTGAAGACACTCCTAAGTAGCCTGAAAGCTGCAAGAAACAGTAAACTGGTAAAAAAGAAAATGGACTCCAGCTGTTTCACAACAGTTTAATTGTTGTTAAACTAAACTTCACATGTAGAAGGGATGAATTACCATGTTCAACTGCAAATTAAAGCAGCATAGAACTCTGAATAAAATTCTGGTCCTTACTAAAACAAAACATAATCTGTAACCTTAACACTGACTAATTACTCAAGTGAAGTGACCTGCATTGTACAACCCCTGCTGATGCAAAATGGTTCTCTGTCACCCTTGGGCAGTCAGACTTCCAGAAGGGTGTTTGTGAAGATGATGCTGTAAGTATGATAAGATATGTGAAGGTTTATCTCAGGGTATCAGTGTCCCCTTCCTTAGGTCTCAAGCGCAACATGTCTGGAAGCAGTTATTATTTTTCTTTAAATATCATGTATCTAGAGACAGTGGCTCCTTAGATTTCTTCTGGGAGAGAAGGGAATGTGAGGAAGAATACGGCAGTGTACTTATTCCAAAGCTGATGCTAAAGCTACTGCAGAAGTAACTTTTCTGGGTCTATACTTAAAGGACTAAACCACAGCATACACCTGAAAGATCAGGATGAAATGAGAAATCAGGCTACCTCCTTTGTCCCCAGCCATGTGGTACTGCTGTGTCAACATGCAGCAGGGTGAGGAGTTAGCTATGGGAAGCATCAGGCAGTGCAGAAATGAATCTTTTTTTACCAGTGTTGCTTCATTGTGTTTGGGAGACACACCTCCTAAAAAGAAAGACATGCCATGAAGTGGGGGAGTTGTTAAAACTGTAAACATATAAAAATCTGGACCAATACTAAACATTGGTCTGGAAGAAGGAGCTATTCTAAACTGAAGGTAGCAGGAGGCATAAGAGCTAAATACCAATTTGAAGCATAAGAATTAAAGCTGCAGGAAAAAAAATTAAAACTTCCGTTGAAGAATATTTCAGGAATGGCAAATATGTCTGTCTGTGAACAGCCAAATAAACCATGTCTAGTGCCTGCATGCTACATGTTCTGACAAGTGAAAACAGCAAAACATTAAGTGCTCTCAGTGAAGCCACAGAACATAACTAAACTTATGTTCATTTTGGGACTAGGAAAAATGAACTAGAACTAGAAAGTTCAGTTTCACTTCCTCTGATTACTGAATGAAAGTTTGAGATTATGTACATTAATTAACCCTAAGTTTTGAACTGGTCAATTTTTCCTGACAGTCAAGTCCTAGTTAATACAAAGTGTGTCACTGCTTATTAATATAGGCTGAGAGAGAAGCCTTCCAGTTATTAGGTATTTTTAAGTTTGTTGACTATATTTTCAGACTGAATGTATACATATAAGTATTTGCTTCAGACTGAATTATTTTGGACAGTTTCAACTCAAACAATTTGGGAATTCTGATGACCTTTTATTTAGTCCAGTATATATTCCAGTAAAGATGTCCCTTTGTAAAGAAGTAATCTGATGGAAATCAGACTATTTGGCAGACTGTTGGCTTTCACTAGGTTGGTTTTTTTTTTAATGAAAACAAATAATTGTGATGTTAACATCTAATTAAAAATAGATAATGTAGATACAGTAGAGAGTGGGACTAGGTTTTTAGGTAAACATCAGCACTTTTGTAGCTTTGTAGTAATTTTAACTCTGTATTTGAAATAATATTCTCAAAAAAATATTGTTTGCCCATGTATGACATTTTGTTCAGCTTCTCTGAGTGAGCTGCTTAAGTAATGTCATGCAATAGAACACCATCCTCATGTGAATAGAGAGATAGAATGGTAAGATATTTCTTTTATCACAGATCAGCAACATTTGGTTACTAGTCAACCCTTAGTAAGAAAATGTTTCTGTCTTAGCAAGCAGGAGATTTTTATATTTAGTGAAAGAATTTGCCTTTGTCATCTTAAAAATATTCAGGATATAAATAAATAATATAATCTCTTCAAAAAGAATATACAATTCCAAAAGACTTAATATTAAATCTTTTGGAGTATTAAGTGGCACAGTGGTGCTGCTACAGATCTAGAGAGTCTCTGTCATATGATCCCCTAGTCTTCAGCCTGTCCAACTCTGCAGGAGTTAGAAATATTCTACTTCATAAGAGATGAGCTTGGTAAGGATCATTTCCTACTGTCAAATACAAACTTACTATCATACATTGCATTAAGGAATCCTCTTTCTCAACTGTAATTCTTCAATTATCAGTTGCAGAAGACCTGAATAATGGAGAACTTGGTCTCAGCTGGGCTTTTTAAATTAGTAGTCAGGAGGCATCAAATGCATATTATACACTGTCATTAAAATAAACAAAAAAAACCCCAAACAACAACAAAACCCCAAAATAAATAAACGAAACCCACCAAAGCAAACCAAAACCCTAAGTGAAAAAAAAGGTCCCTAGACCTATAAAATGTCATAATTCTCCCAGGTATCAGACTGCTGTAGCTGTCTCTGAGGCAGCTGCAGGCCAGAACCACAGCTGCAGCTTGTCTGTCCAGCAGGTTGTTGGAGAAGCATCTCGAGGTGGATGGTTCCCACCATGGATTTCTGAAGCCATGGATCTCAGTAGCTAAACAGCTGATTGTTGGAGACAGCATCCAACAACCAGAACAGACTTTGTAACAACCTCAGATTCTTTTCTTTTCTTCTCAAGCCTGGAAATGGAGAGGGGAAAAAATAAAACCAAAAGAAAATGCAATTAAAAATTGCAAAACCTTGGCCAAAGAAAACTAAGCATGATCTCTTCAAACCCCTTTCATTATTTGACTTTTGCTACTTGGGAACCACCTATTTACCACCGTATTGCTGCTTTGGGTGCTAGCATGGAAGAACGATGTAATTGTGTTCCAAATCCCATTCAGACTAAAAATAGGTTAGTTTACTAAAACTATGTGTAAGACAACCATGTATGATACTTTTCAGCTGCCAGTAATCCACTTAGCAGCCCCTTTGTAAAGGCTTGCTTTCAGAATATGTGAGGTATTTTGTGAAATCTAGTTGCCATTGTTGGTTCAGATAAATTAGAGCAACTTGTTTCCAGCAAACTCACCTTAAACTGAATGAGGTGCTTCCAACAAATGTTTTCTGTCAAAGCAATTGAGATACAATATTATGAGACTTTTAATAAAATATTCAATTTTAGTTAAAAACAGCAAAGGTGAACACACTGCTCAACAATAACAGGATAAACTTTAAATGATAGCCTTCAACAGAATAATAGAGCATAGCAAACCGACAAGAGCAGCGGAAGCAAGTAAAAAGGATAATAACTTTGAATCTCTACTGATTAAGATGCTAAAGCAGTTTCCAGTGTTTATTACAAAGAAGCTAATTAAAGAGTTTACATTTTATCATGCACAGTAAAGAACTCCTGACAGGCGTTGTTATAATATGAAATACTGCAGTCTCCAATAGAGTTTAATTTAGAACAACAACAAAGAAAGAAAAAAATAAGAAATAAAACAATTGAAATGTTGCAAGGAGACTGCTTTAAACTCAGGGGAGGCCTTTCAAAAAAGCATTTGGTAGAAGCAATGCAAACTGAGAAACCCTGGGAATAATATTTTTCTTGAAATTGTTTCTGATTGAAGTGTTTATAGGAGGCAGTATATAGACTGTGTAAGCCACCAGCTAAAAGGTTGGGAAAATAGAACTGTTCATCAAAGGCTAATCATACTGATTATGCAAGAAGATCCATAGATGGTGGTGTAAACCATTCTCCAGAGAATTACCAATTCCTGCATCATTGCTGATCAGATCAACAGATGTCCATGTCACCAGTTAACCACATTAGCTTGCTAATAAACAGCATCAAGTTTACCAAACATATTCAACTAGAACAAAATTTTGACATCTTGTACACAGCTATGTTAATTTCATCCAAACATTTTGGCCTGAGAAAGTCTTGAACAGTGTTTTGATTTCACTCTTGCCCAATTACCTGGTGATGAATAATAATAGGTTATGTATATCAACTATTTTAAGCCAATCAACCATTGGTTTTTTTTATTTTAACTACAATATTTTGTTGCCCTATTTACAGACTTGAGGCTAGGATGTTTCTACTTTTGGCTAGTAAATTTTCTGCAGGAGCTATGAGAGGGCAACATTGTTTTGTCATTAGCATCCCTAAGGATCAGACGTATGAGCTGTTACAGACAACAGAGTTGAGCTACTGGACACTGAATACAGTGCTCTGTCTCATTTTCTGTCACCAACACAGTTACATGATTTGCTTTCATAGTATTTGACTTTGTGTCAGAGTTGGAAGAAAATTAATCAGCAGAGAACCAGCTCAGATAAGGTGGCAGCATGAGGAAGGAGCACAAAAACCTAATTGCAATGTTTGTTGCAGTGTGTGTTGAGCAGGGATTCCCCATCCCTGATTCAGCATATCATAATGATGGAAGTTCTGGGAGACTAGACTTCTGCTGTAATCTCCTGGAGCCCAGACAGTCCAACTAAATACGATTATAGTCACATGATATATGGTCACAGACATATAATTATTTCTTTCAGATTTTACATTTCCAATTAGTAGAAATTAATCACTCCAGTACTGCGTGCAAGATACCAGTACAATTTAATGCCACAAGAGGTCATTCCCACTTATTGCACATTTTACTTATGAAACAGTTTCCTTGTGTGAATGGAAATTAAGACACCATCATTTTTATTAGGTAGACTTTCTTCTGTTTCTAGAGCTGCTTTCTTCCCTCAAACTCTTCTATTGTCTTTGCTGATAAAAGTCTTTTCTTTTTCTTAAGTCTGTACTTCTGTCTTGTTTCTGTTAGAAGGCACCTCTATAGAACTAAATGTGTATCTTTCTATCACCCAGACATTACTGTTATAACTTGTAGATTGAATTATCAAATTTATTCTACACTAAGACTGCTTAAAATAGCTGGGTTGTCTTGTGAGTGCTTGACTATGGAGTGGAATTATTCACACCATACCATCCCAGACCTCTACAAATTTTTGGGGTTTCCAGACATAATTCACAAAACTTGTGTTTTCATCTGTAGTCTCATAAGTAACATCTTTCCCTGACTTGTTCATGTACTACAGCATTGTTGGGACAGTCATGTTGATAAGATCCTCTGTTTACATTTCTATTGATTGTAGAACAAAATTTTGAATAAAATTATTTTATTCCAATGAAGCTCAAAACAGTAGTTAGTCACAGCATGGTACAAAAGTCAATTTGTTCACTCAGTCATTTAAATGAATTGGATTTGAGATAGTTCCTATTGTATTTTTATTGGAAACTAAATGCTCTCCTTGCAGCAAAAGCATTCTTATACCCCAACATCTTTACTTTTACTCTTTACTTTACAACATACCTTTACTCTTGGGTACTGTATTATGCTGTCTTGAAATTCATACCAGCTTGCACTGTGGATACCTTGTGTTACTCATTCCCCTGTATGTGCCAGCACTGCCATCAGCATTTATTCAGGGTGCTGCACACCATTGATGCCAGAGCTGTTTGCTCTACTGGCTATTTTTCCCAACAGTCAAACATGGAGTTTTACACTCCTGTTTTTTGTGAAGTACCCTTTCCAGTTTGTTGTTTACAGCTTAATCCCAAATCCATTAGTATCAAGAGAAATTTGTTCCTGTTGTCCCAATCCATTTCAGGATATTCTGTTTGCGTTTACAACGGTATTCACAATGCTTTTGAAAATTTGTCTTCTCCTTGGTGACTGTGGTATACAAATAAAAATTTCTTATGCATTTATGTCTTTATTTTTCTAAGCTTACATACAAGAAAAAATTGGATGAGTCTTCATGCAGCACCAGGCTTAAGTATGCCCATTTTTTGAGTTGTATTTCAAACAACATAATATGTGCTTTACACCTTTTCGGTCTTGCTGTCTGTTTCCAGCCTTCTCTATTCGCATTAACCATGTCATCATTGTACATAAAAAGAAGGTTTTCTCTGGCACTGGGATCACAAAAATAAAAGATAATACAATGAGTGAGCATCACTGAGAGCCAATTTTTCTCAGCTAAGTTTTAATGCAAGTTCAGGCAACCTAAGTGAGCTGTGATAGAAGACATAAATGAGATTTTAGGCAGCTTTCTAAGGAATGAAAATCATTCCTCTTGCTGTATTATTGTTCCACAGGGCCGGCAGGTTAATGGCAGAGAAACTTCATAGTACATAGAATTCACTGGCTGCAGAGGAGAGAAAACCACGTGACCAGGGATGTAGCCTATGGATTTGTGTGCTGGTGTTAAGCATCCACAGGTGCATTGCTCAGCAGAAGAGTGGCAGCTGAAGAGTGTTGGTGTTAAACTGTATTGAAATATGACAATTTTTTTTTTTGTCTCCAATGATGGCTGGGGCCAGAAGTGTATTTGACTGGCTATAATACTGAATTACATTAAAAATAGTATTAATCAAGACCTTTTCAGCTTTGTAATTATTTTTTTTATTAACCCAATCAATTTGCTTTTAGTTTTTGCTACTTTGGCAAGAAAATCATAACTATTATGAACTGACAAGAGGACATCTACATCTCATTACAGAATTTAATGTATTTATTTCTATTTACTCAATGTTTTTGGAAAGGAGGTGTCATTGCTAACAAATCTTCGTGTACAGACACCATATGACTATGAATTACAACATCTGGTCAGTGCTGCTTTGATTTCATTCTTATCTTTCCTTTCAAAGACCATTCCCACAACCTTTACACCTTCCCCCAGGTAGGCAGACACTCTGAGGCACAATGTCAATCATTAGACACAAAAATATTTCAGTTATTTTAAAGCTACAGTATTTGTCACAGACTCAAAAGATAGAGATCTAATGATTTACCAAAGACTTGGCTTATAAACACACACCTATGCTATTCTCAGAGCACAATATTATTATTTTTTCTTATTCTTTTCATTCTCACACTTAAAACAGAAACACATTTTCTCCTAGAAAATGCTGACAGCATGTCTTGGTATCTCAAGGCGAAAGGGTTGCTTCCCCTCAGGCAGTGTGCTGGCAACTTTCACATGGACACACATGACCGAGCTGCCTATAGGCACCCTTGCTTTCACTGTTTCCATAATTCAATATAGAACAGCCATGCTAACAAACATTAGAAAGAGGAGCAGGAAGTGAAGCTACAGGATTGCACTTCAGAAAGGTAGTACAGCTAGGAGAAGGCAGCATTGAGGAAAAATACAGGAGGGATTTATTATGCAAACAAAAAAAAATTAAAAAATAAGGTTTCCTCTGAAGCTGAGAAATTACTGCATGCAATCAAAGTGAAAAGCACTGCTTAAAATAACAAAGCAGAGATTGTCCTAACACTCTTTAACACAGGGTTTGTAAGTAAATCTTTGATAAATTACATATTATCACAAATATTTCACAGATTACTACCTTTTCTTGTGTCTAAGCAATCCATTCTGTACCACAAGCAAAAGCACTCCTGAGTGAGCTACAAGAACATAAACATATGTTCTGAGTCAAACAGGTTTATGAAAATTTTTTTTGTCTCTTAAACAAGACTGGATTGCAGTAAAAATGCAATTAAAAGAATATATTTCCAAGCTACCAAAGCTAAAACTCATATTCATGATGAACAAGAATTTCACCATTGTGTAGCGGCAGGGGAAAAAACACAATATATTTGGCAGAAGTATTTTTTCTTGGGTTACTAACTGCATTTTTGTTACAAACACTAATCTTCTGAGGGTTAGATCAATTTATATTTAAGAACTGCAGATTACTGAGAGCAAGGCAGAGTCATGTGAGATAAAAAGGTATGAAGGCACAACTCAGTATGGTTCCTTAACCACTTAGTGAACTGATAGAGGATGACAACTGAAAGATGAACTGAGATACAAAGAAGTCACTCCTCTCTCAATATTGGACAAGAAATTATATCAATACCTGAGGTAATTCTGAAATGTTATTACTAATACAGTCTGTTAAGGAAAGCCATAAAAAAGAACTACATGAAGCTTCATCTCACCATAGTTGGTGAAAGAGCAAAGAACATGAAGATCTGTAGGACCTGTGAATTTCCACATGCATTTTTACCTCTACAGGAACCTTTCTTTTAGGATCTTTTGAATGCACATGTACTATGCATGATGTAGATGATTACATTTGAACATGACAACTTTATTGTGGCAGTATTACTTTGCTTTTGCACATACATACAATGGCACAACAGAACTATATCATGGTGAAATTGCAAAATTTGACCCAAATTGAAAGCTGCATTTGATGATTTCATTACATTCTTTTATTGTTTGACTGTGCAGAATATGATACAGACTTTACAACATCTAAGAGAATACTTTTTGTCCACAGAGAAGTTGAAAGATCACCTGTGACTGTGGAATGTACTTTTCCCACATTTACATGACTTAGTGCCTTGGAAAATGTTAGTGGAAAAGATCTTGCATCATGCTTTAGAACTAGCTTACCAAAAAGATTCATTACAAATTGCTGCATATTGTGAAGTAACATGAAAAGATGTTACAGGGAATAATCAGTAATTCCGTTTCACCTAATATTTAGGATGCATTATGAAAAGCACTGATTCAATTATTTGCATTCCAATGTACTGGAGGAACTTCCTATAGTATATTTCATAAAACCCTTCCTTATAATTATACATCTGCTTTTAAAACTTATCTAAAATTATTCATTTTCAGGAAAATCCTGGTATTTACAGCCAAGAGTGCAAACTAAGATGTTTGAGGATTTTGTTCATTATGTAATGATTGAAAAATTTCCAAATAATTCAAAACTTTTACATCTGTGCTATCTAACCATTATGTCACTGAACAAGTCTTATTACTGATACTAGCCTTCATAGGAAAGAAAATTAATATCTTAGATGCAACAAATCATTGGTTTTTTCCCAACCTAAATGATTCTATAATTTTGTGATTATTTTCACAAGTGTACTGACATATGATAACAGTTTCATTGAGTCTTCTTTTTTCAGTGCAATAGCTCATCTTACTAGGAGAAGCTTTCAGTTGTTAAATGAGCTCAAAATGTAACAGTTACACACTTATTTTGCTCTGCAATAATATCAGATATGTGCATATTATATTTTTTGGTGTGTTTGCTTGCATCTCGTTTGGCACAGAATTTATCTATTGAATTACAGCCCTTATATATTACTAACATACTGTAGTATAACACCAGCAAAGCACGAGACAATATTCTAATTGTTTTGATCAAACATGACATAGACTTTGTACTTGTGCTAGACACATATTTCTGCAAGTTATAGCTTTCACAGTACTTGCTTTCATTTTTCAGTAATCCTGTCTGTTTCAAACCCTGAAGAATGCAGCACAACTGTTTCAGTTTTCAACCTGTCAAGACTTTGCACAAATGATTTGTCAAGAAAAAGTCTAATTATGTCTGGCTTAAGGCTTCCATGTTAAACAGGAACAATTGAAGTGACTGTGAAAGAACCGCCTCCTGGCACTCGAGCAAAATGTGAAAGCAGCATGATTGTCCTGCCTTGTTTCTTTCCATCAACACCCTGTGGTCAGAAAAAGAAACCACCAAATACTTCCCTTCCACTTCTATCAGTTTCTTGTGACTGACAGCACCTTGGTATTTGCCTTGTACTGTATGTGAGTCATACTGCTAGGGCAACTAGAGAGCCTGTTGAATACAAAGTCTGTAACTAAGCAGACATAAAGCCAAGAGCTGCTACAGGAGTAATCAAGCAGATTAGCTTAAGTAATTCTGATGAGCATGTTAAAACTCAAAATGAATGAGAATGTTTCGAAGAAAATCATAAATCAGGCCAAGTGTAAGTGACCTGGTGCTGTGAAACATTTTAAATAATACACCTATTAACTATGGCTATTTTTTCAACACCCTGACGTATCAGCAAACATTTATCTTATTTGTCCATTTAAAAAATATTACTTTTTTTTCCCCTTTCCAATAGAGTCTGTAAACAGCAACAAAGCTTGTATTCTTTGTTAATTATCTGATCCACATGATCATTCAGTGGTTTCATCACTGGTATCAGTGAAAGTCATCCAGACACATTGTGCCTGGGTGTTTTGAAGCAAAATCCTGCAAAAACAATATTGATACATAGTAAGTAAGGAAATATATGGCAAAACCAACAGAGCACAAATATATTGCTCCTGTGGAAACTTGGCGTACATTCAAAAAATTACTCCAGCCTTGGTTGCCTTTGTTTTATGGTGGTGGTTTCAAGACAATTTAAAATGTCTGCTGAGGTTTTAGAAAGGAATGATCACCTACAATCTGAAAACTGTTCTTAACATCTTTCATATGTCTCTAAGCCAGCTAGACCACATCACAGGAGGCTATCCTGCTGGGAGGGAATGTTTACCACAATTAAAATGCTAACAAAACCTAGAATCTCACTTTGCCACTGGCCTCATTAATCTGCCGTGACACAGTAGGAGCTGCAATGTTCAATACTCTTGGGCAACAATAGCTTATTTCCTACTCTTCTGCAACTCGTGATTGCCAGGTCCCACCAGTCTGCAACTGGACAGAGCACATGAGAAGACTGAAGGTCTTATTGGCATTATTTTGTCTTCTAGAAAAATATGGACTGACAGCTAGCAGATTAATTTTCCCCTTTTTACAATCGGAAACTCACTTCATCATTGACCTGCAGAAAATCAGGGAAGTACCGAAATATGTGAGAAAAAATAGGGAGGTCTCCTTTTGTAAAAAGGAAATAAAATAAACTGATCATTCTATAAAAGAGAAATCCTCATAAAAGTAGCCATTTAAATTGTAACTTCAGAGTGTTATTAGGAATCTTAGTAAACTGCAAGGATCACAGAGGCATGATACTCTCTTCACACTGTGTGAGGTAGCAGCTCCTCTTTTATGGAAAACTTTCTAGAGTTTGGTGTTGTGGCTTCTTGTATAGACATGGTATCACTGATCTATACCACAGATACTTTGTGATCAACATCAACTTACTGAAATTTCCACAGTGGTTCTCAAGAAAGACTTCTGGAAAGAGTAGCTAACAAGTGACTGTGGTGGTTTAGTTTTCTCAGTTTTGGTCTAGGCCTTCCCTGGTAACAAGGTTATAACTAAGGAAGTATTCCACACCATTCCTTCACGTAATCAGCTGTATATAAGGTGAGGAGGAGGTTTCCTCCCTCTCTTTTCCTTTCAGGTGTTTGGAACACATCAGGTCTCTGGCTTGGCTCTGAGGCTGATCTGAGGCCTTTCTGAGGGCTGCTGTCCAAAAGCCACACAGAGGTGGAGATTTCTACTGCTTCTCTTGAGGGAAGTTTGGTGAGATTTTATTGTGCTAGCTACTTATTGAGCTTTACCCTGTTTACGAGTGTGTGTGTGTCTGTTTTGGTTTGGTTTTACCCATTTTTGTCCCTTTTCCCTTTCCCATTTTCTCCCCTTCCCCTTTTGGAGTTATTTGGGATTCTTGTTTTGTAGATTCATAGTGTTTGATTGCATATAATTGTAATATATGTCAATATATAGATATATATAATATATATACTTTTACTACAATTGTCCTGGGGTACTTTTTTTCCTTCTCTCTCAGGAGGGGGGAATCTCTGTGAACAGCAGCTGAGTTTGGCAGGGAGCCAACCCAAACCTCCACAGTGATGTTTATAGAGAAGTGTCATCTATCAGTAATGATATCAGTACTTGGCTTCTGCAGAATCTGAGCATGACAATGAGGCTAATCACAATCAAAAACCTAACAAAAGTATCTGTTAGTCTTTTGATACCCAGAGCTGACACCTGGTGACACACACATAGATTTTCATGTAACCAGGTATATTGACCAGAATATTTAGAAACAGTCTTAATTAACAGACACATTTTTGTCTCAGCAGCCATGTTCCCACGTGTTTCTGCTCCTAAGCATCAGCCTATGAACTCAGTGAATTATTGGCTTATTCATCTAAATAGAACATGGAACAGAGCATTCCCCTCAGTGGTTCAAATCATCCAAAGTGCAAAATTGGTGTGAAGGTGCTGAGTTAGGTTCTGCATTAGAAGATTGAGGTACTGGATATGGAGGGGCCTCACTTAATGTCTGAGGGTCAATCTGGTGGGTGTGCTCAAAGTGTTCAACTGAAACTCTCCTTCAGGTAGTATAGATTCAGATACATTAACTTCAATCCCTCAATTAACTGCTCAGTATGAACCATTTCTAGTGTTTCTTTTGGGAATCATTGCGTAGTTAAGAAGGGTACTTGCTTACAGTGTAGAAAATAGTCAACATTTAGAAGTCCAGTATTTGGTGTGCAAAATCTACACTGAGACTCCATACAGTGGATTGTGTTTACACATCCTGATGCACTGCACACTTATTAGCCCTTAGAGCATGACTAAAAACAATTATGCTGGTGCAAGACCTAAAGTGATATCTGAGGAAGTTACATACAGTTTAACATAGTGAAGACAAAGAACCTCAGGAGACTTCTGGCTTCTTGAAACAGAAACCAAAATATTTCTTCAGTTCTCACCTAGAAAGGGAATGAAGGGTCAACAACAGTGTAAGTATCACACAAAGTTGTTCCGTGTTCTTTGCAAGTTGGACACTTTGGTCAGGAACACATGAAAGGGTAACTGGAAACTTTTTCTCTATTTTACAAAGGAAACTTGAAGCTAGTGAGATCACAGAAAGGAACCAGTGTATCTTCTCAAAACAGAGGAGCCATGGGACTGATGAAAAATGGCACCCCATTCAAGTAACAGTACTTGATAGAATATGAAGATTTTAAGGTCTCAGGAACTGTTTTTCTGATTCTTTTTCCCTTTCTAAATTTAAGTGTCAATTAGTATTGTGATTCTTAACAGAAAAAGAATTATTCAGTTTTCAGGTGATTTTCAGCAAAAGTTATGTGAAAAGAGAAAGGTCCCCTTTTTTTTTTCCCTGGGAAATACATAGATTTTTAAATTTTTTTTTGATATCTAGTACTTTATCTACACACTTTAGCAAAGTGATTTATATTTTCAAAAAGCATATTATATAAAGGCTGCACATATCTTCTCTGCAATACCTTATATGAGCATCACAAAAACAGATCTACATGATTTTGCTTTTGTCTTTCTTCACTATAAGATTTTTCAAAAATGTTGCCTCCATTTTGGCCACCTAATTCAAATGTGCTTGGGGCAGTAACTGTACTTTTAAGAAGATGTAGATACTCCCGATTAGTTCAGATTGTTTGGATTGTCTCTTGACATGTTTGAATGAGTAGCTGAAATAAACAATGGCAGAAAACAGTTCTCAGAATCAAGTAACTGACTTGCTTACCCCAATTACTTGCCTCTTCTCCTTCTCCCTTTATCCCCATGACTGGCAAAAGCATAGTTCAGGTCTTAGTCATACAAGGTACTTGTGTTAGTAACAGAAAATACTTCCAGAGGGTTCAACACTGCATTCAAGACAGTAAGAACAAGAGACAAATGCTACAGAACAAAAAGCCTGATAATTGTTTATGGGAAGAAGGCCGCAGGACACTGTTTGTCTCCAGTGGTTCTGGAGAGCATGGGAATTTGTATAGTGTGCCTTATATAAACAATGTTTATTATGAAGCTTGGTTTGGCTAATATAAAAAGGAAGAAATAAAGAGTTTCATATTTATTTGTACTTGGTTTGTTTTTTAAAAAGTTAATCCTGATCTATGTCAAATTCCATGTTGATTTAATTACTTCCCCTCTCCCCCCACTACCATGTAACTCTGGGGAAGAAGGTTTGCATGTCTTTGGGGTGTTACTAATCAAAATATAAGAAACTTACTCTAAAACTAAAAAAAAAATTAAAATATTTTATTGCAAAATATTTCATGAACTTCTTATACAAGATAATATTGTTAAATATAATTAGAGTTATTTAACTTAAGTGAAACAATGTATGAAGTGATAAAAGAGAAAAAGCCATATTTGGTACTGTGAGCAGAAACCTCTTTTTATTATATGCCTAACTGCAACAAGAAAATTTTGGAAATTCTGCTTGAATTATTTATCTTGAAAAGTTTATATCTCAGTTTTAAATCCAATTTGCTCAGAATCTTCGCTTGCAAGCTCTTCGAAACATCTGTGTCATCTTCATACTGAAATCATGAAATACAATATTTTAAAGTACATATATATTGTCTAAGGAACAGGATACATTTCTGGTCATGTCACTGCATGGTGGGTTCCTCATCTTTGACTTAGTTATGTAAAATTTATAAAAACAGTGGCAGTGGAGTAAACAATAGCCAAAAAGACTCAACAAAAATTGGCATAACTTTCAAAAATGTAGATACATATCTTGGAAATGTATCTTCTGAAAGGGCTCCTCTTAGCAACTGAAAAGATAAATTATCTTCCTTGAGAGCTTTCCAGCCATTTATCATTTCGATAATATTGGTCACTTTTTTGACTGAAACTGACTCATGAGCATATGGTACAGAGCCCTCAATTAAACAAAGAATTTAAGGACTTGCTGAGCTTTCGGGATGTGAGTGAAACAAAAGACAGAGGTGGTCTATTTGACAAAAACTCACAGTCACATCATCTTTCTTTGTCCATGTGCATGACTTAGGCCATAAGGTCTTGGAAGCTCTGAATCCATTCTTACAGGCTCATCAGCTACAGACCTGAGTTGCAGTTTGTGTGGACTCTAAACACTCACTCCCTATGCAATGTTTCTTTGAAGGTAAGAGCACTTAATGCAGTTACCCCAGATTTATATCAGAGAGTATTTTTATTTAGATGTGATTAAACTAGAGAAATTAAAAAATTCTGTGTTGCCTTGTATTATTTAGTTGTAATTGTATTTATTGGAATAAAACCTGGATCTATAATATTTTAAATATGCTCTGTTAAATTGTTTAAAATATATAATCACATTTATAAGTTGTCTTATTATTAAATAATTTCAAATCCAAACTGTCTATTGCTACAGTACTTCATTTTTCTTCTATGTTGTAAAAAACCGAATGCACTGTGATGTATGTGCTTCAAGGAGAAGGGAAGGGAAGGGTAAAAAGAATCCCGTATTAAAAAAAAACCTGAACAAACAAAAAAAACCCTCTTCCTGGATGAGCAGTCCAGATTTGGTCTGTGGTTCCCCGTTTCAGCTCTGAAAGCTTACTAGCTTGCAATGTGGAATGTCCAATATTCTCAACAACTGCAATCCTGAAAGCATAAAAAAAGTTGCCAGAGAACAAAGTAATGGGACTCTTTTTATGTATGGAATATATAAGCCGGTCTTTTGCTGCTTTAGACAGAAACTATTTAAGAAGTGGGAGAGTCCAGTTTGCCTGGATTGATCCTTGATCCTTTCTTTTTTATAACTCACAGTACTCTGGTGAAGTTGTAGACAGAAAGACTTTAGACTCCATTTCAATAGTTTACAAAAAGATTATGTAGAAGCCACCTGCTAGGACCCTATGAACAAAAAAACTTTGCCTCAAAAGATGTCTTCCCAAATGGAGACTTTTCTTATCTATTCCCCCAAACCTAGCCTTGGCTAAGGGACTTATGTAAAAAAAAAAAAAAAATTGATCCAGTAGTTCATTGGTAATACAGTTGTTCAAGTCTTAGAAATTCTAGGCTGCTGTTACCTGTCTCAAGTGATCCAATATCACTGGAGTAGTCTTGTCTACTGAAGCAGCAACTGCTGCTGACAACTGAGAAGACTCTAAACTTAGCTAGAGATGGGTCAGCATAATGATATCTCACTCTCTGACATAGCATGCTGACATGTAATTATAGCATTTTGATAGTGGGTTGCAATGATATAGTGCATCAGATGGCAAAACACAACAGTGCCCCAGATTTGTCCTTTGCAGAGTACTATGTTCTAAGTGTCCTGTAAATCTCAGCTGTGGTTTTCCCCTTGGTTTCATTTCTGTGTGCAGGTGCTGAGGTTTAACCTCAGCTGGCAACTAAGTACCATATAGATGCTACCTCACTTCCTGCCCCCAGTGGGACAGGAAGGAGAACCAGGAAAAAAGAAAAACTTGTGGGTTGTGATAAGAACAATTTAATAATTGAAACTAAGTAAAACATAATTATAGTGGTAAATAAATTAAAAAAAAAAAAAAAGGAGAGGGAGAGAGGGATGAAACGCAAAAGAAACAAGGTATATACAATACAGGGATACTCACTACCTGCTGACTGATGATTAGCCCATCTCCAAGCAACCGTCAGCACCTTCTGGACAGCATCCCCCATACTGGGCATGATATTCTATGGTATAGAATATCCCTTTGCCCATTTAGGGTCAGCTGTCCTGGCCGTGCTCCCTCCCAGCTTTTTGGGCACCTCCTCACTGGCAGAGTATGGGACACTGAAAAGTCCTTGACCTGGGGTAAACACTGCTGAGCAACAACTAAAGCATCAGTGTGTTATTAGCATTACTGTCATACTAAATGCAAAAACACAGCTCTGTACCATCAGCTACTAGGAAGAAAATTAACTCTATGCCAGCCAAAACCAGGACAGCAGCCTATGGAGTTGTGTCTGAGAAAGCAGTAAAATAAAACTGAGTAACCACATGAGGATTTGAATATTTTTGTAATAATGTTTGTGTGATGCAAGCTTACGTGAAGCCTTGAGATGCTGCAAAGCAAAATTTCAGCAAGTTTTATCCAGGATAACAAAATCTGAGGAAAGCTTTTTTAGTATCCAGCTCTCATTCAATGTTATTAAATATTAAATCAGAATTATTTGTAAGGGAATCCAAAGAAATTCAGGCTGTAAAAGTTAGTTCCTCCATATGAACATTAACTGTGCATATATATCTGAGTCCTGTCAGTGTCCAATAGGCTAAAGGAACTACTGTCTGCTGATAACCAAAATGAAATGCTTATACTGCTCTGCCAAGACTGGTACAACTGTGAAATAAATGTTCCTGTTATTCACAAATCAGAAAATAACAAAAGACCCCAAAGATATCTAGTCTAGCAATACATTCAGGACAATAATAACCTTTTCACTGAGTTATTCTGTCAACTATAGGTCATTACTGATTTTTAAAATGAAATAAAAGGAATGTCAGCTGTGGCAACCATAATCCACTGACCACCTACCTCCATAGACACTTCAGCTCCAAAGGAGAAGCTTTCAGAGTTGTATTAGATGGGTTTCAAGCTAGTAATGCAGTCAGTGCAGGATGAAAAGATCTATTGCTGTTGCTACATATCACTGTATGTTCCCCTCTAAGTTCTGGAAGAAAATATTCTAAGGGGATTTAAGGTGTCCCACATATACAGTGATGTGTCTACATTCAGTCTTTTTTTCTGAAAGGTAGGAAATCATGTATTCTACTGACTATTTCCTCTATTCAATAATAGTGGGGATGGTTCAAAGCTGCACCAAGAGAGACTGAGGCTGGACATTAGGAAGCATGTCTTTACCACAAAGGTGATCAAACACTAGAACAGGCTTCCCAGAGAGATGGTTGTTGCCTCAAGCCTGTCACCATATAAAAGGGGTTTGGGCAATGCCCATAACAACATGCTTTAACTTCGGCAGCCCTGATTTGGTCAGGCAGTTGGACTAGTCAATCATTGTAGGTCCATTCCAGGGGACATCTATTCTATGCTATTCTATTCTATTCTCCATTTAAAAGTTCAGCACAGTATGACAGTTTTAAACCACATGAGACTACACAATGACAGTCACACTTTTCAGGGACTATCCCACCTTCACAGCATGCAGTGCAAGACAGCCAACACTGTACAGGAGAAACACTGAAAGTATTTGTGCATTTAACTCCAAGGTTTGGCCCTTCTGGACTTTTGGACCTGAAAATACACCTTCTTACTGCCTGTTGTTGTTGTACCAGTTAANAAATCCAATTTGCTCAGAATCTTCGCTTGCAAGCTCTTCGAAACATCTGTGTCATCTTCATACTGAAATCATGAAATACAATATTTTAAAGTACATATATATTGTCTAAGGAACAGGATACATTTCTGGTCATGTCACTGCATGGTGGGTTCCTCATCTTTGACTTAGTTATGTAAAATTTATAAAAACAGTGGCAGTGGAGTAAACAATAGCCAAAAAGACTCAACAAAAATTGGCATAACTTTCAAAAATGTAGATACATATCTTGGAAATGTATCTTCTGAAAGGGCTCCTCTTAGCAACTGAAAAGATAAATTATCTTCCTTGAGAGCTTTCCAGCCATTTATCATTTCGATAATATTGGTCACTTTTTTGACTGAAACTGACTCATGAGCATATGGTACAGAGCCCTCAATTAAACAAAGAATTTAAGGACTTGCTGAGCTTTCGGGATGTGAGTGAAACAAAAGACAGAGGTGGTCTATTTGACAAAAACTCACAGTCACATCATCTTTCTTTGTCCATGTGCATGACTTAGGCCATAAGGTCTTGGAAGCTCTGAATCCATTCTTACAGGCTCATCAGCTACAGACCTGAGTTGCAGTTTGTGTGGACTCTAAACACTCACTCCCTATGCAATGTTTCTTTGAAGGTAAGAGCACTTAATGCAGTTACCCCAGATTTATATCAGAGAGTATTTTTATTTAGATGTGATTAAACTAGAGAAATTAAAAAATTCTGTGTTGCCTTGTATTATTTAGTTGTAATTGTATTTATTGGAATAAAACCTGGATCTATAATATTTTAAATATGCTCTGTTAAATTGTTTAAAATATATAATCACATTTATAAGTTGTCTTATTATTAAATAATTTCAAATCCAAACTGTCTATTGCTACAGTACTTCATTTTTCTTCTATGTTGTAAAAAACCGAATGCACTGTGATGTATGTGCTTCAAGGAGAAGGGAAGGGAAGGGTAAAAAGAATCCCGTATTAAAAAAAAACCTGAACAAACAAAAAAAACCCTCTTCCTGGATGAGCAGTCCAGATTTGGTCTGTGGTTCCCCGTTTCAGCTCTGAAAGCTTACTAGCTTGCAATGTGGAATGTCCAATATTCTCAACAACTGCAATCCTGAAAGCATAAAAAAAGTTGCCAGAGAACAAAGTAATGGGACTCTTTTTATGTATGGAATATATAAGCCGGTCTTTTGCTGCTTTAGACAGAAACTATTTAAGAAGTGGGAGAGTCCAGTTTGCCTGGATTGATCCTTGATCCTTTCTTTTTTATAACTCACAGTACTCTGGTGAAGTTGTAGACAGAAAGACTTTAGACTCCATTTCAATAGTTTACAAAAAGATTATGTAGAAGCCACCTGCTAGGACCCTATGAACAAAAAAACTTTGCCTCAAAAGATGTCTTCCCAAATGGAGACTTTTCTTATCTATTCCCCCAAACCTAGCCTTGGCTAAGGGACTTATGTAAAAAAAAAAAAAAAAATTGATCCAGTAGTTCATTGGTAATACAGTTGTTCAAGTCTTAGAAATTCTAGGCTGCTGTTACCTGTCTCAAGTGATCCAATATCACTGGAGTAGTCTTGTCTACTGAAGCAGCAACTGCTGCTGACAACTGAGAAGACTCTAAACTTAGCTAGAGATGGGTCAGCATAATGATATCTCACTCTCTGACATAGCATGCTGACATGTAATTATAGCATTTTGATAGTGGGTTGCAATGATATAGTGCATCAGATGGCAAAACACAACAGTGCCCCAGATTTGTCCTTTGCAGAGTACTATGTTCTAAGTGTCCTGTAAATCTCAGCTGTGGTTTTCCCCTTGGTTTCATTTCTGTGTGCAGGTGCTGAGGTTTAACCTCAGCTGGCAACTAAGTACCATATAGATGCTACCTCACTTCCTGCCCCCAGTGGGACAGGAAGGAGAACCAGGAAAAAAGAAAAACTTGTGGGTTGTGATAAGAACAATTTAATAATTGAAACTAAGTAAAACATAATTATAGTGGTAAATAAATTAAAAAAAAAAAAAAAGGAGAGGGAGAGAGGGATGAAACGCAAAAGAAACAAGGTATATACAATACAGGGATACTCACTACCTGCTGACTGATGATTAGCCCATCTCCAAGCAACCGTCAGCACCTTCTGGACAGCATCCCCCATACTGGGCATGATATTCTATGGTATAGAATATCCCTTTGCCCATTTAGGGTCAGCTGTCCTGGCCGTGCTCCCTCCCAGCTTTTTGGGCACCTCCTCACTGGCAGAGTATGGGACACTGAAAAGTCCTTGACCTGGGGTAAACACTGCTGAGCAACAACTAAAGCATCAGTGTGTTATTAGCATTACTGTCATACTAAATGCAAAAACACAGCTCTGTACCATCAGCTACTAGGAAGAAAATTAACTCTATGCCAGCCAAAACCAGGACAGCAGCCTATGGAGTTGTGTCTGAGAAAGCAGTAAAATAAAACTGAGTAACCACATGAGGATTTGAATATTTTTGTAATAATGTTTGTGTGATGCAAGCTTACGTGAAGCCTTGAGATGCTGCAAAGCAAAATTTCAGCAAGTTTTATCCAGGATAACAAAATCTGAGGAAAGCTTTTTTAGTATCCAGCTCTCATTCAATGTTATTAAATATTAAATCAGAATTATTTGTAAGGGAATCCAAAGAAATTCAGGCTGTAAAAGTTAGTTCCTCCATATGAACATTAACTGTGCATATATATCTGAGTCCTGTCAGTGTCCAATAGGCTAAAGGAACTACTGTCTGCTGATAACCAAAATGAAATGCTTATACTGCTCTGCCAAGACTGGTACAACTGTGAAATAAATGTTCCTGTTATTCACAAATCAGAAAATAACAAAAGACCCCAAAGATATCTAGTCTAGCAATACATTCAGGACAATAATAACCTTTTCACTGAGTTATTCTGTCAACTATAGGTCATTACTGATTTTTAAAATGAAATAAAAGGAATGTCAGCTGTGGCAACCATAATCCACTGACCACCTACCTCCATAGACACTTCAGCTCCAAAGGAGAAGCTTTCAGAGTTGTATTAGATGGGTTTCAAGCTAGTAATGCAGTCAGTGCAGGATGAAAAGATCTATTGCTGTTGCTACATATCACTGTATGTTCCCCTCTAAGTTCTGGAAGAAAATATTCTAAGGGGATTTAAGGTGTCCCACATATACAGTGATGTGTCTACATTCAGTCTTTTTTTCTGAAAGGTAGGAAATCATGTATTCTACTGACTATTTCCTCTATTCAATAATAGTGGGGATGGTTCAAAGCTGCACCAAGAGAGACTGAGGCTGGACATTAGGAAGCATGTCTTTACCACAAAGGTGATCAAACACTAGAACAGGCTTCCCAGAGAGATGGTTGTTGCCTCAAGCCTGTCACCATATAAAAGGGGTTTGGGCAATGCCCATAACAACATGCTTTAACTTCGGCAGCCCTGATTTGGTCAGGCAGTTGGACTAGTCAATCATTGTAGGTCCATTCCAGGGGACATCTATTCTATGCTATTCTATTCTATTCTCCATTTAAAAGTTCAGCACAGTATGACAGTTTTAAACCACATGAGACTACACAATGACAGTCACACTTTTCAGGGACTATCCCACCTTCACAGCATGCAGTGCAAGACAGCCAACACTGTACAGGAGAAAGACTGAAAGTATTTGTGCGTTTAACTCCAAGGTTTGGCCCTTCTGGACTTTTGGACCTGAAAATACACCTTCTTACTGCCTGTTGTTGTTGTACCAGTTAATAGAGTACCACTCAGTGCAACATCTGCTTCCAAAAGAAAAGAGAATTTAATAAGCTTTTAGACAAAGGAGTGCCACTGGATATTAGTTTCATCCTATTTCTGGTCCTCAGACCTCAGCCGTCATTTGTTCTTAGTATAAGAAACGTTTCAATTGCAAGCCAAACTAGATGAAAAGCAGCCCTTGAGCAGCAATACTTATGTGCTGGAGGCATATATGTCTCCTTTTTTTATTGCTCTGCCTTTTTTTTCTTACTTATGGGAATCTTCAGTGCCAGAATACTAGCACTTGTACGCCACTGGTATTCACACTGCCTGCAGAATGCTTTGTCCCTGGATTGTGCTTCCATGTGGTCTAGATACTTGTTCTGCTGGAAGAACTCAGTTATTGGCAAACAGACTGTCTGCTCTGTGGTCCATGTAGGATGGATGTGGTCCGCGTTGTATTTGGTATTCCAAGAGACTTAGTCCTTTTCAGATGAGGCTGAAATGAGACTGGAAGAGCACGAGTTTTCACGAGCAATGGTCAGATAACTTTATCCCAGGGATTTTTCTTGGGTCTGTACAGCATGTCTGCCTTGATAGATTCAGAATAAGAGTTGAACAGAATGGATGTGAATAGGTCTACATGACTTGACCTAGAGATTAAATGTAGCTGAATGGCAGAGTTTCCAGAGAGACAGTAAGACAAAGTATCAAATTGTTGCAAATCTCATCTAAACAGCAACATTAACTTTACTGGAAGGATAACTTCATCATTGGAAACTTGTAAGTTCTCCTTGAGCCTGAATCTTGACCCTGTTTTCTGGACCAGTTTAAACAGAGGAAATAATGAGAATTTTTTCCTCAGAATCAAATGATGCATCAGGTATTTTCATTCTTTACATCTTTCCATTATTCTCAAAACCAGAATGAATGCAGAGAAGAAATTCTTAGCCAGCATATCCATAAACTATGGAAAAAACTATTTTGTTGTGTATATATTTGTGCAGAAAATACACTTGGACAAGAAGAGTTAGATGGAACTGGGACCTCACTATTTGGTAACATTTTTTTTGGTGAAAATTTTTTTATGGCTGTGAAATAGTGGTTGACATTTATAAATGTTTGAGTTGCAGTGCTAGGGATGTTCCAAAATTTTGTTGTTTGATATAAACTTTGCAATGGAATAAGAAGATCAAAATAATTAGTCTGCAAAATATGTACTCCTGAGAAAAATGTGACAGGCAGCAAGCAAATAATTAAAAAAAGAAAAAAATTCAGAAATTGGAATTATACTTGAGTTACCTACATTTAGGTCATGTTGAAGCTATATATACCTTAAAAATACATAAAGCTCAGGTTCTCCCAGAATTGTACAAGTTGTATGTTCACATTTGTCAGTACAGGTTAGTGCACTTATTAAAAAAAAAAGGTATCACACTTGATTAGAACTGAAATGAATAACTGACAAGATAGGTCAACATTTTGGAAAGAGATGCTAGGAAAGTAGTAAATCATTATTGTAGTTTGTAGCTGCTTTCCTTTTGATGCATTGCTTATAGTCCTTGCCCTAATTATCTGCTTGAACATATTTGAATTTCTAGACCTTCACTGAGAGGTAGCAGATCTTCCACAAACCACTGCCTGCAGAAAGAGGGTATAAGCACTATCTACTAAATGTCTACTATTTGCTGCTTTCTTGAGAAAATTCTCAACTTTCTTATTTAGATAATAATCTGAAAATAATCTTTTTGTGTGTTTTGAAGATAGATTAAAAATTAAACTCTTAATTGTACTTCTCTGATGAAGTAATTCTCTGCCATATAGTCTCACTAGGACATACTCCATAAGTTTCTGTCTGGCATATGATGTGAGCTAACTCTGAACTGGACTTACCGTAACTAAAGAACAATATGTTATGATAGGGATAATGTGTATACCATAAGTACATGATAATGAAGAACTTCTTCTGCAATACCCAAATTTAACTATCTTCCCAGTGTAGCTAAAACTTGATTTCATCATCTCCAAGAAGTGGCTCAAACTATCAAAGTGCAGTTGATCACTCAAGCTCTTGAAGCTCATCATATTTTTCTCTTTAAATTGGTGAGTAGCTGAAAGGCTAAATTGTAATTAAATAATGAACAGCTGTTATGGAAATGACTTATGGCAATGCTAGTAAAATTATTGTGTTCTTTATATTATTGCACATATTTTGATGGAACTTCATACAGGACCCCATACAGATCTGCAAGAATAACAACCTTCAGAGTTTTATCCTATTCAGGACAAGTGCTAATGTTATTTTCATCACTGTAAGTGTATAATTATATTTCTTTAATGAATGTGTTTTTGAAGGATGTCAGACAGACCTACCAGTCCAGAAATGTTTGCAGCATAACATTTCCTGAAGCCTAGTTCTCAACACACTGGGGAAAGAATATGAGTAGATTTAAATGTGCAATTATGTCCAGCAATTTCAGATGAATCAAATCCAATTTATACAAGCTAAATCCCTGTTTCTACCACTGCCAGAATGTGTCATCCAACTGAGTTGTTCTTGGGTAGCCAAAAAGTCCTCCATTGGTTTTGATCTAAAGAAATGTGGCTTTTTTGCTGATCTATTCACAATTCTTCAAGTATATTAAGGAGGAAGAAAACAGTCTCAGATTTGTATACTGTCTTAACTCTCTTCTAAGTATTCTCTAAATCTCTTGCCTCTTGGACATTATTTTTTATACTAAATGTATTTCTGCTGTCCTACTAAAATGAAAATTTGTGCTGATCCAGGGAAGGACTTTTTATAGCAGGAAGAAAGGTGATTTCCCTTTTACTATATATAAATTTAATAGTATTACTGCTGCTAACATTACAGTTTTGGTTCTCCTAAGTTGACCTGTGGAGATACAGAGACTTGAAGTGCTGAAAAAACATATTCATTATTGTGTATCTTTACGGATTTACAACAGACTCCCTATCTGCACCCTTCCTTCTGAGTAAGCGGGTAAGAAACACAGACACTGTACTTACACCTTCTTTCTTTCTTCATCAGGGTACCACAAGCTACAATGGAAGCCGCAAGTTGTCCCTGAGGAATTAGTTTTCAAAAACATACAATTAGAAGGTCACATTCTGTATTGTATACTTGCCTGCCAGGACCCAAACTTCCTTACATGTGTCAGGCAGAACTTGTGCTCTGTATTTCCTTTCTCTCTGCAGGGCAACAGCCTGTCTACTTTCTTTTTTCCTTAATAATTTAGCCCTTTGGTATCAACATCTTAGGACAACATAAGAAGAAAAGAAAAGCTGATTGTTGCACAAGGCAAGCTTAGCTACAATCTCCTCACCTTTGTGTAGATGTCCCTGAAGACTGTTTCATATTTGAGATATAGATGTTGAAAGGAGGTTTCTCCGCACACTGTATGTNCCCTAAACCACTAAATCATATCACTGGGGGCCAGATCCAGATGCCTGTTAAAACACCTTCAGAATTGGTGACTCTGGGCAACTTCTTCCAATGCCTGACCACTCTAATAGGAAAATGTTTTTCTAATCTAATCTGAATCTCCCCTATCTCAGTTTAAGACTATTTTCTCTAGCCTTTTGCACAACCTTTTTCCTTCATACGTATTGGATTCACATTCTCCTGCTTTTGTCTTCTTTCAGTAATATTCTGCTGTATGAGTGTGTTTGCAATATCATACAGTGACAATCATTTTGATCTTTTTCATACATAGTCATTATATATTTCATAGTCTTTGAATTCTTCACCATTTTGTCTGATATCCTTTGTTGTAATTATCATGACATGTTTCTGAGGCTGGTTTGGTCTCCTAGGAAGAGAATGTTGTTGATTTACTTATCAAGAATATAGGTGTTCAAAGAGTTTCTTTTCTTAAGAGCTTAAGATACCTCTCTATTTACTTCTTGAACTCATCTTGTTAATGGAGCTTCAGCTGACCCTCAATTTGCAGACTGGCTGCATCACTGACTTAGTGTACTTTAGATTCATTTGTTGGAAAGAGGAATTAAAAGTGAGCAGAGATGCACAAACAATGAAGCTAGTGCTGTGCGTGTTGCATGACAGGAAGTTACAAGAGCTTAGTTTGTTAACATATCAAAACAAATCCAGTGAGGCAAGTTCTTGCCTTGCTCTCTATTAACACAACTCAGAAAAAAGGTAGACACTTCAGCATAATTTGAGAAAAGGAACCACAACCATCAACTCAACCAAGTTGGTACTATTCTGGAATGTTAGGAATAATTGAGGACAAAAAAATAAAAAAAGGTGTAAACAATTTTAATCAAAAAATTGCTGAGATTGGAAGAGATGTCTTGAGACCTTACAGTCCAACCCACCCACTCAACTTAGGGTCAGCTTGAGCAGGTTGCTGGGAACCTTGTCCAGCTGAGTTTTCAACATCTTGAAGGACAAATACGTCACAATCTCTCATGACGATTTAATTCAGTGTTTGACCATCCTCAACTAGCATGAAAGTCTTCCTTTTAATTCAACAAAAAAAATATGAAGCTTAAACCCATTATGAGAGTTAATTTAGGACATAACTGTCATGCTGTAGAACTGGATTTACTGATCTAGTCAGTGATTTCAGCCCCAAAATACTCTTTCTTTTTTATTATATCCTCATTTCTGAAACTGAAGAACTTCTTGTAGTCCTTTTCTCCTTCTGTCACATTAATCTTGCTTGTTACCATGTTAATCTTTCATCTTCAGCCATGTTGTTCTTCCCTTCAATAGGTTTTTCAGTTTTACTAGCATACAATTACTTCCCTACTCTAACTGCACAGCACCATTTCAGATTTCATTTTTCTGTGATTTCACTGATTTCCTGTTAAATAGATTTTTGACTCTTGAATTGATCTCGTTCTAACATTTATATTTTTCAGTGCTTTCATAAAAGGTAGAGGTAAATAACTTCATAGTAAGAAAACTTTCTTGAAATAAGCGAGCAATTTAGTAAAAAGTTTTATCTATATTCTCTTAGATGAAATAAACCTTACTCAAACTGGAGTAACAGCTGGGCTTCTAACCTGCATCTGCTAAGACAGTAACAAAATCTAGGAGAAGTTACAAACTTCAGGACAAAGTACATGGGATGAGGTCTTTCACTCACTTTTGTAACTTTAATTTAGGATTTGGCTAAAACTCAAAAGACTAACTGATAAGTTGTAGATAGCTCTTATTTTTGTATTTCAGTATATAAACCTTCCCCAGAGAGTACAACATTTTCTGACAAGCCACTTTGAATGGTAGTCAATGAATCAACTGCTTTATCATCCTTTTTTTTTTTTCTATTTCTTGATCTTCCTCTTAAACTCCATTCAATCTCCCTTTCTATGCCTCATCTTCTCTAAACAGCCCATCCTTAACTATCTTTTCCCTGTTGAACTCAGTTTTGCTATATCCATTCCCAAATTTCTGATACTCTTACCTAAGTGATCTTTGCCTTATGTGGGGGTCTTACCTACTGTTGGCATGTTGGCCTTGAAAGATTCTACTACCCAGAAAGTCCCCAATAATCTAGTTTGGTATTCTTTGGGTTTCTGCCATTTCCCTCTTAAATACCTACAAAACAAGAAATCCAGACATCTGTAAGTTGCCTTCTAACACTGTAATCTGTTGTGTCCAGTATCTTCTAATTCCAGCAGTTTTTATTAGACTGTCTACATATAACCTAACCTCAAATCAGGGAATAGTTGGTTACTTCGTCTTTCATCTAGAGCCCTGGTCACTTTCCTGTAGCATTAACACACTGTAATTAAAAATACTATTATTTTCATTATGAATTTATGAAGTCACATGTATATATGTGCATGTTTCACAGACAAACACGGGCAGCCCCTTTTGTGAGGGACATGAAGACAACAAAAGTGCACAACCAGGTCCAACGAAGGATAAAAATGTAAAAATCTGGTATGAGAATAATAAAAATGCTGCTGGGGTAATATCAACCTAGCAGAGACAAGAAACACCCTAGTTACCTATTTGCTTTCCAATAATCATACTGTCTTTCTCAGTTCATCTGTAGACCTCTAGCATCCTTCCAAACTTTCAAATTTTTTAACTTCCTACCTTGATATCACTGAATCCCTGCAAACCCTTTGGGCATGCTTGCAATTTTTCCCTTGCTCAAATAGTAGTGATGCATTTGAAGATTTTCAAAATATCTCAGACACTGGCAACAGACTTCCTTTTTCAAAAATAATCCCATCATTTCAGGTGATCATTTTGCTTTCTTCCTTCCCTGTCTTTCTACCTCTGCATGCACACAGTACCTAGTAAAAAAAAACAAAAAACCAAACAACATAAAAAAAAAACTAGCAGTCAGTCCTTCAACATTAAGACACTGCTTTGATAGAGAAGCCAGACATGGCTGTTTGAAGACAAAGCAACGAACATCTGCTATACTTTCAAGGATACTGGATCTGTAGACCTATATTTTATTCAATTGGCATCAAAGAACATGAGAACATATTATTTTGCTTTCATACAGAAAAAATGAAGAAAAATTCCTGAGAGCAGTTCAATCTTTCCCACCTAAGTTTAATTGCCCAAAACATTTAACAAGTACCGAGCCTGTAGGCAGGAGCACCATGCTTAGTATTTTCCTCTTTCCTCCTCAAGATAAGGGCCGAGTTCTGCACTTTTGAAAAGCAAATGAAAGAAATGGAAATACCTTCCCTTTCTAAAGATCTGCATGTTTTAAAGGATACTGGGATTAAAAAAAAAAAATCCTCAAAGCTGTCTGCATGGTGGCTAAACAAGATTAGGTAAAACACATCCTCTCCAATGCACACACAGAATATAAAACATTTTAATCCCTCTCCAGTATGGTACCATAAGCAGTTACCATGCAGAAGAAACTTGCATGCAGTAATCAGACCAAAACATTCCCCCTGTAACAGACATTGTACCCTAAATCTCTGCTGCTGGACTCCTAAAAAAATTGTACAAGATCACTGGTAGCAGAATTACAGAGAGATAGTTTTACCCTTTAGTCTGCTAAAATGAAAATACTTCAAGTGTTTTCAACTATTATTAGTAAAAGATTAATTTCAATGAAGATAGAGTATAAGCATCATATAAATGTTTAAAATTTCTCTTTTTAATAGACTAACTACAGTAACAAGGTTTTTAAAAAATCACAAATTCCCACACACACACCTCCCCCCTCGATGATGTAACTGGTAAAGCTTTTGTGAGCTTAAGGAACCTGGCCAAGACTCTTCCCAAATATGAGTCTCCCTATCAGTTGAATTAACAGAGAGCTAAATCCCTTCACTGCAAGCTACCACTGTTAGTTCCCAGTGAGTACATCATTTACATGTAGCACCCTGCTCTTTCTTCTATTGTGTTCTTGTTTTGGTTCACTGTTTCCCTTAATTTGAAATGCCAGTTTCCCTTGCTGTACATTTGGAGGTATTTGGTAGCAGGACAGAAAAGACTTGTTATTGAAGCTGAATTAACCTAACAAAGAGAGAGGAAAAAGAAATCAGAGCTGCACACAGAGCCATTAAACTTCAACCACAGTTTCAATACTTAAACAGCATAAGCTTGATACAAACACCATGTTTCTTTAATTCATGTTTCTTTTTCCTCTGTTGTGCGTCATACATCTGTATCAATGCAATGCATATGTTTGATAAATCCAGTCATAACAAATGTAGAAAGCATGCTATGTATAAAGAAATTAAATCACAGCTAATTCTGGTTTCTTATTTGTAACTATAAATTATTTCTTCTGTTCCTGAAAAGACTGTTATTATCAGTGCAAGAACAGGTCTACAGTACTTCAAGAGCAGAGTTCAAATTGTACAGATTCGGCATATACAGTACAGTATTTGTTTCTTCAAAACCCACTGGGATTTCAAGTCACTAAGCATTTATTATGCTAAAAAAGTCTTTTAAAATGGATTATTTTGAAAGCTTACAAGGAAGAACTCCTCCATCTCTATTAGCAAACTGTGGACTAGTTCTCTTTGTAAGAAGCTGCAGGGAATGGAAATACTTGGCATCACATTGCACTTTGCTCAGGAAAATGTTCAATATCCTAGTACAAAATACAATAAGAGAGCTGTTTACCATGGTGTCTATCACAATATCTGTTCAGAACTGCCAAAAAAACCCAAGGGTCTTACAACAGAGATAACAAAATAGCCAGGAAGACAAAAATCTACTCAACACTTGATTTAGAGAATTTCTGTGGGAATCTGTGGTTCATGCTTGTGGTTACAATGCTTCCTGTTTAACATGGTTAATATCCATTGACTATTCCCTGCACCACTGCACTTACACACATATTGTACACAGAAATGGGGCACAAACACTGTGGATTACCGCCTATGGTTTTATTAACTGAAGGATAGATGAGGGGAGAAATATAATAAAGGCTTATGCCAGCCCAAATGAATGGGCTTTTTAACAGCTGTGGGGGAAAATAAGAACCATTGTTATTGCAAGGTGTTATAGAAGCTTAATGTGTTCTAAAAATAGGATGGTGACAATCTGCATTACAGATTAATTTATTTCTTTCATAATTAAAAATGAAAAGGAAGCAAATATCCTTATGGCATGATAAACTCTGTTCTTTTTAAAGCTGATCTGAGATGCACCTTCTCTAATGCAGCAGTGTAAGGAAATGCCAAACAGACCCCAAGGTACTCTCATTTATCACCCTGTATTTAAAATTCTGACTGTAGTAGCAATGTTCTGGAGTGATATCAAATGAAAGGAAATTATTTCAGCTTTAAATAAAATTTAAAAAATCCCACACCCTTTTTTAGGATTCAATTGGAAGACCTCAAAGAGGTCTAGATTTTTCATATCCTGAAACAATAGATGAGATGGAAACTAATGATCATTAACAATGGATCTTTGAAAATGTATTTTTAACTATTTCTATAGAATGTTTTTTGGTGGGTTTTTTTTTTCCTGGAGGAGTTATCAATTCCTTTCAGAAGTTCCAGGAACATCAGCATAATAAAGCAGTATCTTTCAGAAGTTTGAGATAGTTCAGGATTCCACCAGAAAAGCTGTCTCCAGAGGCATAGTCTCTACGACGTTTTCCAGTCTTATCAAAACACACCTCAAACAATTACTTTTTAAGAACTATTTGAATATGTAAAGCTGAGTATATACATATATAAATATATACACATGTGTGTGTGTGTCTGTAGTATCTCCCCCTTGAACAGAAGCTTTATTCTGTAATGAGTGCTTGGTGTCTCTGGGTTCATCACAGAATTCCTGAAACCTTCACTATGCTGGCATTCAGAATGATTCACTTTCTCAAGAACGTAATGCTTGTCTTCCGCTTTCCCTAACATAGAATGCTAAAAGTAATGTTCAGAGACTACAGTGACTTACACTAGCCAAGGTGTTAGGCATTTTCAGAAGTCAGAGGCAAAAGAAGTTATTCTGAGGACTTCATATATCTCTGTATTGACAGGGATACAGAGATATGTGGCACATTTTCTCATGGTATGTTCTGAATACATGAATCATCACAATAGACATAGAAGCGTAGCTTGAGAACTGGCTTCTGCAAACTGGTATGGCCAAACTGGCATGGAATATTTTTTGAGTGAGCCATTAGTAATTTGAGTCAGCATAATAGAAGTATTTTTAAATAGCAATGTCATTTGTCATAAGCAGTTCATTACAAAATCTTTTTGCCTTCTCAGTCTCTGTGCCCCTACTAAACTTGTTTTATTTTCAGTTTTCAGTCTAAGGCTTTGAAGCCATTGCCACAGCTTTGGATTTGAATACTCTGAAGAACTCCACTACATGGAAGATACAACATTGGTAAAGACAAATTCACATAGAGATGCAATTCTTCCCAACAAAAAGAACTTTGCTGTGAATGTTTAAAATATACTACTTTAAATATTGTTGTCTTGTTGTGGGTTTTTTTAAGAAAAATATAAAGTATGAAATAAAGAATTATAAGAGGAAAAAACTTTATTGCCCAGAATTGGGCACTGTCCAGTGACAGAAAGTGATTCCATATCCTTACACTTATATTCTTTCAGGAGATATGATAACTTCTAAAAATTAGCCAAACATGTATTTAGTGACAGGAACTCATGAAAATTGTGCCCATCCAAAATATAAATACCATTCTTAAAATCCCAACTTTTTTGTGTTTGTTTTCAGGGATCATGCAATATGCAGTAGGAAATCTAGAATTACAAATTGTAATGGAGCATTAAAACAGAATTTCATTTTGGTGAAGGTGACAAAACTTTGACTAATTTTATCTAGTTTACATAAAATCTTTCATTATGAGGCCAGATTCTATCTGGGATTAATTGTTGTCACTGACAGCACAATTTGTGAAATAAACTTGTTATTTCATCTGCAACCATAAGAGGATTCCATGACTTGCTTCCTATCTCTGAGGATTTTCTGGCCTACTGGGCAAAACCAGATTTTTTGATGCTATTTGATAAAGATGATTTATTTAACAGTTTTGGCCTATTACCCTCTTAGTATCAGATCTTTCTGGCTGTCCTAGTCTTTTCACCATAAGCAGCAACAAAACATAAACCAATGCCATTGCTGGAGGTAGAATTACTACAGATGCAGAAGAAACTGTTCAGCAAGAAAACAAACAAACAAATGGACTTATTTATGATGTAAAGATCACCTTCCTTTTATTGAATAAATCTGACTAAATTGTGAACACTGGCTCTGAACATGAAAATGCTCTCTAAGAATGAAAGAAAGAGAAAACTACAATCTTACAGATTCAAGAGCTTTATCATCACCTGCAATTACTTTATCTCTACATTGCTTCTAGAATAAGACCACATTATGCTTTATGTGTCTGTTAGAGTTCAGTATCATAGTCTGTGGAGTTACTTTCTCTTCTCAAAGGCATGCCTACTGAATTGCAACGTCTTGCCACCCCATTGACTAGGATTTTCCTTTATGCTAAACACAGTACTTTGTAGTTCATTTTATGAGTCTAAGCATGACCTGTAAACCTATCTGTTTTTTTAATTACAAGCATTATTCTCAAGGAAATGGTTTTAGTTTATTTTTTTTTTAATTCTAACTCTCCTCCCTTGTTCATTCTTTGACAGGCTGAACTCGTCCTATCATGCTATCTAATTCATGTTAGTATTAATAGAAATCCTCATACACTTATTTATCAAATAAAAAAATAAAACAAATTGCTGCCGTATTTGAATAATATTGTTCTATCAATTAAGTCACTGAAGTTTAAATCACTTACATAGATATAATGGTCTTCTGTATTTTAGGCAGGGAGTTGGAAAGTCTATGTCTTGGTCCTGTAATTTTTTTTAATTTTCATGCTCCATCTTCCTTAATTACAGGAGCAAAGGGCCTTCTGCATGTTTGTGCTACATTTGCTTTTGCAAGAAAAAAGTCTATCCCACTTACAACCCTGCCTAAGCATTGTGGCTTTGCATGCTGTTTTCCCTTGTGTAATTTTCTTACAATAGATTTATTTCTGCCATCCTTTACTCTGTAGGCTCTCTCAAAAGTTTATTTCCCTTTTTTTTCATTTGCCAATACATAATCGCTACTGAAATCCAGACCCATTACTATTTCATAGGTTTTATAAACTGAAAGGGAAGGATTTAGTTCAAGCAAAACTTCAAGCACTGTCTGGAAACATGAATCATTTAGTCTTATGTTACACAAGAGCTCAGGTGAGGCAATCGTAATAGTTCTTTCTTTCCGTAAAATCAATGATTCTATAAATCAATGTAGTCTTGTGTTGTTTTTACAGATGTCTCTAGTAACTTCAACATAGATAATTGAAAAATACTAACAAAGAAACTATACAAAATAAAAATAACAAGGGCTATTGTTCTCAGTGTGGTTTTTAGTTGATTGTCTGATGCAATTAAAAAAACCAATCCTTTATACATACCTTGGCAATTGCCTTAGAGTTTAAGCTGGTACTCAGTTTTGTTGATTGACACAGACCTGCCAGGTATAAAAGCACAAGCCACTCTGCATGAGGGTTGGAGCAAAATAGCCAATTTATTAACATGGTCGCCGGCTTAAATAGGGTAGGCATGGAAGGGACTAGAACAGGGGTGGAGTTCAGGGAGGAGTTAAACCAGGTCTGCACCAAACAAGGGAAGAAAGGGAAGAGCTTCCACGTATGAGGTAAAACAGGGGAGGAACAAGGGAGTGGCTAGCCATATATGGTGCATCTGCATTGCACCACAGGCCAGCCAATGGGGAGTTGGGAATAAATTGACCAATAACAGAGGGTAACCGGGGGAGAACTGGAGTACGATCAACCAATAGAAACAATTGAAACTTGAAATTGAATTAACACTACTCTAATACACTAAAAAGCTATCTAATCATCAACTGTATGAACAAGTGAACTCCTTTTCACTCGACGGGTGGTCTTTCTTCTAGCCATAAGGTGGGTTGTTCGTGAAGGTTTCTATCATTGTTTAGCTCCTTTTTCTTCCATGATTTGTAATTGGTTGACCTGACCCTGACAGTTGATGGGATGTGCTACTGTCCCAACATTTTTAAAAACTTTATACAAGGGGGTACAACCTTAAATGGCAAAATAACTTATAATTCTAATAATTTTATACATCTACATTCATCTCTTGCAGCTGAGAACTCACCACAGTTATCACATAACAAAAATTATGATTTGTTTAAATAAAATGTATTGTTGCTGACATAGTCGAACTCCAAAGATCACAACCTCTAAAGCAAGCAGTGGCCTTGTGTTGGAAGTTACCTTTGTGGTGAAGGATAACGCTGAGGTGTAAGTGACAGCTGTGGTTCACAAATGAGGTCTGCAGAAAAGTTTCTTTTTATAGGAAAATGAAATCTTCATGAGGATTGCAGGATCTCTTTTCCAAGTAAAGGGTCTTTCCTTTCACTGTCACAGTGCCCAAGAAACCTTCATCTCCTTTTCTTCTTCATCTTTTTGTCTTCAGTTGGTCTGTGGCACATTAAAGCTGAAGGGTGCAACCTGTTGTAATGAGACATGCAATACTGATACTTCAGTTTGTCTTCCAGAGGAAGGAATTCCAGTGTTTGGAAGACTGTTTCCCTAGAATTATCACAGGCTATATTGTACTGAACAATCTAACCAACTTGTCAATGCTGGGCATGATGCCACTGAAACAGATGGGCGTGGATGCAGTGAGCCAAAAAAAACATGTATATGTATCAAATGTGAGCAATGAGGGCAAGACTCTATAGAAGTGTCAGTCTTGATTTAATATAGCTTTTATCCAGAGATGGTTTACCTCTAGCATCTTGGCAGATAAACTAAAAGAAAAGATGCTCAAACCATGCAATAGGAAAATGTGGCCTGTTTAACTAGGTAGAAGTAAGGCAAGAATCAACAAAGTAGTCTACCCTCTCCCTTATTCTTACAGTAGCTACCAAGGAACTGGCTAAATAAGCACAATAAATTAACAGACCTAAACTCTGTATCCTCAACTGTATTTCATTCTTACAATGATATATGTAGAGTCACACACTTCTAAGAGCTGAATAGAAAGTAATGAACAGAGGAGTGGAGATGAATCCCAACCTGTGTTAGAGTACTCCTGGACATCTACCTGTTTCTTTCTGCTTAGTGGAAGAGAGATTTATGAAGTATATTAGCCTCATCATGAGGTTTTCACCTAAACTCACAGCTTCTCTGGTATTTCCATTTCAAGTCTCTATGCTGTCCTTTTTCCAGCCAGTGCTTTACAGAATTAAACAGTGTAAACATTTCAAGTCTAATGTTAAAGAATGACCAGTGTTTACTCATGCTCTTCTTCGTGGGATGTCTTAACTTAGACATCCCTGTGGAGAACACTTGTCCATCAATGTTGTGTATGCTTGACAAAGACTTGCAATATCACAGTGTCTCAAAATACCACTGTCAGGATATCTAATTCAGTTTGGTTTGGGTTTTTTTTAAAGTATTTTCCTTATCAAAACATGAGATAGTTGTATGTCTCTTATGATTGAAGGAAAGGAGGGAGAAAATCTTTCAATCAGCAGGTTCTAGAGCACAGGTCTACAAATTATCCTGTTTATCAAATTTATTCCTATTTACAGTGCACCTGCAATTAGACCCATGGTGACACTGAGCGTATTTCAATATTCACTGAAGGCATTGGAACTCCAAGCAGGAACACAGATGCCCTCTTCATAGATCTTCCTGAAATATGGAGGTCAAATCAAAATGACCAGATCAGAACTGTGAAATAGCTGTCATAAAAAATGGCCCATGTGAAGTTAAAAAGTGTTCCGANAACAATCTAACCAACTTGTCAATGCTGGGCATGATGCCACTGAAACAGATGGGCGTGGATGCAGTGAGCCAAAAAAAACATGTATATGTATCAAATGTGAGCAATGAGGGCAAGACTCTATAGAAGTGTCAGTCTTGATTTAATATAGCTTTTATCCAGAGATGGTTTACCTCTAGCATCTTGGCAGATAAACTAAAAGAAAAGATGCTCAAACCATGCAATAGGAAAATGTGGCCTGTTTAACTAGGTAGAAGTAAGGCAAGAATCAACAAAGTAGTCTACCCTCTCCCTTATTCTTACAGTAGCTACCAAGGAACTGGCTAAATAAGCACAATAAATTAACAGACCTAAACTCTGTATCCTCAACTGTATTTCATTCTTACAATGATATATGTAGAGTCACACACTTCTAAGAGCTGAATAGAAAGTAATGAACAGAGGAGTGGAGATGAATCCCAACCTGTGTTAGAGTACTCCTGGACATCTACCTGTTTCTTTCTGCTTAGTGGAAGAGAGATTTATGAAGTATATTAGCCTCATCATGAGGTTTTCACCTAAACTCACAGCTTCTCTGGTATTTCCATTTCAAGTCTCTATGCTGTCCTTTTTCCAGCCAGTGCTTTACAGAATTAAACAGTGTAAACATTTCAAGTCTAATGTTAAAGAATGACCAGTGTTTACTCATGCTCTTCTTCGTGGGATGTCTTAACTTAGACATCCCTGTGGAGAACACTTGTCCATCAATGTTGTGTATGCTTGACAAAGACTTGCAATATCACAGTGTCTCAAAATACCACTGTCAGGATATCTAATTCAGTTTGGTTTGGGTTTTTTTTAAAGTATTTTCCTTATCAAAACATGAGATAGTTGTATGTCTCTTATGATTGAAGGAAAGGAGGGAGAAAATCTTTCAATCAGCAGGTTCTAGAGCACAGGTCTACAAATTATCCTGTTTATCAAATTTATTCCTATTTACAGTGCACCTGCAATTAGACCCATGGTGACACTGAGCGTATTTCAATATTCACTGAAGGCATTGGAACTCCAAGCAGGAACACAGATGCCCTCTTCATAGATCTTCCTGAAATATGGAGGTCAAATCAAAATGACCAGATCAGAACTGTGAAATAGCTGTCATAAAAAATGGCCCATGTGAAGTTAAAAAGTGTTCCGAAATTCAGCAGATTAATGAAACGCACTGCACAAAATCCCCATAGCTCACTTACAGCATGGCTTAGAAAGTCATTTATATAGTTAAAGGGTGTGGTAGTGGAAAAGGGAAAAGTCACAGTGACTGGATGTTGACACTATTGGAGTGTTGGGCAGGGTCTTTAGATTTCTCTTGAAACACTCAGATCTTTGCAAACTGCCTCAGTGACTTTGTGGGTCCTATTCTTAGATAATAATGCAAAAATAATTTCAAAATTTTTCTAAATTGTTCTATTTTTTCTAAATTTTATATATCAGTTAGTGTACATTTATTATTTGGAATTGAAAAGTTAAGTTCCAAGTAATTCTTTTTTCAAGTAAGAAATTATGTTTGTTATTTGCTCAAAAACTCCTTGAAATTTTGACAGATTTTTTTCAATACTTGACATACACTAGCAGAAAAATCAGGAATTACTAAGACTGGGTAAATTTTGGTATAATTGATAAAAATAATTTCTCTGCAGTAAGGTGTTACCAGAAGTTTATATCCTGAAACTTCTGCAAAATGTTTTGTATTCTCAAAATTATGACAAGTTGCTGCTCTTTTTATCCTTCTGATGTAACTCTGAAGAGTTTTCTGTGGAAGTTTAATTTTTACATGTATGTGTTTCAAATTGCTTTTTATCAATGGTTTTGTTTAGTTTTGGTTTTAGATAAAGATAAATCTTTTACAGGTATTTAAGACAGAAAGACCTAAATTCTTTCAGATGTGCATGTTTACAGAACTACTCACATATAGAGTTTAAAAGTTGTTTTCTACAATGGATATAATATAAATATTGACTTTGCAGTCTCTTCCTTCACTGTAATCTTTGTTCTTACCATGGGTTTTTTTCTCTCACCACTTCTCCCCTACATTTGCCTTTCTTGCTCCTCTCTTTTTAAATTTGGGTTTTCCTATTTCACCTGAATTAGACAGAGACACCATGATTTACAAGTTCAAATTTCACTTAAAAAGTGCTTATGATCAGTGTGTTTAACATCAGGTCAAATCTATTTGCAATTTTTGAGAGACAGTCAATTGCAACAGATGTATTTAATACATCTAGTAGATAATGCTCTATCTGCATACAAAATTTCAGTCAATAATATTAAAAATGTGAAACAGTAGGTGGGACTAAAATAAAGATGCATTTATGTTGCACTGTGATTCCCATAAACATTGCATGCAAGTAAAAATCCTAGCTAATCAGGAGATAATACTTCATGAGGGACAATATTCAAACACGATTCTTACCTAGGCAAGGTTCCCACAATTCCGTTAATTATGGAACTATCAAATTATTTTATGTAGGATCTGTCATTTGTAATCTGTTTAAAGTATAGTTAAAGCTAGCATTGTGGCAAGAGACTATATATCATAGGTCTCTACATCTTTAATGAGAAAGGATTCATTTTTTGTTAAAAAGAAATTCAAAAGCGGGCAGTGTGCTTTAATTAAATAAAACAAAATGGAGATTTTTTTTCATGGTCTCTACAGTAAAACACACAGCCATGTGTGTGTGTCTTGTTTCCCCCTCCAGATTCCAGTGCTAGCAAAAGATTTTGCTCTTGATCATGCGGTTTTAGACATGAAAGGCTTCAAATCTATCCAAGCTCAAGATGAACACAGAATGGTAATTTGGGTTCACATGAAGAGCTGGACAAGCAAAGTCTTTTATTTTAAACTATTAAAAATATGCTCATTTGGACGTCCTTTTCCTACTATATATATCTGAAGTACATAAAACTGATTCACTAATCCTTTATGAAAGAGTAAGTAAGTTCTATAAAATATATAATTAATACTAGTATGCTTCCCCTTATTTGAAAAAGCTTTAAGTGTTATCTAGTTAAAAAGGCATATGTTTTTATATATATTCTATACTATTCTTTATCATATTGGAATTATACACTGTTAAATGAAAATAATTTTATGTTCAACAATGTATTTGGAAAAATATAAAAGGCTTGAAATTAAAATACAATGAAACTCACCAAAACAGGACAGCTCCTCACAATATATCATCTTGGGAAGAGTCATTTTGAACAACACTTACCAAGAGAACAAAGGGGGCATTCACTGAAATAACAATATTCTAAGTAACTTTATATGGAATCTGTGAGAAACTCCAAAATTATTCAAAACATTATAAGAAGATAACACAGGAAATAAATGCATGTTTTATTGTGGTGAGATTGGTATGGCAATGCATCCCTCTGTCTCTCAGTCTAAAAGAGCACCAAGAAAATTTCTCTAAGTAGAAAAATGTCATAACTTGAAGTTCAGTATCTGGGGCTGTACTATAAGTAATTACTTCATATTTCACTGGAACACAGAGACTCTGTCCCTTTTAAAGAATGTAGTGGTTCAAAACTGCTAGTTTGTAAGGCAAAAAAACCCCATAATCAACTTACCATTGAGCGGTCCATGAACATTGCTTATTATTGTCACTGAACAATTATAATTATATTTGGGGCAAAGAAAAAAAAAACGAGAAGAGGAAAGGAAGAGCTAAGAGAATTATTACTACTTCTAGATACCTCATCTGTCTAGAGACTGGCTGACATTTCTCTACCACCTGGAAAACAATTACCTCAATTACCCTTTAGATTGCTAACCTATAAATTCCACTAGATCAGTCTACTTCTGAAACCATCTATTTTAGTTGTAAAGTGATCAGAAGCATGTCTCTTCCTTGTAGCTGCAATGGCTCTTGCTGTCCAAAATTGTTGTTTTCATTGTTGTAACCAAAATTATTTGCTAGCAGAAACATTCTGTAACTTAGCTGTAGATGTGAATCAATTGATCATTAAAACTTCAGTACAATGGAAATTAAATGAAGGTGAGAATTGGATCTTTGTCCTTCCTTAATTTATTTTCTTACAGTTTATCAAGTTTAGTGTTCTTAGAGTACTTTTTTTTTCTTTTCTGGAAACCAGATTAATAAGAATGTAGCATTCTGGAATTGCCATTTCAGTTAGATAAGATCTGATGAGGTACTCATAAAATGAATGTTAAATCCATATCAGAAACAAAAAACCTTGGGTCCCAGCTACATATTTTGAAATTAGTCGGAATGACAATGTCAAGTAGTGTCAATGACAATTAAATCTAAAGATTGGAGCATTACATTCCCTTTCATTACAGATGACAAGCCTTTTTACTTTCTTGTTTACTACCCTCTATCAGCTATGAAACACCCTACAATGTTGATCAACGTTTCTGTGAATCCTTAGAAGCTGTATAGTGAAGAACAGAAAAGTGATCATTCAAATTTGACAAGAGGCATGGAAATACAAGGGTAATATTCATGTAATGAATCCAGCAGAAAAGAAAACTGTTCCCCACAAGGGTTTTGAGCAAAGGCTTTTGTTCTTTCTAGCACTTCATGAAAGACTGTGAGCCAGACTGTGGGTAAAACACATGAAAAAACAAATCACTTTTCTTGAAAAGTGTCTTGAAAATATCTGTACTAAAAGGAAATGAAATCAATTAATTGCATCCTATCTTAGAGATTCTACTCTCTGCCCCCTTCTAAATAAAAAATGATAGGTATATATTTCTAATATATATATATATAAAGAACAAGAAAAGCCTGAATCTCTATGTATGTCAGAGTTGATGACATGTAGTTCAGGCATAGTTGACTTAGAAACGAGCTGGAGATGTGCCAGCCTTTAAAGCATCCATGGAAAATGTTACTCCAACCACCAAAAGACATGAAATTAAGAATAGCAAGCCTCTAATACTCTAATTTACATTTTAAATGCTCAAAAATGATAACTCAGCATCAGATATCTGCTATTACCAATATGTGTATTCAAATACCATACTGGATAATCTATTTAGCCAAGCTATGTGACAATACTTCACTAAAATTTTCTTATATTACAAAATTTTCACATAATACATTAACTTTTGTCTATACAAGATAGTTTTCCACTTGATATTTATTTATTGATATTTATTGTGCTAATTTTAAGCATTTTCGTAGCAGCTGGTGAAAGTCTCCAAGAATATTCATTATTATATTATTTGCATATCGGTGTTAAGACAATTTTTTGGTGGGTTCACTGTTTGATTAGATAGATTTCCCACTGAAAATGGCAACATTTCAAGAGTAATATCTTAAAATAAATTGTTACTAAATTTTTTGGTAATTTCAAAATCAAGTCATCTCTATTAATTTGATCCAAAAAGAACATATTACTCCTCTGCTCACCTAAACCCCCCATTCAACCCATCAGAAGGAATACAATCAGGTGCAATCATGTCACTCAAGGGATGCTGTGTAGCATGATGATCCCCAAGCAAGTTTAATACTGTATCATTCATATTGCTTTTATTCTTCCAAATTTGGTTAATCCCTATAGGTAAGCTTCATTTAGCTGTATGTCATGAAACCATCTGGTAATGGAAGATTTTCTGACATTTTCACTGCCAATCAAGTGTCTTTCACTTCAGCACCAATACTAGTAGTTGCTGAGGAATCTCACCAGTTTTTGCCTCACTGACAAAAACACACCCATCAGACTATGACTCAGCAGCAGCAAAATGAGCATTATGATCTAGAACCAATTCTGAAACCATCAGGTCAGATGTGACATTATAATTACTCTTTTTGTTGCCATCATTATTGCTATACCTGTGTGCTAAACATTGCCCACATTCCTATGGTCAGACATTTTAAAACATAAACCAAGAAGACAGTTCATGTCCCAGGGAATTTATGGATCCATAACAATATGGGAGAATGGGTAGAAACACACACATGATGTTTCATACGAAAATAATGAGACAATATTCACTGCAAAGTCCTCCATAGACATTCTGTCAAAATATAATTTTATGAGAAATATAAATATACTGATTTCTGTTGCAAATGTAAGGATATTGAATTGCTTAAAGATTATGAAGACCAGCATAGTAAAGAGCATGAACATTATAAGTTTTAAATTTTAAAAGTGGTTGACGAAGACTTGTCCAATTGAATTGTTAAATGTCTGTAAATTCACAGGAAATTTTAGAAGCATCAGTGATAGTCTATAGCTTGAAAAGAATTATAAAATGTTGAATGTAATAACCAAATTAACATTTGGTCATTATAACGGAATTGGTTATTATAATGGAAGTAGTAAAAAATTCACAGGTGCACTCTTAATGGATATCAGCTGATGATATTTCTTAGAACAGCTACTGTAGCAGGGGATATATTTGATATTCAACTGACAAAATTATGAATTATGACTAGAGAATTATGAATGTTCGGGAAATATTGTATCACAGAGAATCTGCTAAATATAGACATGCACTTCACAACAACATCTCTCTAGAGGTACAATCTAATTGAAAATAATAATAGAGGTGGAAATCACAGCCATTATGTGCCCATTTTAAAGGATGGAGGAACTCCACTGTGTACTTCACACTCCTTGTCCTACGTAAGAACCTTTGCGTATCTTTATTCTTGTATTCCATCATTTTTGGCTAATTTTTTTTAAAAGAATTCTTGGATGTATAGATGAAGAGGCATCTCTGGGGAGCAGGCCTTCTTCTCAGTGTTTGTGAGGGTTACTAGAAGGCTTCTTAGGGTTTTGTCTCATTGTATAGTCCAGTCCTGACTGCAGTATGCATCTCTGAGGGCATGAGTGCACTTCTCCCACAGTTTAGCACAACTCTTTCCTATCGCAGGGAAATAAAAAAAAGTTCTGTGAAAAACTTTGAGGACAATGTAGAAGGAAGAAAAATTCTATAACTTCATCCCCCGGCAGGTTGACCTAGAGCTGGCAAGTGGTAATTGATCAGGATTTCTGAGAGGTATCCCAGTCTTTTCTTTCATCAAAAGAAAACAAGTCAAGTTTTGCTTTCAAAACATGTTGCACAGTTGTTCTTCATTGAGAGTCTACATGGGATAACAGTGGTATGAGAAGCAAGGCTAGCACCCAGATTAGCTCCCATGTCTGAGGCCTCTCCATCATTCCCATTCTTCATTGGACTACAACCCACAGAAAGTCAGACTTCCGGGATGAAGAGACACTAAGTGCAACCCTTATCACAGAGAGAGGTTGGTCCTAGCCTCAGCCACCATTAGTGCTACTAAAAAAGGAAATAGAAATTGTTTTTTGGGGCACCCTTAGAATCTGTAGGAGATGATAAAGACTATTCAGTCAAAGAGTGGAAGATCAATCAGAAAGGAAATACGAAAACCAGAGTAAACAAGAATCAAGAGAGGTCCCATCTGTAAGAATAAGAAAATAAGCTAGCTCTGTCAAGATAAGACAATAAATCAGTTGATATGTATGGTTGAGAAGGTATTTAAGGAATTAAATAACAGTAATTTCCATTGCATTGAACATACAGAGTGGGTTTAAAAGAGCATAGAATATGATTAGAAATTAATACTGACCAGCAATTTAAAACATTCTCAGCAAGCAGACTGTTAAAAAGAAAGTCTAAGTTTGCAGAATAAAGCACAGTCAAGTAGACTTTTTCCTATGATAGGAAAAACTGAACAATTTTGCTGAGCAAAATTACTGGTTTTTCTGAACAGTAATTCACTGTGTGGTTCTGTACTGTAAAAGGCCATCAGGGAAAAAGGAGAAGATTAGAGTGAGTCTATTGGAACCAGTGGGAGAGAGAAAGGAGATAAGACAGGATACTGTGAGTAAAAAGTAGAAGCAGAAAGAATAAAAGGGTTTGAAGAATGGCACCATGGCAGCTCAGTTTGTCCCTGTAGAGTCCTATTAACCTGGATATGATTTGTTCAGCTAGGATGAATACAGATCTGAGGAGCAAGAGATCAAGTACAAAGTGAAGGAAGTCAGTTTAGTTGTGATAAGTGCTTCTTGCTTCTTGCTGAGAGCTGGAGCCAATGCAGCTGGTGATGATGGAACAGATCCACAGAAAGAAGAAGCATTAAGTGCAGAAAAGGAAGAGAAAGCAGAGAGGAGGAAACTGAGGATTGTAAGAAGGCACAGAATGGTTGAAGAGGAGAGGCTGAGAAAAAGATAATATCAAATATATGAGTGGGTCACAAAATGGTGAAAGAAAAGCCAGGAAAGCTGGGTTTGATGAAGACTGAATCAAGTGAAGGGCCTATGTGGGTACAAAGCTGACTGAGTAAGGGAGAACTGAGGAGGGCTAAATAAAAGTTCACCTAAGGTGTCAGATGAATAATCAAGTACTACTGAGTTACTGATGCTATCAACCATAGCTAAACTGTTCTGTAACTACCTGTAAATTTCTGTCCTTCAAATCTGCACTAGTAATATATATTTAGCACTGTATTTCTGATAATTTGAAGCTTACATAGAGACGTCATAGCCTCTTTTTTCTACCTTAGCAAACTGTTTACTTCTTAGAATTCTATCAGAGAAGATGAAAGCAATTTATAGGACAACTTTTTTTCCTGGAGCCAATACTGGCAATTTTGCTTGGATTTACACGTCACTGTATGGCGAGACAAAACCAGGTTAAAAAGATATAAACAAAATAATTTTGAAAGAGTACTTGAGGCTTTATGGTACTGTACTTGACTAGAAGTGATTGGCAGCACATTAAATAGAGCTTTGTGTCAGCTGCAGAGTGGACTCTGCAAAGACAGGATGTCAAGTTACAAACTGCAGACTTTGCGACTCCAACTTAACTCCTTTTACGTTTTGTGATATTAGCTAGGAGAAAGTTTATATCTACAGTACTGGAGAAATTAAACACACACACACACACACATTGTCAAGCTAGCCAAGTAAAATTTGAACTAAAATAAAATATTAGTGAAACAAAACTAAAAAGAGAAACAAAACAATCTTGGTATAAGTAGGTTATTTCAACAAGAACTAGATGGGTTGCAGAGGCCCTACACAGAGCTGTAACTTTGTCTTTGAAATAACGTTATTAGCTCTCCCTGTAGGTTAAGGCCTCTTTAGTTTGACAAACTTCACTTAATTAGTTTCCAAAGATTGCTTGACAATTTGTACTCCAGCTTTTTTTTCTCCATTACTGCTTATGACACTAGGGTCAGTCAAGTATCATCATCAAGGATAGCAAGGCCTGGTTTATATACAGGTAACCACATTTAGTTTTTTTTCCTATTCATTTAAAAGATTTTATCAGGAAATATATACTGGGATCTAATTGAGTTCTGGAAACATATGAGAGCCTAATAGATGTGGACACAAACTCAAGTCAAAAACATTCTCTACTGGAAAAAGAAAAACAAAACCAAAAACATTCTTTTTATGTGAGCATCTCAAAGTGTTTTGCAAATATTAGACAGTGATTATACTTTCACACTGGCCCTTTGAGAGAAGTAGGAAGTGTTTTAATGTCACTGTCTACGGCCCACAGACTATGGTCAGAATTCCATTACCCTTGTATACTATAGACTTCAATGAGGCCTATAGACATCTTTTAGTACCAAATCCCTTTCATAATATTTTCAGAAAAACTTAATAAGTACTCTGAATAGTTTTACTAGATAGGCTGTTGCTACCACACTTGTACTATATTAGTTTGAAACCATGTAGTGCTTTGTTTTGATTTGTTTGCAAATACTGTGTATAAATGGCAGCTGAAAATAGGAACAATTTTGTTTGAGGGACTCTGTGAGAAAAATATTTAAACTTTCATACATTCAGAACACAGTCTGTGCACCACACTTACATTTCCCAAGATCTGACTTCTCTAGAGAAGCAAAATTAATAAACAATCTGTATCATAATTAATCAGCAGTTTTCTGAAAAAAGCCCAAACATTCATCAGATCTATTTATTTTGAAAGTTTCTTTGTACAATATTTCATTATTACTGAAAAGACTAGTGAAGCTGCACATATTTGGTACCGCTGAAGATCGAATTCTAGCATTTTTTAATTACTCATGAGAAGAGTTAAAAGGAGTAACGATTTGTTGTCAATCTGTTCCTCAGAAGCTTTATGGTGAAACACTCATTTTCCTGGGTGAATTCACCAACCATAGGAATAAAGTCCATGTTCTGTCCAGCACCAACTCTCCAGGAAACACAGAAAACTGTGTATTGTAGTGTTAAAGGTGTCTTTTGTTTGATGTCACAAATCTGTCACTTACTAAGGAAGAAAGCAAATCAAAAGGAAAGCAAGACAGAAGGGAAGAAAAACTTAGAGCATGAAAAAAAAATTAAATTTGGATGGTTACAAATGGAATTAATAGATTAAGAAATGGCTTTCTCTCTTCAGAAAAAAATATTAGCCAAGTCCTTATTTTACAATATTTTATTTCTTCTTTGATATCAAACATAAGAAATTTTAATTAAAACTATGTGCTTCCTTCTTATTGTCTCTTTTGTTGATGCTACACAATACATAAATATATTTGCACTCATGTAGAATCATATAGGTTGAAATGACCTTTAAGGTTGTCAAGTCCAGCCGTTAAATCAGCACTTCCAAGTCCATGACTATACCATGTCCCCCACTGCCATATCTACACATCTTTTAAGTACCTCCAGGGATTGTGACTCAGCCACTTCCCTGGACAGCCTCTTCAAGTGCTTGACAACTCTTTTGGTAGAGAAATCTTTCTTAATAGCCGTTCTAAACCTTCTGTGATGCAAGTTGAGGCCAATTTCCCTTGTACTGTTGGTTGTTACTTGGGAGAAGAGGCCAACCCCCACCTGGCTACTATCTCCTTTCAGGTAGTTGCAGAGAGAAAGAAGGTCACCACCCAGTCTTCTTTTCTTCAGGATTAATATTGTGCTCCACCTCCTTCACCCACTTCTTTTCCCTTCTCTGAACATGCTCCAGCACCTCAATGGCCTTCTTGTAGTGAAGGGCCCAAAACTGAACACAAGTCTGAACACTTCTGTGTAAGTGACAGGTGTGCTATATCCTTTTTTATACCACACAAAAATTAAACTCTGTTCAGCTAAATATACCTCTGTGCATTTGGATATGCTAGTCATAATTTATAAATTTCAAATCAGTTCTATACATGTAATGATGATAATCAACTGTAAGAGATGCTACTGGCATCTACCTAGAAAGGAAGTTAAACATAAATGTCATTCAAAGGAATGGTTCCTAGGATGTGAATGTTGAGAGAGGCTGAGATTATATGTCTGTAATGCTCCAAATGTGCATAGCCCTCCAGAAAACAAGCATCTAAAAATTATTCTTAATCTTAGCATCTATATAACAGTAGAATAACTGTTCCATAGCTGTTATTTCCCTTTGTTTTAGTTTCTAGATAGAAGCAGTAGATAATCAAGTTTCTTAAGAAAAAAAATGCAGTGTGTCTATAATAAATGTAATTCTGCATCTTGATTCATTTATCAAAAATTCAATCTTTGAAAAAATTCACTGAGATAATTTTATCTTGCTTTGCTCAATCTAGAAAAGAAATTACAGAATTAATAACATGAGAAAAGTTTATTTGTTAATTGAAGGTCTCATATGTAAGACAAATCCATAACTTCTACTTCTTTAATACTTTTCAACCTTTTTTTTTCCAACTGTCTCTTTTTAGAGAAGCACAACAATGTTATTGTATATTTGAAAATATTTTCAACACCAAAGGACTCACTTTTTTATTATTGGCACAGTAATCTACTGGCACACTTAACAGTGAAGCATTCACCATTTCAAAAAAAAAAGAAAAATAATTTTAGCATTCAGGAAAACTTCACCAAAATCATGAGCAGTAAGGCTTTCCCTGAACTGTGCTCCCAGGGATTTCTTTCAATGGCCTCAATCACTTACCCAACTATTCTAAAAACAATCTATAGCGGAATAATGTGGGGTTTTTTATATCCCAAACACTTGAGTTTTCCACTCAGAGAAGGCACTTTATTGCAGAACAGATAATATTTACCACTGTCAGGTATCCCCATGGAGAAAGCAGAGAGATACTTTATGTTGCCACAGGGAAGACTGCTTATTGTTCTTCTTATTAGAATTATTTCTTATTATTGCTTATTTTAATCTTGGAAGACTGGAACATATCACACAGCACACCTTTTTCATGGACTTGGAACTTCAAAGAATTAAAAAATGTAATTTATTCCAGTAAGAATAAAGGAAGATAGAAGGGGAAAGGCCTTTGCTTTGCTTACAAGGAATTAAAAAGTATTCTTTCAGATATCATGTAATAGTTTGAAAAGAAATGGTGTGACAATTTTCAGATAAACTATGCATACGTATTAAATAAAACAATAATAATACCCAATTGACACTAAAAGCACTATACTGCTTCCACTGAAGTAGATTAATTTACTCAGTTTCCTTATATTGTTGAATTCACTGTGCTTGTGTGTTGCGCATGATATGCAAACAAATACATTATTTTTTATATTTATGTTTAAATTATATGAATAAGGGAAATAGAGAGGAATTGGACACTTCTCAGAGGAAAACGTCAGCCACTCTTTTGTCTTTCTGGTGGATAACTTTCTAAATTTCTGATCTCCTGAACTTTTAGAGAAAGGAAATAGAAGGCATACCCTGTTAGGTTGAGAAGCTTGCTTATGCTTCTACCTTGTATCTTTTGCAGATGAGAGACCAATCATTGAGAGTTTTCCATAAGGTGAGGGTTTCTGAGAAGTGTTGCCTACACACACAGATAAAAAGCAAGAACATTAATAGATGCAGCATTTTTGTATCAAGAAGTCTTATTAATGAGGAAGCTTTTTGGGCATGCTGATACAATGAAACTAGTAAAGGCAAAGCCCACAAAGAAATAAATGTTGCTTAAATGGTAAAAGATAGTGCTGTGTGATGTGTGGACTCTAAACATAAGAAACTTTCCAAGCATCTCCCTTCTTTATCTCAGTCAGACCAGGCTCCTTGCTGTTCTCTCCCACTTTTCTCAACACAGTTGTGGTTTACAACAAAGCCACATTAGTCTGCAAAAGCCTTCTTAACCTTATTTCAAATGTACAATCCTCTCTGACAGTATCATCTTACCCAACCCAAACTCATCATCTGCATTACTCTTCTCTGTGTTTTTCTTGTATTATTCCTGTGTCTAACAGGGTCAATGCAAGTTCTTGGTAGATGGAGTCTTGCATTCAGTTCTAAGCTGGTGTAAACTTGTGACTGCCTGAGATGCCCTAAGAAAAACAATAGCCAGCTCAGGCCTTGGGAGGTCTATTAGGCATCTGTAAATGCCCAAGTAGTTGTGCTTTCAGCTGTCTGCCTGCTCTGCCTTTTAGTGTATCGTGTCATAGCTGAAGCTGTGAGCACATTATACTTGAAAATGTCATAAATATACAATAAAGCCTACAATTTCAGTCATGGAAAATGCCTGCTATAACCTACAAACATGACTGGAAACACAGAGCCCTATAGGTATCACAGCTACTCAAAATTACATAAACTTTCCTGTGAAAATAAAGAAATTGAAAATTCCTGTGAAAATGTATTCTGCTTGTCAGACACAATAACATCCACTTAAGGTATCACTTCAGACAGCAACCATAGCTGCATCAAAAATTAGTATATAGTTTATGCCACCCAGACTTGACCATTCTGCAAGCACTTGGCCTGATATCTTCTCTGCTTCATGTGGCACATCTGTAAATCTTATGACATAAATAGGAAAATAGGTTTGGTGAAGCATCTTCTTACATTCTGACATCAGTACCATTATAACATTCCTTTGACTGGCATTGTCTGGGCTGTGCTATGGGAGAACATGAAAAGTCTGGGACTGATGGGTCATGTAGGTTTGACAGAGTCAAGTATGAAGGTGGCTCAGTTCTGCAGCCTATCTGCAGTGTTACCTTGAATGAGCCATTCTCAAGGCTGTACATAAGTTTTGTCTCTTCTATTTGACTGGAAAGAGACCAGGAATAAAGTAATACATATAAAGCATATCTGATGGCATCATATAAAGTACAGCAAACAAAAATATACTATTTGACAATTTCACATTTGATTTTCCAGTTATGTTTATTAACAATAAAACAGGTCCTAACCTGATGTACCAAAGGGAGTCCCACCACCCCCAGCCCCTGGGAGCCACCAGCCCTCAGAGCACTACGAGAGTGTAGTATGGCTCTGGGAGCACAGATCTTGCTCTATAAAATGTATTTGTACTACCTATAAACTCTCAGGACTGCTATGAGAATTAATTAATTATTCTTGGCAAAGTGCTTTGAGTCTTCAGATGAAAACTACTATATACATCCTCATTCCTCAGGCTGCTGCTGATCATTCTTGTTTTGTAGTTGTGTTCTGTCTGATTGTCACACACATGTTTTGTATTACCCTTACCTCATGCTCTAGGCAACCCAACAATGTGTCTGAGTGAGAAGGAAGTTGTGCTAGGGTGATGAACACATTTTGTGGTGCTGTAGAAGAAATAGTGTCTCCTACCAAGCAGGAGAAGTAATGGAGGGAGAGTTTTAGCAGTTTAAGGTGCTATTCAGTTCTTCTTGCATTGCAGAAATCTGAGCTGAGACACTTTCACATCTTTTTTTTTTTTTTTTTACTTAAAAAATAAAACAATATGCTACTGTAATTTTATCACATATACTATAATTTTGTCTTTTTATGCATCTGTATAGTTTTTCCTTAGTTAAAGTCTGGAAAGTGAATGGAAAAATTATTTCGTGGCATACATTGTCAATGTAAAGACGAAAGAAAAGGTGGGGAAGGGAGCTTGATTTCATTTCAGTGCAGAAAATGATTGAAAACCAGAACAGGTATAGCTCCAGAAAATGGTCTTGTTAAAACAAACCTTTTTGTTCAGAAACTGATTCAGCTCTGTCTCAGCCCAGCAATGAGGTAAAAGTTTAGATTATAATCTAGGGTTGGTTAGTGCTCCATAAACGGTGCTTGGTTCTGGGCGGAACTGCAGACTTTGTCCAGTAGTCTCTGAAAATATTGCACAAACAAACCAACCCAAGCAACATATGTCAAATATCCTCCATTCTTTCATGCTTAGAGAGACTTTTATTCAGGTTCTTGAAGAAGAGACCTCACAATATTGCCTCTGCCACAGTCACATTCCTTTCAAAATGACTGTCCGCTTCCAGACCCTCCAGATGTTCCCTTCCTTAAATTCTAAACTTATACAATAAAAATATTTAAAACAGATAAGCTTCTTCTAATTTATTTGGTTTGTTCTCCCTGATATATTACTCCCTTCACTTTTTATAAAACAATTTTTTTCCAGTTTCTATTTTGTTCATATAATAGCTAAAGAATATATTCATTAATGCTTAAAATATATTTTACATTAAGGCATTACATGACTTATTTTTCAAAATTATTGTTTTTGTATTATTTAAGGTAACTCAGTCCTTAACTAAATGATTGAAAATGCACGTGATTCATTGTCACATGCTGTGTCAGATCCTATTACCATGCTAAACTCATTTGTTAGAATAACTGGGTTAATGTGCATTTATTGATTTCTCTTCAGTGAGAAGAAAATAACTTTTCATAATCTTATGCTTTAATAGATTGCTTGGGATAATTCTGATTGTATTATATCTGTAAAACTACAATGAACTCACAATCTTTCTGCAGAAGAAATACAAAAATAGTACTATTTCCAAGCTGCATACAAGCATGAGAATGTCTGTCATAGAGAGGTATAGGAGTAGGAAGGCATTTATTGAATTCACTATGATTTATAATCAATATTGACTACATAAAATACTGAGAAGCACAATAATCACAGCAAAGGTATGGTGGGTACTGTTCTTTTATTCTGTGAAGGTCATAATAAGATGAGTGAAGTAAGAAGAAAAATTGATGGAAGATAGTTTAAACTACAATGGGGAAAAAGAAAACATCTGTTTTGATGAAGAATTCCCTCCAGAAATCTTGCAAAAGGACTGACCTCTGCTGTAAATTTGCTTGAGAACTAGAACAGAAAGTTTAAATGAGATCTTTAGTGATTTCTGGCCTCACTGAAAGCTGGAAAATGACAATTATTCAATTTAAGAGTCTCTCTGTCTCAGAAAGGTAGGAAAAAGGGTCTGACTTGATGGCTCAACAGACTAATGCCACAGCCTGTAGTCTTTCTTTTTTCTGAGAACTGGTGTTCTAAACACTGCTAATCATGTCAACACATTTGTTTGTTGTGTCAAGTACTGGAAGGATTTGTGAATTGATCTTGATTTCAGCTGAAGGGGAAAAGAGGAAGAAATGTTAATAAAATTCCCCAAGAAATTTCCAGGTAGATGAATGTAAGTAATTTCACCAAGTAAAATTCCCACAGAAGCTTTAAAGTGCCTTAATGTTTCTCCTAGTTTTGCTCGCCTTTCTTAATGATCCCCTGTAGATTTCCTTTCTGATAAATTTTGAAATACTCTAGGCCAAGGAAGGGCCAGTACTATGAACTACCATCTTATATTCCTCAGTAGAGCAAGGAGGCTAACAATACTATTAATCCTTTTTTTTTTTTTTAACCTTCTCTACTAATTCTGCATAAAGGGTTCCTTGCTGTACAGAGTTGCCTCTCTTAAGTTAATACTACTATAAGGAGCATTTCTGTGTCATTCTAAATGAAATGTTCAATGCAAATTAGAGAAACATATTGTCATCCTGGTCAATCATAAGGTATAACACTAAAAATGGTGTCATTATGTTTTCTCTCTTTCAGAATAGGTTTGTTGCTGTTATAAAAGTTTGTTCCTGCTTTCCCCTTCTAACCTTAAAATTTTAAAATAACATTAGTAGTGTTGCCTTTTCCCACCATTCTTCCAAACCAACAATCTAGCTTCCATTATTTTCCGAAATTAAGTTATATCAAAAACATGGAATGAAACATGAATTATCACAATTAGATTAATAAATTTGTTTTCTAAAGACCAATCCCAAACGCTTTAAAAAAAAATCGCCAGAAATGCTCTCAAGTACTGCTTGCTCTCTTGCTAATATTTCATTTAAAGATAATCTCTGTATTCAGTTTCCCCGAGGCTCACCATTTTTTGTTGGAAAGGTCTCACTATTAGTGAACTATTATGATTAACACAACATAACTGCCATTAATAGGAATTGTAAACAACTTATCCAGTTTTAGCAGTGAATCCAAATATAAGCACCAATTCATAAAAGGCAGTAGGAGTTGGTATGCTCATTCCTAGCAGAAGGAAAGGTACAAACCCACAGTCGCCATGACAGCAAAACCCAGTTTAACAGCCACTCATCTCAAATTCAAGCCTGTCTTCTGATTACATTTCCAGGTCCAACCCTCCCCTAACAGCTGCTCACATTACATAGTTCCTGTTCTTGTTGCAGTCTTTCTCTCTCTCACCTGCTTTCCCAGTTTAACTTACATTGTCCACCTATACCTAGTATGCAAATGGAAGATGCTCAGAAAAGGAGAGGAGGTTAAATATGGCAAATTATTTTTGACAGGTGTGAAATAATTCTTAATCAGCATTGATCTAACTGTTGATCTAACTCTTTTTGCAAATTGAAAACTGTTGCATTTAAAAAATGAATCTTTTTTCCATTGTTATGCTCTCATATTTGAATATTAAAATACAAAAAATTCTATTTTCTTGTGGAATATTCTTTTCCTATTTGCTTTTTTAACAAAGCTCTTCACAGTTTCAAATGAAACCATACAATGAATGAACAATAAGAACAAAAAAAAACAATCCACAAAAGTATCAAAATAAACTCTGGGAAATTATCCCTTCACACTTCTGTAGCAATTTGTCCTCATGTAAATAGAATGTGGCACTACAGCGTCCAAAATGGGGATTATGGAAGCCATCAAACATCAGAAGTATGCCAGATATTCAAGCATCCAGTTTTTTGCTTGGACAACAGATTCAAGAAACAAATACACTGGGCACAGACATGCAAGACAATTTCTTCTCTTTAATACAAAAGTATAGACAACATTTCAAGCACTTTATCTTTTAGTTCACTTCAAGTAAAATCAAAACCAGAATATTAAACATGTGTTTGATCACTTTCCACTGCATTTTCTATATTCATATTTACACATCTTAAATACCTAAAAAGTTTGTTTTGAAAGTTTGCTTAAAACCATCCTTGCAATGGACTATCAAAGTGAACAGATTTGAGATTGAGCAGGACTTTAATTTCCATCTGTTCTATGATACAGCAAATATTTCCAAATGCATGTGGCATGGAGCACTGAAAACATTATTCTGCAATGTCTGTTATGCAATGTAAATATGCTAGCAATCCAACAATAAAGTGTCACACAGCATGTGTCTATATTCCTGTACAGTATATAGCACAGTCTAAAAAAAAAAAAAAAAATCAAAAAATCAACATCTGGTGGAAATGAACGGTATAATTTTACTGTTTTAAAGATTCTCATTTTGCCAAAATAAGCATCCTCTTTATGTAATGACTTTTTAAAATCTCTAATTTTGCAAATACCACAATAACCATGCATACTGTAGAGTATCCACTAGAATGTACAAGGCAAGATGAGCAGATGAAAATTAGAACATTCCTAAAATCTGTTTCTCTGTGTTAAACCCCTACACAACATAGCACACTTCAAATACACATATTGTAACTTTTTTCCCAATTAGGTGCTATAAAAATCTAAAAAGATCCTTTATTTTATTACTTTTCTAAGCAGACTTTTTAAAGGACAATTTGTGCCCACCATGTTTGCATTCTCATTGTTCACATAAGACAGGATTTCCTTTAAGTTCAAAAAAATGTGTCCTACTTGCCCCTTAAAATTTCATAGTGTTTACTTCTGTGTGTTCCTTATTATGCCTCCTGACCCAAATCTCAATCATTAAATTCCCTCAGGAAAAAGTAATCCTAAAGTTTTTATAAGAAAGACACAGTTAGCGCAAAGCTCCTGCTGCAGAGAAGTTAACCTCTTGGCAAGGCTTAATATAATTCTCCTTTGACTTCAGGTCGATAGTAAGATGTTGTTTTATGCCCTACAATATTGTGTGCTTGCAGAGGTCATGTGTCACACAGATACACTTGCTTGTATTGAGTGGCCTTTTAATTGTCTGTCAGTTCTGTCTGGGGTCCCACCTATGTACACTCCAAATGCAAATATGAAAAACATGAAAGGTGGAGCAGAGCCTGTGCTTTCATCTTGCGTAATTTTTCAGAACTGAAGTTAACCTGTCATTGTATTATGGCCTATGCATTAGACACTCTTGTTTCACAGTATCACAGATTATAGTGGGAATAGGGACCAATCTGTCAAGCAAGGCTTCCAGGCAAATTCTTGTTCAGCACAATGGGAAAAGGAAAATTCCTTTCTTCAACCCCTTAGTAATAAAGGTTGCAGGACCTCTACCATTGCTGACCGTTTGCCCAAATATGATGCTCTCATGATTCATACCATAGTGCTTCTGTCATGTTTTCTCAGGGACAACCTCTAAGATTTTTTATTTCCTTGAGTAAAGGGCCTTGCTCTTTGTCATTTTGAACAATGAATTCACAAGTGTAAATTGCTTTTGCATCACTTCCCTCTTAAAAAAAATATCCAATTTTCCTCCAGCCCATTGTGCTTTCCAATTGTTTCAACAGGATATGGCACGAGACGACTTTTGCATCGCTAAATCAATCATTAAGCATACAAAAACAGAGAAGTATAGTTCACTAAGGATCAATAGCTACAAAAGGTTAGAACTTACTATTCTGAAATCAACGTGAGGCTTTCCATGCACCCCATATAGTTTCAGTGGACCTGGGGTAAATACTTAAGAGAAATTAATTTTGAAGATGAACTTTCCTGCTCCTCTGTGTATTTGCTACCATGGGTGTGTGCTTCTAGGCATGGAACTAGCTCTTGTGTATGAAACACACTACTCGGGAGTGCCCTGTGTCAGAGAAATCATCCAAGGAGACTGGAAGTTGGTTGTTAGTTGTAGAGATCACCATAAACTATGATTCGTCTCATGCTGTTTCTAGGTCCAGTGCCTCTCCTGACTCATTTCTTACTTAGAGTTCCACTTATACATCTTCCTGAACCACTCTGTTAGCATGGGTGCTTGGGGAAATTCTCTTAGTTAATCATGGTAGTTGGTGCCACCACTGTCTGGTTTTGGGGGCATTGGTCCATAAATATTCTCATTGAAGTCAAATCTGGGTGTTTCAGAAGTCAGTGCCATATGGGCAGCATGTGATTGCATCTGTATGACAAAATGTCACTTCACCTCTTACAGGCCATTTTAAGTACTAATGAGTGAGAAATAGCAGTGAAATTAGCTCTTTATTTGAAAGCCTTGAGTTTCAATATGTTTTCTGGTGACATATGTTGAAATTAAAATAAAATACAACTCAGGAAGTTGTCACTTATGACCTTTGTCTGCCCTTTCAAAAAGTGATAAAGTGTGTAGATTTGGATTCCTCCTAATAATACACAGACCTCTGCCATGTGAACAACTGAATAATTTTTGTTGGTATAAATTGCTAACATGTGTGTTCACATGCTCTACTATCTCTAATGAACAGTATTGTGTGATAAATATAAACACTTTTATGGCTACTGATGTGCAAATTTATATACATATGCAGTCAGTATTAGGCTGCATGATAATGAACAGTTGATTTGACAAATTATTTGGAATAGGCATTCAGAAAACCATTGTCTAATTAATTTATATGGGTTGAGCCACATGTCTCCTTTTTACTCAACTTGTTTCTAATAACTTATGTCTTTGGACTATGAATTCTGTACTTAGTTCATATCACTGAGAGGAGTCTTACTGTTGAACTAAAATGGAAACAGCAGGCCTAAATTCTGCAGCCTTTTTTCTGACAAATACCACATTTATTTTAAAGGCGTTTGCCAAACCACTTATGAAAATTTCCATACAGGAAAAAAGGATCCAGTAAAGTTGTAAATCACAAGGCAAATATTCCTCATTTGACAACTTTGGTCTTCTTGTGGTCTGTAAGAGAGCAAAGAGTGGTTGAAAGAAGACATGATGATTTGACTTTTCATTGTTCAAATCAGTTCACTGGCAGTCAAAAATTCTCAGGGAGCCAACACTGATACATGTGCAAATTCTTTTCAAATGTAGGGAAAATTCAAGAACTTTACCATGGCTTTACTATGGGTCTAACAAACTCCAGATTGATTACAATAACCATAAATTGTCACTTCTTGGCAATATATTATGTTTCTCCCTTTGCCTACGAACTGGTAAATTAATTCTGTCCACTGAAGATAATGTTAAAGAATGGAGGTAATTTAGCAAAATTATGAAAAGAAATTACATCAACAGACTAAATGAGCTAGCGGTAACTTTTAATTTCCACATACAACTACGTTTACTTTTCGAGCCCACTAATGTACTCAAATGACATATTTGGAGCACAAGAGATGTTCTCGAGCACTGCACTATTCTTAAGGAATAAACTTTTGGTATTCACTTACATATTTTATTTCAGAAGATAGCATTCTGATACAAACTGAAGATGACCATAATTTTCCTTCAAAAAGATAACCTTGCTATCAAACATCCAACTAGAAAATTCCTTTATCAAGACTGGAAAGTTCCTTTACCAAGATTGCATGCAAGAGGCAGAGCTGTTTTGAAAGTCAATAGTTTCAGAAAAGCTCTACTTACTGTTTGTTTTTTAGATGTAAGCTTCAAACTGTCAGAGTTTTGTTATTGTTGATAAAGATGGTCAGGGATTGATGCCCAGAGGGGGGGTCTGAGTTGAAATTATGAGGGAAAGCTTGAATTTAATTCTCTTGGTAGGACAAGCAGAGACAGGAGACAATACAATCCTGTTACCATCTTACTAATGGCTAATCTATGATGATTGCTGGCTACTAAATACCTTCATTTGCTAATTTAAAAGACTTATTTATGATCCAGTTTTCAGCAGAAATATATTTACCCCTTTATTAGCTTTTTTCATTGAGAAAAGCAGCTATCAAATATAGAATAATAAGACCTAAAAATCCTACAATACCTTACTGTTCTGCGAGTAGCTTCAAAACTGAATGTTAAACTTTCAATAATTATAAAAATGTACATTAATATTTGTGACAAAACCTTTGTTTATGTCTCTGTAAAGAGGGTCCATTAAATTTCCTTTTCAAACTGACCACTATACTATAGAGGCTGTGAAAAAAAATATTCTCTCCTATTAGTCTTCTAATTTTCCAAGTACAAGAGAGGCAACCCCAAAAGGTCAGCATAAATAACCTATGCCTTAAGTATTCAACAGAAAAAATAAAATCTATTAAAAAATACTCTATTTCTAGGCAATGTGGCATATCTAGCTTTGGCATGTCAGCATATGCACAATGCAAGACAAAAAGGTAGTCTTTTTTATTTCAAGTTTAGGCACATTCAAACCATATACCATGTATTAGCACAAATTGACATTCCAAATTGATCTTTATCAAAAAAAAAAACTTGGAAACAGAATCAATTGAAATGTTTTATATTAAAAGTTGTAGTTCACAGAGTTCATTTCACAAGACTGTAAAAACATTGTGGATCTCTTCTGATGTAAGTTCAAATACTATGACCTCATCAAACAAGTTGATGTGAGTTTCCTTGTTTCAACTTATATTCATTCCACACCACAAATGAGTGGGAGGGTGAGTACTGTGTAAAGGTTACTACTAAACTCATGCTTTTTAAATGCTGTCCTTTTCAGCCTTTTCAACCTCCTGTTAAATTACAAAATTCCAGGCCAGCTTATACTTTACCAGTTTCACCCACACAGTGTGAAGGCAGAGCATTTAGAAAATCTCTAGCCTTTCTTCAGCTGCCTTTGAGATGAGATGTGACATTACCAAAGAAGAAAAGGAAGGATGTGCTAGAAGAATCCAGTTTGGCATGAACACGTGAGGTGTTAGCAGCCATACAGTGTCCTGATATGTTTTGAGAAATCAAAAGCAGTTGCTGGCACACTTACCCATATCCACAAAGTAGGATCCATCCCCAACATCCCTTCTGTTAGTGTGACTTCAGCCAAAGCAGTGTTTTCATGACAGGCAGAACACTGAGTGACTCCACTCCTGTAGATCAGGCTGCTGTTGTTTTTGGTACAGTACAAACATACATATAAATTGCTACACACAAATAATTTATATATAAAATAGAAAAGTCTGTAGAACTGAGGGCCTATGTAGGACAGAGTTCATGTAAAATATTCTGGTTTTGAAAGCTACCAAAAGCTGAATTTTGATGCAATAACTCCACACCCTCAAAAGCAGGGAAAAGCCAAAGCTTTTGATGCAAGCAGATAGTAATAATAATGTGATATTAAGGCAATTACATAGCGTTTTTGTCTCTTACTGTCTTACTGTCCAGTCCATTCATCCTGTGGGAGAATTAATGCTTGGAATTCCTGTGAGAGCAAATTTTTGAGGTATGAAATTCAAGCCATGAGAGGGAGCAGCAAGAATGAATACAACTCAGTATGGACCCAAGAAGACAAAAATCTGGCTTTCAGCAACTTTTCAGAGATTGGCTTAATTCATGACACATTGTGGTGGTTTGACCCTGGATAAATGCCTGGTGTCCAGCAAAACTGTTTCAAGGCCTTTCTCCCCCCCACACTTTTCTCCTTCCAGAGGGAAGGGGAAAAAAAAACAGCTAGGAATTTATGGCTAGAGATAACAACCAAAAGAGGAGCTTTGATTAATACCATGGGCAAAGCAGGACTTAGAATAATGTTTAAATTTATTACTAACAAACTAAAACTAAAAATAAGGAATAGAAACAGGTTAGAAAACACTTTTACACCACCACCCCTTGGTCTGTCCATGCCCCCTTCCTTCCCCTGATGGTGTGGGGGACGGGGAGTGGAAGGTTTACAGTCAGTTGTTGTTGGGTCANGCAGGGGCATAACTTAATGGTTCAAAAGCAGGAAGTTTTCCTTGGAGCTGGCCCTCATTGGCTCTGCTCTGTAGGATGGAGGGAAACTTCCAGAGGCTTCCATCAGAAGCCAATCTTCCTCTTATATAAAAAAAAACCTAATCAGAGAAATCCATGGCACACATATAACTTAAAGATGCAAAAAATAACTGCTGGGGAGCAATTTTTCCTTCATATGTGTAAATAAAAATGTTATACACTTGATTTGTTTTAATTCATATTAATTTTATATCATTTTCAAAAGCAACAAATTTTATTGAAATCTCATTATTGAATCTCTAATAGAAGTGTAAAGGTAAGTATTTAAAATAAAATAAAATAAAATAAAATAAAATAAAATAAAATAAAATAAAACAAAATAAANTTATATCATTTTCAAAAGCAACAAATTTTATTGAAATCTCATTATTGAATCTCTAATAGAAGTGTAAAGGTAAGTATTTAAAATAAAATAAAATAAAATAAAATAAAATAAAATAAAATAAAATAAAATAAAATAAAATAAAATAAAATAAAATAAAAGCCTGCTACCCATTAGCATAGGATTTAATGTCAGTTTCACTGGTACAGAACTTGTACACTCATCCAAAGATAACTGAGTGGAAATGATTTTCAAAATGCAAAAAAAGTCTTGGCTTGTAGTTCAGTTTTGCTGATTTGGCTGCTCATTTTGTTTATCTGTGTTTTCTCAACAAGGATTTAGAAAAATACAGGAATAAGAAAGTCCTTTTTTAATAATTTCTAATCTCTTCTTTCTGTTCTGTAGAGGAACACGCCCTGTCACTAGGGCAGGACAGAATGCTAATCATGTTTTTTTTATTACTGTTTTTACAGAAGCATTTATAAATATTAGGATAGGTTTAAAGCACAGAACAAGATTTTGACATAATGAGATATGCTATGAGTTCAAAATAGTTCTACAAAACTACATGTGAGTGACCAAACAATGTTGCCTTAAGACACAGTGAAATCACAGAGAAGAAATATGTAATCAGAACAAAATCCTTAATTATTATGCTGTTTCTACAATACAAGATTCTAGCTATCTCAGCTGCACATCTGTATTTATGATAAAGAATTCTTGTCTCCTATAAAATATGAAATAACATATGTAATTAATTCCATAAATAAGTCAATTTGTTAATTTCTGCTGTATTCATGTGTGGCAACTGTCTTCAAACTGGGGCATGTACACTTAACCTTTATTTATTTAAATGCCCGTAGACACCTGAAAATGGGATTTGTAACAGATTTTTAAAGGACTTATTTCAATTGACTGATGGGAAATAATAAAACAAATTTTATGTTGACTGGGTATGCATATACACTCCGGATGGAGTAGAAGTGAAATATTTCATCAAAATATTAAGGAAATTTTGTTACGCCCCTTGTTACTCCCTAATAGCTATCTTTTTTCTCTTTTATTGGATGCTTTTTTAATGTATTTTCTGCTACTTGATACTGTCATTATGAGTAAACATTTGCTCATCATTTTAACTATGGTACCCTAAAATATCATAACTTAAAGTCATAGCCTATGGCATATAATAAAAAAAATCCAGAAATAGTTTGCACTACTGGCTACTTTTTGTAGGCCTTCCTCGTTCTTCCCATGCAGCTTCAGCTGGTGCCATATTATGTCAGTACAGACAGGACTACCACGGTCCTTCTTCAGATTTCAAGGAATATTTTGAGCTCTTCTGGCCACCAGATCTACAGTGGTCAAAAGCACACCTCTTGCCTCACTTTGAAATCTTGTAAGATTGGTTCTGTGCTCACACTGAAGTAAATAATTCATATGGGAATATGAGCTTTAAAATCAAACACATTGTAGAGAGTCACGATAAAGCAATGACAGAAATTGCTGTGGTAGAGAGTCAAACGACTGAGCCTTTGCTACTATAAGCTTGTTATGGAAAGTGCAAATGGCTTACTTTGGGGATGGATGGATGGATGGATGGATGGATGGATGGATGGATGGATGGATGGATGGATGGATGGATGGATGGATGGATGGATGGATGGATGAGTGGGTGGGTGGATGAGTGGATGGATGGATGGATGGATGGATGGATGGATGGATGGATGGATGGATGGATGGATGGATGGATGGATGATGGAATCTGGAATATCTTTTCTTGCAGCAGAAGTGAAAATCTTTGCTGACATATGAAGGCATCACAACATCATAACTCCATGAAATTTATTTATTCACTACTGCTTATAACTCTTCTAGCACATTACTATTAGGAAGAAACAAGTACACTTATAAAAATGAATTACTTTAATCTTTATCATGTCAGACATCTTCACTAAATGCTTGGAAGCAATATTAGGGGGTCTCAGAACAGAACTGAGCTAAATGTAGAAGAGATCATTTCCTCACTGAACATTTTTATTTGCCATTTCAGTAATTTCACTTACTATGTAAACACCTTAACAAGTTATATTCATCAAATAGTTCCTATTTTTAGAAACTTTTCATCAGCAGTAAGATTTAGCAAGATGTTAATATAGGAAAACATTCAAAAATATAAAATTATGCAAAATTATATTGAAAAAAGAAAAAATCAATAAAATTATGAACTGCAAATTGTGGGAAAGGGTAATCAATTTGTATAAATGGCACCTTCTTACAAAGAACTGATGTACAGAAAGGTATGATGTTAAATCAGAAAGTCTAGTTGAACAAAGAGACCTTTTCCTGTCTTTGTCTCTAACATATTTTTGTCCTCAAGCCATGTTAAATCCTAACTTCCATCACTAGTTTGAAAGATGTGCTTTATTAAAGCTTAGGAAAATCTTACCTTCCAAAAGTAGCTTCACTGGAAGAATTATCTAGAAACTGTTCTCAAGTCTTTAAGTGACAGTTTAGTACGCTCAGGAAGCAGTCTGTGAAAGGACCATTGCATTTTGCCTCTAATCATCTTATTATAAACAGTCTTGTTATGCTATTTAAATGTGGCTAACCATTGTGTTTGTTATCCCATTGTGATAAGGGATATATTGCTGTACATATAATCATGCTTTTGTTTGCCTTAGGATTTTGAGGTTCCTATTTAAGTAAAAGTATTTATGAAGGTTACAATTTAAAGCACTGTACTACTGTTTCTTCAAATAACAGTAATCAGTATATAGATTTAGCCCTAACAAAGGAAGACATTTCTCCTGTGCAAATATTCAGTCATGTTTTAACCTTGGCAATCAATACAGCATAGTAGCAAAGCTGGTGAACAAAACTTGATATTTAAGACAACAAATATTTACTTTAATGTCTTCAAACCTTTCAGTATACAATTGACAATTACATCTTTACTTTTATGCTTTACTAGTAGCATTTGAAACTTTATGATTAAATAGTTGCTCTGAAGGAAAAGACTGGTTTGTGTAACCTTATAGCAGACCATGCAAGCTATAGTCTGTTGTGAAAACTGCTGGTGTCATTACTCACGATACTATGAATTTCTTCACTTTTCTTTGCATTCTGTAATTCTAATGAAATTTCACAGTCTCCTTTTAATAACTTTGGGCCTTAATCTAGCACAGGTCTTGAGCTAAGTATGTTTTTAGCTTTAGCTGTGCATGTAGTTCATGCATTCAGAGGAACAACCTTGCAGGGTGGAAGTTAAACATATGCTTAAAAGGTTTTACTGCATCAGGGCCATATCTAGTAATCATGCCACTTCAAGGCTACTAAGTGTCATTAAATATTGAGGAATTTTCATTCTATTTGCATCAATTGGTTCTTATTTTGTATTATTGTACAAATACTGTCAACATAAAAGGGATGTAGTTTTCTCTACAGTGCTCACTTCTTGTGGTCATACATGAGGGTAGCCTATTCTCCTGGGATTAATGGAACTTCTGCAAATGCCTGTTATGGGCATACTATGGGCAAAGTGGTAGCATTGTGTTAAAACTTTACTATTTTATTTTTCTAGTCAGTTTGATCTTTATATCATTTATATGCCATGCATGAAATCTCTTTATTTTCATATGCTCTCCTGCTGCCCTCTGATACAGGCATTACTGGAGGGTCTATGCTTTTTTGCTGTCAACATTCATAAGCAGTTTCCTGCAATCATTCAACTCTGCAGTTACTTAAACAACAACCAAAACATTCAAAATAGCTGTTGATTCCTGAATCAATTTAAAGCAGTTTAGTAAATATCCCTAACAATTTTCAATAGTACCTGAGTACTTTCTGTGTTACAACAGGATAAGTGGAGCTGTTGAAGGACAAAACTTTTTCAGAGCGGTAATTAAAAAACAGACTATTCATAATGAAATTTAATTTTTATATTTTTTAAGATATTCACTTAAGATGAAAGTCACTTTTCCAAAAATTTTATCTACTAGGGCTTGATCCATCAGCAAGTGAAAGCTCTTCACTGGTCCCACTGGCACAAGAATATACTAACACTTCTTCCCTAGAGATATCATATAAAGATACATTTTGATGAGTTTTACAGAAAAGTAGTTTCTTTCTTTGGGACTGGACAAGGTGATATTTGTGTGCTATATGAGAACTTTCCTTCATTCTCCATTTGCAGAAAAAGTGCACACATGTATTTAAATAGTCAGTCTAAAATAGTTCAGGCAGAACGGTGTTGAGTTCTTTTGGTCCTTGAATGACTTGGGTCAATGAGAATTACAGATTCTGGATCAAGCCCAGAGTGCAAGGAGGATTAGCAGCAACTTTTTCCAGAAGAAAGATGAAACTGATTCTTCTCCACTCTGAATGTTTCAAAGATTTACAGTAATGACACATACCAGACCTAAAAATCACTTCAAGTACCAGTAAATTCAGGTCCTTTTGGTGAGCTTTAAGAGTATTATGAGATCAATTTCTTTTGGCAAGAAATGCCTAACAGTAATCTTTTCCTGCATTCCATGAGAGTTATTAGTCAAAGTAATAGTTTATTTTTTATCAGAAAAATAAGCCATAACACACTCAGCACTGCAGTTCACTAAACCATAATTCTATTTTGTTTGACTTACAAAGTGCTCCATATTTTGAAAAATTGTTCTGTAATGGATGAGGGATTTGTAAAAAGTTCTACTCCACATTAGTTTGTTAGCTCTATTGCAATTGTAACTGAATGGACCACCAAGAATTACCTTCCAAGACTATGCTACTGATGAGATAGCATCACGTATAAAAGAATTCAAGCTGAAAACATCTTTAACCTGCCCTGGTTAATCTTTGGTTGCAACATGAAAGTAACACTGAGTTAAAAATAAGTCTTCTATAGTAATTGTAGGTCCTTCAGTATAAGAAAAGCTGAAAGAAAGGGCTGTAACAAGTTAATAAAAAGAAAATAAATGTTAATAAAATTATGTTTACAAAAGAAGATGTAAAATGTATATTTTGTGTCATATAAAGTATACGGAATTCAAAAACTTAGTCATTATGGCATATACATGAAATTAAATTAAGTTCTTAAAATAATTAGGCAATGAAAGCTCTAAGAAAAAGATAGATATGTATGTATGGCATGTAGATATATAACATATACCATAAAGACTACATTCCAACATATATGTTTATCTGGAATTTAATAGATAACCTTTTTTAAATTTCTTAAGAAAAGAATTTTTCATTTTTGTCCTCTTAGATATTACATTACTGTATTAATAAATTTTTTATTTCCTAAATCTAAGGAAATAACATATATATATATATATATAAGTATACAGAATATAGAACCAAGCACTTTGAATCTATCTCTAAATGACTTAGTAAATTCATGCTTAAGAAAACTTTTTGCTTATTAGAGAGAACAGACAAGATGTGGTTGAAAATGCAACAGCAGTCTATTTCTTTTTTCTCTGAAACACAGTTTTATTTGCTGGGGACGATACTGTAAACCCTAAGAGCATCCATGGTAAAAGACAGTAACAATAGTCTTTAGCACATCAGTCATGACACAGCAAGACACAAACTACAATGAAAATAACAGGATCTATGCAGTGTATAATGGTCTATTTCATATTAAATATTTGCAATTACCCTCCCCAGAAAACAGCAGTACTATTTGATCACAGATGTGTGAAAATTCATTGCATGGCTCTGCTATTTATTATACAAATGTCATTTCTACATATCTGGTGTGCAAAATAGAGAGAAACACCACCTCTTCTTTTTACCCCGCAAAAGACAAACAAAAACTGAACCCACTTATGTTAAAAGAATGTTATTTAAAGTGTGAAATGAAGCACTTGAGAGTTAGGAAATGCCAGAAGGCAAATTATCCATATAGTGTTAAATATGGCATATTCATAATGTAAGGTACAGTTTCAGAAGTACCTAGATGTCTTATAAAAAAGACTTTATCAAAGTGCCAAATCAGGCACTTTGAAGCCTGATTCATTTCTGCATTGGTAAAATCTCATTAACAATCCTTACTCATACATTATTTTTTCAATATGACTATTCCTTTATTCAGGGCAGAAAATTCGCATAAGGTCATATGAAGCCAGTTCACACTCCCAAAAGATTTTCCTTTGTAGTATGTGAATCCTTCACAAAACAACTCAGTCCCCTGGTTATGATATTACTACAAATCTAAAATAAAAATCACTTCTTCACTGGCTGAAAGTATCACACACTGTGGAACACACTTAGCATACTGTAAGCATCAATGTCATCCAGAGCATTCCTAACATTTCCAGATTTTATGTGATTGTTTTGTTTCTCCTTTCTTTTCTTTCAACTTTAAACTGCTTCTTTGAATGAAAAACAGCATTAATTGAGACCAATAAAACAGCAGTAGTATGTCTAAAGTTTTCTGTTTTGAGGTTAACAATGAGGCTAGCCCCACGCCAGCAATTTTTATGATATGTGAGTTAGTTCTGTTGCAAAAAGTTTCCGCACTCATCTAATTATATTGGGTTTTTTCTTCCCTATACCTCTACTCCTAGAGAAGATTGACTGCCTGCTGTTTACCAGAGGATTAAAAATTCACTGTCGCTGTTAGAACTGCAGTTAACACAAGTGTTTAGATTTGCCTAGACCAGAAGTATACATGTTACGGCAAGGTTTTCAGAAGTAAGCACAGAAACCCCAGTCCTTGTCTGCTTTCCAGCAACACCAGGAGAATGTCAGATACATAGTTTAATTACTCATTATTTTGAAAATATTACTGTTATTCACAAGTATTCAGCACAGCTTGAGACACCTTCTGCTCTGTAAATCTGAGTACCATTGTGGAATCATGCTGAAGGCTCCATTAATGCTTGGATAAACTGTTCAAAGAGGTGGTGGATTCAGGTAGTTTGCTTCACAGTATGAAACAAACCATCTGATATTTGTCTGTCCCTTGTTAAAATTCCGTTCAGTCACTTTTCTTTCAACCTCTCATCTCAACTGCTTGAGTATTCTTGGCAGCAACTGTGACAAAGAAACATTGACAAAATTTCAGTAAAATATGACTGCATCATAAAAGAGATGAAAGAATGAAGTTGTACCTTGTGAAGCATACACTTGAATGTAAAAGAAACAAGCTTGGCTCTTGTATCACTCAAATTATTTTAAAAAACATGCAGTGATGATCACCTATGGTACAAAAACAAAAACACAAAAAAAAACAAAACACAACCAAAAAACCCCCACAAACCACCAGACTGGAAGAAGGCTGCAGCTGACAACTTTATTTCAACTGTTTAATGACATTATGTTTTCTAAATATACTTTTTAAAAAAATTGAGTAATTTAGAAATTCATGGTCAGGATTGGAGTTGGGAGTTTTTGTTTCTGACTTGAGAAAAGAGAGACTCACCCCTGCTGGACTGCTGGACGATTATTGAAAACATAACTTCTGTATCCTGTTTTCTGAAGCCAAATAATTAGAGGCAGACAAATATTTCCTTGGATATATCAGTTTCAGAATGCAACAAACTTTGCCCCAGTGTAGTGTAAATGGTGCTATGCCAGAGTTTTTTTTATTTATTTGTCATTTTCCCAACATTTTAAGCCAAATATGCACAAAGGTGAATATTCTTCTGTGGTATTTGGGCAGTGTTGCAATATTTGACAGTTCCATGGAGGTTAAACTAGTGTGAAAGCGGAGTGACAGAATGAATTGGGTCTTGAAATATATATAAATATATATATATATATATACACACACACACTAGAAAAAACTCACCTGAATACTGGAGTTGAAAGAATTAATCTTGTTTAAGGTCTCCAGAGAGCTGTAGGACCAGTCTGGACACTGGTCATGTCTTTGCACACAGGATTTTTTTTCTTTCTTTTTCCTTTTGTCTCACACTGACAGTCTAACACTCACAGAAAGGTCAAAAGGAAAGTCACTTAGCTTCTGGAAAATAGTGTTTTCCAGGTACTTAGTCATCATATTTTTATTTTTGCCTATAACCTTATATTTTTAAAATTATGCAGGCTCAAGACTACTTCTGAGTTTAATTCCATGCTCAAATGAGTTATATTCAATTAGAAAAACAAAACAGAACAAAAAAGCGCACTGTTTGGATTCAAATCTAGGTAAAAAGTTAAGGTCCGTAAAAAAATGTACAAAAATTGCAATTATGTATCATGTCTAAATTAACAACGACCAGACATTTTTAGATTAAACAAAATATTCTAAAATGTCTCTTGAGTTTGGACTAAACATTGCAGCTTTCAAGCTAAAACCTGTCTAGTTGGCCATTCATTCTAACATCTATGGTGAACAAAAAAAAAAGATGATACATAAACTTGACATTGAATTATGTCTTGAATGTATGTATCTTCTGTCTCTTCTTGACTCCTTGATCTGATGCTTTTTCAGTGGATAGAGATATGTGTTTCTATATTATTAAGGTTTGAAAATAACAGTCAATAATGCAAACAAGAAAGAAGTAGATTTACCACTGTAACTTCCCAAAATTTAGCCATGTAACCAAGAATCTTTGTCATTCTTCCTATAAAGAATGAACTAAAACCTTTAATTTCAAGAGTGCTGTGTACATTGTTCATTGATCCCTTGAATACTAAAATCAGTGTTTAATATATATTATGCTCTTCAGCAGAAACTTATTCAAAAAAAGAGCAAATAGCTTGCATGAATCAGTCAACACTCACTGTCATATGTGAGGGGTTTGAGGCCCTCCCTGGGACAGTTTAGTGGCTGATGCATAAGGTATCTTCTTATATTTTTTGTGCACACCTTTTTGCTGAGATGGTCTGCTTTGTTCAGGACTTTGATCAGCATCTGTTGGCCTCCAAGTCCTCAGAGCCATTTTATCTTAAAGCATTACTTTATCAAAAATCCATTATTACATTGTGTTATTTTAGATTATGTCAGGAGGTGACAGGATGTCAACAGAAGGAATAGCATAGTGCCAACTCAGAAGTCAAAATAAAAAGGCTGATATAGATCGGAATTTGTGTCAAATTTATTCGATCTGATTCATTATGGACTAGAAAGCACATTATGGACACAAGAAAGCACACATTTTCTCCCCTTATCACAATCTAATGTAAATGTGAAGAGTAGCGTATTGTTACATCTCACATGGTGAACTGGAGCAGAGAGGAGAAGACTCTAATAAGCTTCAGGGAAATTACAAGTCAGTGTAAACCTGTCTTCAAATAGTGGTATAGCTTTGCTATAGACAATTTACTGAAAACATTAACAAAGAAGCGCTGATATAATAAAAACTCGCTAATAAGACAAAATCAAATAATGTGTTTTGATGGCCTATAGTTTTTCAAAACTGTAAGCTATCTTGCAGCATCTAGCAGTGATAGGTGCATCACCAGGAAGTCTCAAAAGACTCAGCTGTATTAAACAAAGAATGGTCAAAAAACAGAAAAGCCAGACACTGATCTACCAACCATTTTAGGCACAATAATTAGAGCTGAATGCAGGAACAAACAGTAAAAAAAAACCATGTGGATACTTTGTGTTCTCTACAGGCAATTGAAGATACATCCAAAGTAAATCAACATAGCAATGCTTTAGGAAGGAAAGTTGCTCTTTTCCCATCAACGCATCTTCATGCACAAGTTTTTTTTCACGGTAGTTACATAAGAGGCCCTCATAATTAGGGGAAATAATTGTCTCCAAGTTTTCTGGTGGTTCAAAAGCCAGGTTGTCTTGTTCCTCTTCCATTCTTCATAGCCCTAGGAGAAAAAAAAAAAAGGCAAACAAAAACTTCATTCTTTTATATACAAGAATAGCCAAATAAATAAGATTTGATAGATTTCCCCAGTGGGTCAGCAAAATTTTTTTCAGAGGGTAATTTGCACAGGAAGACTGTTACAGAACAGTGTGTCTTCTTAATCATATTAACATGAAAACATAGTTCATAAAGCAGTACATACTCCTTTAGAAATAAAATCCACATGAGAAAGCTAACTCATGAGGTACTTATTCTTTCAACAAAACGTTTATCTGACAGTCTCCTGTTGAAATCAGAGGAAATGTGCTAGATTAAAGCATTTAGGATTTACTCAACAGTATGAGCTAAACTGAACACACTGCTATCACAAAGTCTAATTACATATTATCATATAGTCAATATTTTTTATTTTATATTCATATAAATGTCCATATCTTTTGTATACTATCTATTGAGAAAGATGTTCCTAATACTGTACATCTAAAAATTATGTTACTGGCACTAAATGCCAAACATTAATAAAACAAAAATCACCCTTATATTGTTTTTTGTCTTAGAATATTATTTCTCCCTATTTTTTAAATTGATATTTTTCAGAAGAAGCATCATTTATGATGAAGAGATTAGAGCTTGTTTCGCTCAGGAATGCTTTCCTGCCTAAGTAAAAGCACCTTTCTCAAAGATGCATTCAAGAATCTCTCTCTCTGGTATGAGAAGAGATAAACTCTTACATTGGGGAGGGCCTGGGAGGAGAACGGGGCCTGAGAAAGACACATCTCCTGTTCTCTTCAAGGCTTTTATCCTCACTGGCCTCCTCCTAGGCTGAAGGGAGGGGTGCCACAGCCGATCAGAGGCTCCAGGGGGCATAGTGTGGGGGCGCCACCAGGCAGGCCTTCCTTGATTGACAGCCCAGCCACACGGCTTCCAGGCCTTGTGCCCTCCCTGTACTCAGGCCTTCCCACACACACGCACAGACAAGATGGTTGATTCAACCCATCAATCACACAACTCAATGAGATACAAATCTGGAGTCTAGCCAGTTGGTTTACACATCTGTTTGGACCCTGATGGTTCCTTACCTTTAGATGAATTCTCCTAAACATCATTGTAGCTGGGACAATATCCATATTGTCAGGTTACAGCATTTCTCAATGTACACTCAGGGCCCATTCTAGGCTGTTGGGTCTGTTTTGAATAGAGAGGGAGAAACATCATCTTTGACCGGCTGGACACACTTCTTTTGATGCAGTCCAGACTATGATTGGCTTCCTGGGTCTCAGTCACACACTGTTGGCTCATATCCAGCTTTTCATCCACAAGAACACCCAAGTCCTTCTCCACAGGACTTCTCTCATTGAGTGCTTCTCCCAGTCTGTTTGGGATTACCCCAATACGGGTGCAGCACCTTTCACATGGACTTGTTGAACTACAGGAGATTCTTGTGGACCCAATTTTCAAGCTTATCCAGGTCCCTCTAGGTAGCATCCTGTCCTTCAGGTGTGTCAACAGCACCACTAATCTTTGCGTCATCTGCAGACTTGTTGAGGGTGCACTTGATCATTAATAGGGATACTAAAGAGCCAATGAAAGAGCCCTGATAGACACCACTCATCACCAACTTCCACCTTGACATAGAACTATTGACCACAACACTCTGTCTGCATCCATCCAGCCAATTCCTTATTCATCAAACAGTCTAAATTTCAAATCCCTGTATCCAATGTGAAGATAAAGAGGTCATGTAGGACCATGGCAAATGCCTTACAGAAGTCTAGGTAGAGTCAGTCTTCCGCAGTCAACTGTTGCTGTCACTCCAACATAGAAAACCACTAGACTGACCAGGCATGACTTGCCCTTAGAAAAACCATGCTGGCAGTCCTGAATCACCTTCTTGTCTTGCATATACCTTAACATTTCTTCCGTTAGGATCTGTTCCATTATCTTCCCCGGCACAGAGGTGAGGCTTACTGGTCTGTGACACAAATGAGTTAGAAACAATCTGGATGTAACCTTTCTTGAATGACCACAGCACAATAGCTGTAATGGTTGTTTAAAGGGCTAAAGCAGATTATGCCTAAAATCACCTCTACCTTTCCTCAGTTGTGTCAGAGTTCCCCCAGTCTACACTGAATAGTGAGTTTATTATTTTTGCTAATCAAATTAAATGTAATTATATTATTCACTTTTTAAAGCTATTGGTTGAAGTTTCTTAAAAGGCATGAGGCTATATACATTGATATGACTTTATCATGGAACCTTACATTTCATTCTTCTACACATCCACTTACACTAAAACTTAATTTTAGACTAGATATACGTTACACATATATCTGCATCCATTGTAATGCCATATGACAGAAAATCTTGTTTTATTATTCAAGGATTCTCTGTTGCCCATTATGCTATTACAAATACTGTTTTTCAGTGCAAGATGTTTACAGTTCAATACTTAGCAACATATGTAGTCACATTAATGAAATTGTTTTAAAATTGTAGTTCATTTTAAAAATTAAAATATATCATTGAATGTATGTAACATATATTTTATATATATATATATATAATACATATGTATTATAAAAAAAGTTCCCTGAGGAGTTATACATGGGAAAAAAAATCTAATTTTGTGGTTTAGAAATTATATTCTCCAATTTAGTGCTCTCTCTGAAACACTCCAAACATGTGCTATTTGCTCACTCCCCCCTTCCCCTCCAGCTCTCCCTACAGCAGGCTGGAGAAAATAATTGGAGGCACAAAAGGTAAAGATTACAGAATGATATAAGAACTGTTTACTGGAAACAGCAATGAGATAAGAAACAGAGTACAGCAACAATATTTGTAAAGGGGGTGTAGAAGAAAGAAAATGATTGACACATGAAAAAGCTCACCACATCCGAACCAACGATGTAGGAACAGCTGCCATGCTGCCCCTGACTGAAGAGACTCCCTTCCCCTCACCCCCCACAATGACATGAGGTGGTATAGAATAACCACCCCTGCTGACTACTTCAAAAATTACCCCTGTCTTGGCTGGAAGCAGGACACCAAGTTATATATAACCTTTGTAAACCTTGCAGGCTTTCCAGCATAAATGCAATTTCTCAGCAATCACACAGAATATTTCTTTGAAAGAAAACAAAAAAATAAGCAAGCAAATATTAAAAATAAATTGCACTATTGGTTATACTTTGTGCATATGACATGCACTTTTGAAGAGGGATTTTCACAGACTTTGACACAGAAAGTTTGCTTAACTGTTCTATATATGTGAATGCAATATATAACCAAAGCATTTGTCCAATACTATCTACAAGAAAGAGCAAGAACAGAATTAGCAAAGCAGAGAGTATTTTTGCTCACCAGCTTGGACAGCATAGCTTTTATTGGCAATTAGAGAAATAGGCCCATGGAATGTAGCTTCTCCCCTGTTCTGGCTTATCTCCACATAGCAACAAAGCATGAACAAAGCTGTTCAATTAAAGGAATGTACATTAAAAAATACAGTTACTGATTTACATCATCCCAGTGATTTGGGATTGATGTCTTGTACAGCTTGATTATTCAGTCCTCATTGGGTCCCTTGCCAGTCATCAGGCTTCTCCAGCTGCAGACTGTGGTCATTTACAGAGTTTTATAGACACTGGAGAGGTCTGTCTGAAGGATAAGAAAACACAAATTAGCTTATGCAGATTGGGCTCAGTCAATGCTGGCTTTGTGCTACAATATCCTCATTCAAACAGTTGGATATATCACTTTGGGCATGTTGTGTCAAAGAATTATACAGAAAATGACTAGAAGGGTGGTTTGCCTTTGTGTGTTATTGTGATTTTGAAGCTTTTGAGCTTCTGAACTTCTTTAAAAAGCAACACTATATGTATATGTTGCAGAAGGGAATGGTACCCAAGATGAGAATTTTAGGTCATGCATTTTGCAAAGAAACAAGAAAATGCAAATGGTCTCTTCATTAGCTGCCAAAGCAGAAAGGGAAATTCTTATTTTCACAGTTTTTCTGTCTATAGGGCAAATGATATGCTTCCAATACTTGGATATGTTACTTGATTCCCCAAATTTATTAATTTCTTAATTTATTTTTATTTGTATGTATATATATATATATATATACACATATATAATGAGTAGGGTAACCTAATGGTGGAAAAATATTAGTATGTTCATGGCTGAAGTATTTAAACATGTTCAGTGAGAACTTAACTCAAATTTTGGTATCTCTTTAGTTTAAGATTTCACAATTTTTTCATTAGTCAGACGTATCATTTGAAGAAGGACTATTTTTTGATCTCTGAATAACCACAAAAATATGAACCCCACCTTATGCATGGTGTGTAGAGCAAGAACATTTCACTGAATACAGCATGTTTTTAATTCAGCATGTATAGCTTGAGAATTAAAAACTTTTTCTCAGGAAATTCGCCCAAACATGTGACATTCATTAACTAAATAATTCATTACAACCTATTCCCTCAGCTTTATTATTAATAAAATTTCTTTGAAATAGCTGGAAATGTTATGGATTTTAAATTAGTTAGAATCTGAAATTTTTAGAAGTGACTGCATTTCTCTTCCTATTTGACAGTGTTGATACTATTGTGGGTTTTTTTCTGGTGGAATCAAAGAAATTGTTCTTCCCTCCAAAAGTAGTGGCAATCATAGCAAACCCCCAAAACATTTGCTCTTCTATAGTACTAGCTTGAATGTTCAACATGTTTTACAGACTGGATTTGACAATCAGTTCTGCTCTCTTTGAACCATCCCACTTTTCCTGTCTTTTAATAAAAGGGAACATTTAGTGTGAGGGGAATGTTCATTTGATATGGGCTCATTCATTTTATCAATAATGTATTAGGTCAGTCAAGACAGTTTGTAGAAAACATTATTTGCAAACATATACTTACAACTATTTAATTAGCATTAAACTATGTTCAAGGAGTGTAATCAAGAAAAAATTTCTGTTACCAGCATATTACTCTGCTTAAGAAAAACCTTTACAGAGAAGCATAAAGTCAAATGCTTCTCTTAGGGATGTTTTTCTTGGTTGGGGCATAATAACAGACACAGCCCAGACCTTGTTTTTTCGTCCAACTCCTGATTCTGCATATGAAAACCATACATCTCCCTCAAAAAGGGTTTGGTAAAAGCATTTTTTTCATACGTGGTTTGGCATTCTCGTGGAAAGTCCGAGATCTAAATTTTTCGCTCTGCAAAAGATTACTACTACTCTGAAATGTTTTTTGCTAATATATAAACCCAAAATTAATCATAATTACAATAATTCACCCTTCGCTTCTAATGCATTTCCTTTATGAGGTTTGAATGTCCAGTTGTTTCAGTACCAAAACCGTTTAGAATTATGTCTGCATGGAGCAAAACCGCTTTTTCTTTAGAGATTTTTTTTTTTTTACCTGGATTTTCCCTTTACATTGCAAGAAATCCCATAATTTTGCAGAGTTCTCTCCACTGCCCAATGGACTGGCTTCGTGTCGTCAGAGGTTAGAATGCATTGTCAAATGAGGAGGGTGGGAACATTAAGATACAGAAAATACAAAAGCCTGGGATAAAGTCACAATGCTAAAAATATGTTTAACATTCCTATAAGTTGCAGCAGGTTTAATATACAATCAGTGTGATCATTCAAGAAAATGAGTAAGACAGACAATCATATGCTGCTTTATATTGAACGGTATCAACCAATATGTTTTGCACCAGACATTCCTATGAAATTCTGTTCTCATTTCACATTTTTTCTGCTCATTTTGACAAACTATAATACAGTACTCAGCTCTACTTTCCTTCAGGTGGATGTACATTTTCTATTAAATAACCGTTAAGTTTGGCTGATACTGAAAAAATGTTAGCCAAGACACTAATGCAATACTTGTAAATTTAAATGGTCCTTTTTGATAGATTTCATAACATAGTTTATACATTCAAGCACCTTGATTAATAATTTGAGGTCTTCCCTACAGATTTTTGTTTACAGGCTTTTTCCTACAAGTTTCTGGTGCATTGGGAACACCAAGAGGCTTATATATTTTTTACATATATATTTTAATATATATGTTTATATATTCTGTATTAAAATAAGCACTTTCAATTAAATTTAATCTATTATTTTTCCTTCTGTATTGCACTCCTGTAGTATTTTTATACACTATCTTAAAAATGTATAAAAAACAAGAGAATGGAGAATAGAGACCACTGAACGAAAACTATCAAAGATTTCTATATAAAAACCTTGAAAACCTTTATCTACCCATGGTTTTTGTGCTGGTACTGTAAGCTGTTGTAATTAAGTAATTTCCTACAGGTTCTAGAAAAAGATTAAAGTAAGACCAGGTTAGGAATGAGAAAGTCTAGCTTATTAATGCGTTTTAGGGATGTTACATGGAAACCATGTTTCTGTTGTTATTTGCATAACATATGTTGTAGCTTGCTAAGCAACTTACATGGAGCTCAGTCTGAAAGTAATTAAGATAATAGTTTGCAGTAAATAAAAGCTCCAAATCAACAATTTGTGTCTCTGTTTAAAAAAATAAAACCATTAACATGCATAATACTTGAAAGTTCAGAGAGAAGCTGATAGGCAGTGAAGTACTGAAGGAGAGTGGGATGGTGTTTCTGTCACTATTCCTTATGTACAACAGAAATATAACATAATAGCAATAGCTGACTAATACAGCTGTTCAAGTCATGTGCAAGTTACACCTTGGGAACCAAAAATCCACTTAAAACTCCAGACAAAATCTATTATGTTGCTTTTTAGGACTGCATAGCCCTATTATGTATGAAATCAGTAGACATCCTCTCTCTTGCGATGAAAATCCTCTGGATTGATAGTACAGAATCATTCAGATTGGCCTATAACCCTCACCTAAAACAGTTTTGCAATCTAGAAATAGACAGACAATTGGCAGAACACTTGGAAGTGCTAATTTTATTCTAATTCTATTGAATGGGACCAAGAAAGTCCTGAGTAGGTCTTAGGTCCTCCGCTGAACTCCCTTACTGAGAGCACTTCCTTCACTAAAAGATTTTTCCTCCTGGAAGGCCAGAAGAAAAGCATTGATGGAAATAAAAAAAAACATGAGTTCCATCAGAAATGAGAAAGGTGACACTCAACTCAGCCCCATAGAGGTTGGGGCACTATCCTGAAAAGAGAGAGGACTAAGGTGTTGGCATCCTGCTCCTAAAGCTTTTAAAATTTTATTCAACAACATAAGGATAAATCCACATGTATTCAAAGAAGCAGTGTCTGGGACAACTAAGCACCATAATCAGTACAGCACAAAGCCAGAGCAGGCCCTTGATGTGCTTCAAAGGTTTTGGCCATCACAACCTGTGATATTTGATAATTGTTTTCTCTATGTACCCCATATATTAAAAATCTAGGCTGGAGTGGAAGTTCTATTCATTTTTATTTTCTCACTTAATTTGGCCAGTACAAGGACATGTATATTTAAAAATACATTCTTCAGGCAAAGGGAAGAGATTCTGGCAGTCAGCAGCTTCCTCATTACTCTTGAATGAGGTCAGTGACAAGAAAAGAAACAGACTTCAACTGCCTCAACCACCTCACCTATTCCTGTTTAGCTCCTCTGCATGGCAGAATGAGCGCCTGAACCACTGGACACCCTCTATTCTGGCTGACATACAAATGCATAGTCCTTTATCTGTATAAGAAAGACATTTCTAAGTTGGGGGGCTGTGATGTGTTATTTATCAAAAATACAGGAAAGTAATCAAAAAAGTGTCTCTAGCAAACATATATTCCTTTTCTGGGTTAAGTATAGGTGACCTGTCCACCTTGGTCAAACTCAGTAGAAGTTTGTCTCAAATTGATAGTGTGTAACACTAATTCCTCTGTCATGTCTGCCTACTATCCATCCATGGTGTCAACTGGATTGTGGCAGCCTTACACTCATGGTGTTCATTTTTAGTCCTATGAACCTTTATTATTAACTAAGCTGATATAACAGTATATGCTTTGCTAGTGAACATATGTACAGTATCTACAGAAGCAAAGAATGTCCTGAAGGCCAGGGCCTGGGCTCTCTTCTTGTGACTCAATCTGGAGAGACCCAGAGCCCACAAAAGCACAACTTGCCATGTGCTCCAAGGAGAAAGCCCATAAATACGTCTGTCACATTTGTTATCCTCTGAATTTCTTTTTGAAGATGTTAGTATTCCATCACCTTTTCCTTCACAGCCTCTTCTGTAGATGCTTCACTATCCTCATATCTCATGGTGACATCTACCACATATGCCTGCTTTTTCTTCACAAAGTCCAGTTTACATAACTCATTATTTTTATCTCTTATATGTAATTCCTGGAACATTATCTAGTCTTTCTTTTTAGCTTTGTTTGATAACATTTCACAGAGAAAGTTGAGCGTTTTAATTCTTGCATCTTGCATGACTGAGCAATTCTTGATGATATGGGAGCATGTTTCATTATCAGCCTGGCAATGTCTGCAGAATTTGATGTACCTTTCTTGTCTACCCCAGCCAGGAATTCTCTTGTGGGATAAACATTAGCTCTCAGCTGTATTGCTTTTATGAGCTTACTGTGGGACATGCCTCTGTAGTTGCTTGTATTATCCTTTTCAAAGTTGGTAATACCCAGGCCCTGGAATACCAGCTTGGATAATTTTACAAATTCTTGTTTTCTCCAGTTACAAGGCCTTGGATAGCTGATCTCCCATTCTGATATTATTTCCTCTCTACCCCTCTCAGAGAGTTTCATTACTGTTTTGGGTTCCCATATTGATGGCATTTTTCTTGTCTCCTCCAGCTTTTCTTCAGAGCTTTTCAAATGCTTTTTCAATTGCTTCCTTTTTCAGAATTGTTCTGATTGTTTCATCTGATGTTTGTGTGAGTTTATGCAGTCTTATGGCTTGTACACTTGAAATCAATCCCATCAATGTGGTAATGCCCAAATCTCCATCCTTTGTACTTGAATATAGGATGGTGTTATATGTGCTTGGTGGTAAATGCAACCATTCCTTTGACAGTTGATTTTATTGCTAAGTCAAGAGACTCAAGGAACCCGGTTTTCACATCAGTGTGGTCTGCCAGGTAGATTAATCTGGGGATGGTACAAGTCTTCAATATGCCACCTTTCTATAGTTGTTTTAGCAATGCCTTATGGATCTCCTACTTTTGCGGGTAGTTCTGGTTTAGATATTCCAGTCCAAGTATCAATCTGCAGGCCCAGATATTTCTCAGAACTACTGGGGTCAATGCTATTGAGAGGTGTGCTGTTAACAGTCCATGCTGGACAGTTATTGATGATGTACCATTCTTTTGTTGTCTTGATGTAGAAGCCATTGCACTTTTCTTCCTGTGTCTTGGGATGAGTGAACTCACAAAAGGTCTCTAAGATTTTGGTGTTACTTTCCATTCCTTCCCAGAATCCACCTAATAATACCAGTTCATAAGCAAAGGCCATAGCTGTTATGATTTTTCTACTATGTTTGTAACCTTTTCCACACTCCTTCAACTTGCACAGTAGAGGATCTACAGCCAAGCTGAATACAATCAGTGACATTAGATTGCCCATGTTTCACACCAATTTGTTTCTGGATATGATCTGTCTGTTCATTTTTTGTGTCAATATATGTATAGGTGTTTTAATACATGTTCTCAATCAGGATATTGAAGTCTACACCTGTTTAAGACCCATTAGGATATGCTGGTGGCTCACTGCATCAAAGGCCTTCACGATATCAACAAATACCACTCCCAGTTGTCTGTGTTTCTTCACACTGCAAATTAGTGGTTGTAACAGGTTCAAATTTTTTGAGCATCCTGTTGATTTTGTAAACACTCTCTGCCTGGGATTAATGAAGCATGCCTTGGTCAGCCTTGTTGTTATTACTCTAGAAAACATTCCTAAAATGGTTGATCTAAGGGTGATAGGTCACCAGTTGTTGATGTACCTCAGGTGTTCTGGTTTGGCTGATTTGGGTAATAAAATAATCTGGAATCCCTTCACCATGTCCAGTATCATTCCTGATGCTGGCCATAGATTGAAAATTTCCATAGTCTAGGAATATTTGGGGTCCATTTTACTGAGGTCCCTCAAAGTAACCCCACCTGACAGCAGAGCTCTTACTCATCTCTATGATGTTTTTGGAAATTTCCTTAGCTGTGATTGTGGTTTGGAAGGCATTGTTGTCAGCTTGGCCAATGGACTGAAATCCACCAAGAAGTTTAAATATTCTGGGTGATTTCCAACTTGGTTTTAACACAGAATGTATTTCATCAGGTGTTATTTCACATTTCACAGATTCTGTATCATCCAGAATGATTTCTGCTAGTTTCCTCTAGCAGGTAGAATATACAGTTAGAATAGCCTCTGGTATCATAGATAATGTCCCCTTTTGATGTCCCATTTCTTAATCCACTCTGTCTATACACTATGAAAAAAGTAACTTTGCACTGTACAAGCAAGGAGCTGGAAAAAGAAGTCATTGTCATAGGGTATTTCTCATTATTTATTTCCATGTTATCTTGTATTCACAGCTAAAGAACAACATCATAAAATTTACCTTAATAAAATTATTCTTTCATGATTTAGTTCTAAGTATGTATATTCAAAGATAATGTCTGATTGTCTCCTGAACTCCCTAAAAATGCCTTCTGATGTCATACTTCCAATACAACATTTTATGTTAAATTTAACTTCAACCTGGAAATTAATGTTGATATTAAAGTGTGGTTCTAGAAAACAAAACAAGAACACCATATACAAATTATAACCTTGAATCTATGAAAAGCCTAGATAGAGCTAAGGCTGTGAAAGAATTTTCTTTATAAGCATTATAAAATTCCTCATATTAAATTATCAAGAACATAATGATAAAAGTTTAGCCATTAAATTAAACACCTCCAATGATACTTGACGATTTCTGAACAATTCTTAAAGTTATTAATACATGAGGTATTCAGGAAAAACAAGGGTTTGGTTTTGGTTTGGTTTTGTTTTTTTTTTTTTATACTAACTATATAAATATTCAAAATATGATACAATTGAAACAGAAATTAGTTGTATGAGCAGTACACATGTAAGGCGTAATTAAGAAAGTATCACTGCTTAAGTGGTTTTCAAGACTTCTATGTGAATAAAGTCTAAGTATGTATTTATAGACATTCAAATCCTGAAAACTTTAGTACAGGAAAACTATGGTGCTAAAAGCATTTTAATAAAGGTTAAAAATTCTTACTAAATTAAATATGCTTCAAATTAAGCATAAACTTTGATGTTCACCTCAATAATGTTTAATCACTTGGATAAAGGATTGTATGAACCCCTAAACCTGTTGCTATGAAAATATGCACAAATTTGTCATTACTATAGGAATCTACAAGATTTTTTCAAATAAATCTTTACATAACACATAACAAACAAGTTTAGATCACGTAGTGAATGAAAATTACCTCAGATATTTGAAAAATTATAGTCAGGATTCAGGATTTGAGAAAATCATATTCTAATCTTTTCAAGATTGAATTCAGATATGGTCCTAAAATTTCTTTCTAGACTAGCCATATATATTTACTAGATGAAGGTCTAAAAGTCTTCAGTTTCTGCAAACTGTAATTAGTAAAATTCAGTAATACAGATAATTTGGAAAAGAAAATTGCTTTCAGTAGAGGAAAGTGCAGTAATAATATGTATAGTATGAGGTTCAGATTTTTAAGCTATAGTCTTATTTTTAAGCAGGCAATAGCTGCTGTAATTCTAACACACTTAAACGAAAGGCTGAAGACTTTGAAGTATCATAAACTAAACAAAAGCAAAGGGATACAGACACAGAAATGAAAAGAAAAACAAAAAAATCCATATTTTTGTCAGATAAAATTCTCTCTGAATTCAGACATGGTCCCAGACTGCTTCTTTATTGTTCTGGGTTATCCAGAATTAGAAGATGTAAATATCATCTGCAGATTTTACTGCCTGGACCTATTGAACTTCTGCACTTCCATAGACAAAAACATGATCTAAAAATATTAGAAATCATTCAAAATGATCAGAGGAATGTCTAAGCTTAAAAAAAACCCAAACTTCATAAGACCAGTATATTTCAATTCATAAGGGTCTTAGGAGATATACACTGTTATCTCTTTTGCTATACTTTTGCAAGGAAATGAAAGAAAATCAGTAGCAATTGATTACATTAGGTAGAATTTTGTTCTCAATTACACCAAAGTAAAATAATTGCAACTGCACCCATATCAGAAATGCTAGTCAAACCTTCAGGCTTCACTGTGAATACACTTGCACTAATTTTCCTTACTATCATTAAAGGCAAACACACAATGTCTTGAATGTGGACACTGACAAATATTTATCATGGGTTGATTTACCTCCCATTTGGAAGGACCGATTTGCAGAATTGTTTATGTATCAAGAAGAGTTTTGTATTAATAGTGGCTTTGATATAACATATTTAACAATATTTTTAGGAAAAGTACCTACAGGTTTGTTTTCAAAGTACTTTGACTTCCTTTTATGTATTTTATTGAGTTTTATAGAAATATGTTTTCATTTTTAAAACAGTGATATTCAAGATGGCATGTGCACCCTTCAAAATCCACAAATAGGAATTTGAACAGGTGTTCATGTGCAAAATGCTCAAACAATCCTCTGTAAAATCTTTGCATCTATTCGCACAATGTGAGGAATGAATCAACTGTCATCAACAGTTTTCAGACGACCTGTAAGCTGAGAAATGATTGCATAAGGAATCTACCGGGTCATTGGAAATACCAAAGTTGTTAAAAATAAAAATGTAAATTATGAATAAAACATATTAATCTGATCAAATACATCATAGTCAAATAAATTGTCCAATCCTTTTCCAAGAATACAAGTAACATTCAAATTCCTCTCCATAGTCTTGTGCAATTCCAAGTGCAAAAGAATGAAAGAATGCAGCTGACTGGAAAAACACGTTGAACGAGGAAAAGCTCTAAAGTGCTGAATAAAGATATTGGAAAATAAAGTGGCTAGGAAGCTGACCTGAGAGACAAAATAGACTGATTCTACAACTAAGTCATTCAGGAAGACAACTCAAGCAAGGTCCAGAAGCTAAAGGGTTGGTTTTTCTCTCTCAGTTATTCCTACATACCTGGAAGTGCCTGATGCGGTCTATGGAATGTCAGGAACCACATGCAAATATACCAAATGGCCCATGAGGCTGCTGTGCTTAAGGGATGAACACTTGTTATACAGGAATAGTATGACTTTGCTTGTATTTGGTCATTCACTCTCTAATGGAAGACATTACCTTTGAAGTACAGAAGATACCAAATATTAGGGAATCATTATCAAGGAACTTTAGTAAACCATTTTGAAAAAAAAATTTTGCTGACAAGAGAATTCAATGAAAAAAATGGAACAAAAAGTTTTCTATAAACTGTTGCCTTATTCAAGACTAAGTTCTTTGACCCAAGAAAATGTCTACAACATACAAAAGAGGAAAATACCACATTAAAAAATCAATTCACTCCAAGCAGTGTTGTAATGTCTTCAATGAAGCAGTAACACATCCATGTTGGTCAGAGTATTTGAAATTTGTAAGTGAACTGTCTACTTCTCACAAGTATCAGAGTATCTTCATTCGTATGAAAACCAACGAGTGACAAAGAATATGAAAGGGTATTTTTTTGTTAAAACTAATGGGATTGGTAGCAGATGCTATTGCCTGTGAGTGCAAGCTCTAAGCACGAGACAAGATATTCCAAGTCTCTGAGGAGACTTATATTAAGCCTCATATTAACATGAACTACTCACCCATATTTTTTGTTATTGCTATCCCTGGCAAAGAGATTGAGCTAGCACATACAAACCAAAGTTGCACCCATATTTTGCTGGGTAGTCCTCCAAAGGTCACATGCAGGCATTTGTAAATACACTTTCTTTGCAAGATGGAAGTCCTACTAATGTTGGGCAAAATTATATAACTTTGCTTACACAATCTTTCTGTCGACATATATAAGAGACTGTTCTAACTGGCTAATATGTTTTCACATTGACCAGGGCACTAATTAATTACTCTCTCAAAAGTACCACAAGCGTTACTGACGCAATTTAAACACCCGAGGCAGACTTAGTTTGAAGCCGGACAAGAAGCAATGCAGCAAAGAGAGTTTTCCCCAGCAGCTGCAGCCCTCCAGGAGCACCCCCCACACACACCGTGCCCGGTGACCACACAGACTGGCGGACACAGACCTGGCTCTCTCTCTGCAGCGCAGGGCTGTCTTCACTGACCTGACATTTATGGGCTGCTGGCAGACATGTTGAGGAGCCCTCAGGGTGCGATTGACAGCAGAGGCACGAGAAAATGGTTACATTTCTCCCCGCCTGGATACCTGCGGCCTGTCCAATCTGCACTCTGGTGGAGCCAGCCTGAATCCGAGCTACCCAGTGGTCGCACAGCAGAGGGTATATAAAGCCGTGCCCGGGGGTGCCCGCTGTCCAGCCCTTTCCATCTCATCTTCAGCCAGGGTGTAAGCCTGACTGCTGGTCTCGCTCCTTGCCCTGCCTGCCTCTCCTCTGCAGTGTCGTCCATCCTGTCTGCTTCTCCTCGCCCTCGCCTCCCCATCCTGCCGGTACCTGGTTCCCTCCCCTCGAAGTCCTTCCCACTGGTGATGGTAATTCTTTTCCCAGTTCTGGCCTGCCCCTTTTTCTGTTACCTCAATAAAGTCAGTATCTGAGAAACAACATAAGGAGTTGCATGCCTGAATCTTGCTTTCAGAGCAATCAGTTTAAAAGAACCTGGTTACAATTTCCAACCAACATATTGTTTCAACTTGAATTCTCCTTATTTCTATTAATAAGTTTTGAGCAAGGTGATATTGAAGAAGTTCAGTGTGACTGCTCTGCAGATGATGGTCATAACATTAAAATGAAGACTGTCTTGTTTCATTCTAGGTCTTCTGAGAGTATTTCCACTGAAACAGAAGCACCAGAAAAATATGTAGTTTTGTTGAAGCCAAGTGATTTTTGGAAACATAGAGGATTTACATAAAGATTTCAAAACATGAGCCCTTGGGCTAAAAGAGAGAAACATCAATATACCTATTTGCTATTACAAAATTTCAGTATATTCAGAATTATTATTACAATGTCATGCTCTGATATACTTGGAGAAATATTGTAAGTGAATCACTAATACTTGTTGTATTCACATTATGAACTTGCTAGTCCCTTTCAGGTGTGTTGAGACTGTAAAAGTCAGGAAGGATGAATTGGTATCTCTACAAGACATCACTCCTTGTCAGAATGCTCACAATTCTTCTTCATATCACATTCAGATCCAAATCCTTCACCCTCAGCATTAAAATGCTGTAGCTACTTCACTGCAACTCCTGTAGAGTGGTAGGGTAGACAAGGTCTCTCATTACCTCAGTGGGAAAACCCATTTTTGCACAACCAATCTGAACAAAGAATTTGCAAAACTGAGATGTCCACCATAAGAGGGAAAGTATTATATTTCCTTGAGAATGGATAATCTGATCAGTCGCCTTCTGAGAAGGAAAAAGAATGGTTTTAGTTGTACAATGTGCTGGATGCTTCTCCACGCTAGGAGCTAGCTGCCAAATCTCCGTAATACAAGAAATATTAATATCTCCATGTATCTTTCTATATTATTGAGTAGGCCTGCTTGCATGTGTAAGAAAACACCAGTTTCCCACCAGAGGCTTCAAACATATTAAGCATATAATTACAGCCAACCCAATTAGAGAAGTTTTCAATTTTTGTTTTGTGAAAATAATCTACACATCTGGATTTAAAAGTTCACTATTACTGATAAGATCACGAATTTAAAGTAAGTTATAAAAATTTAGTGCTTAAGTTACATTTTCATGGACAGTTTCTGAACCACAGAAAGATCCCCTGCAAAGAGAGGAATAACCAGACCTCAGACCTCCCACATGACAGCCTTCATCACAAGGCAGCAGAGCCAGGCTCCCTTTTTCTCTTTGCCCTAAATGGATATTGGATTCTCAACTGTGCAGTGATATTATTTTAATCTCTTGGTGTAAGAAAATTAAGAGGATTTTACTGTGATTCTATTACTGCATCTCAAAATAGATTTGGAAAAGGGGAAGGTTTTCAGGAGCAGAGTTTCTCAGTCCAGTAACCCAGAACAACACAGAGAATTTTAGCTTTTAATGAGAAGTAGGAAAAAAAAAATAAAAATGAAGGTAAGCATTTGAAATGTAGACTTTTATATAATACTTTTTAAATATTTCTTCATTTACTTTTAGCTATGCAATTTCTAATATGGGTAAAACTTTTTCAATGGCATTAATCAGGACTTTAAGAGCTCATTTTCCTGGAGATATCTGAGAATCCAAATAATACCTAGCAGATTGTAGGCAGTACTGCAGAGTTTTAGGCTGGAACTCTCTGGTTGTTTCAATTATTTTTGCAAGCATTGGTTGGAAGCCAGTGATTTTCAGTTCCTCTTGCAGCAGGAGGTAAAGATATTATGGAAGATACTGAAAATGCTTTAATGAGATCCACAAAAGTGTGTTTCTTGCTGAAGCTACTTGAGACATTATCTACTCTGATGCATAATGTTGTATGTGTGGTGCTGGAGTACAAGACTAGGATTTGGCATTTAAATGATTAAGGTGAACGTCCATCATACTTTTCAGGACTTACTGAATAATTTGTGACTCTTTAAAGAGTTATGTTAAACAAAAGCTGTACAGTATATTATTGCCTCAAACACTCCTTTTGAAATGTTTATACTCCATGCCATGCCACTTTACAGTGTCATTGTCAAAAGAAGTGGAAGAAAGCTATCAATACCTGTTAGAAAATACATGGCATAAAAACCTGAGGAAAATAAAGTTCACTGTTGCAGTAATAATATGGGTTTTAGTGCTGAAGACTTTTTAAAGAGCATTTTGGGAAATAAAATTCACAGTTTTTTACTCATTGTGACATTTGATAAAGGCTTTCCTCATACACTAGCCCTAGACACTTCTAAGACCTTTTATGAATTTCATTAATTACAACTTCACATACATGTTCTTCAAGTACAGTCTTTTTTAATGACATAAAATTATTGCATAATCACAATGGAATGCCTAGGATAATTTTTTCTTTTGTTATTTTTACCTGTTCAGAGCCAAGTATCCTATGAATTATTAGATGTGTAGCTTTGATGAAATTAGACAAGATTATATTTTCAGCAGTTTCTGCTGTGGGGGGGAGGGGGGGGGAGCTTTTCCATCTCCTCCTCCTCATGTGGAAGGCAACCAGTATTTCAAATAGCAGAAGGTAAGAATCCTTTTATACTGGTGGACGTTACTTGTCTTGTGTCTGTCTCTGACATGTTGTCACAAAAGGCTCCATGTGTTTGTCAGTTTTATTGCAGAATTAACTCGGCCACAGGAAAGTTCTTTTCCTAAAGCCCTTGTGGATCACAGGATTATTTACATCTTAGGGCAGAGGTGCTTTTGCCTTATATTTTTATTCTGGTATCTGTACCACTTGATGTTCCTGTGCACCAGGAAAAGAAATACTTAAACCCACTGAGGTTACTGACATCTACAGGTATCTAACCAGGAGACAGAATAAAATACTCTGATTTCCTTTGCTACTGACTGCAGATTATCAGCCATGTGAGAGCTGCACAGCATGCTGAAAGAAGGAAGATAAGTACACCTGGACTATGTCAGGAATTTTCAGTCCTTTGTCAAAGACCAGTGTTGAAAAGGAAGTTAAAAACTACTGTCATACTTCTAGTGAAGAAAAAAAATATAATAAAAAAAAGGAAAGAAGCATAAAAATTCTATATTTATTTGTGATATTACCCACCTTTTGTTCTCTTTCTTTCCCAGTGTGATGGTTGTAGATTATTTGTAAAAGAGTTTCTGTAAAGAATGGCTTAAGGAATCAGAAAATAATAATTCTATTTGAAAAGAAATAAATATTTATGGATTTCTAGTGGATATGAAACATCTTTTTACCAGCTAGAGTGGCACTATGTAGATGTGGCCAGGACACCAGATATCTGTGTTCCACCTCAGCTGAGACTCTTGGCTCACACTGGCAAAGAATGTGTAAGCAGTGACTCACTACAAACTCTGTAAAATCCAAACCTAGTGTTCAATGGCAACATATATTTATTGCTACCAAAATAGCCTTCAAAAAAAGCATGTGTATATTCCATGAATACGCAGGTTTACTGTATTGAATATGGGTTTTCTTGGCAAGGTACTCAATCATACCAAAGTAAAGTCCTCAATCATACCAAAGTACCCTATTTCTGGAAGGAAACAAGAAGACACTAACCTTGTCTCCATGTACTCTGCAGATGAAAACATTTCACATAATAATAATGTATTTTTTTGATGTTGCCCAATGTCAACACACTGTTTGGATAACAACAAAGTCTAATTTCTAATAAAGTGCTGCATGGCATTTCTCCCCCTTAAAATAAAAAGATGGTGAGGCCTAAACCAAGGCCTAGAAACAAGTATTTGAATATTCCAGCTCTAACCACACTGCTTATAAAAGGAGTTTTGAATAAACCTCCCTCCTCCAAGGAGCTGCTTTTAACTTTCAAATGAAGCATGACTAAATTCTAGCAAAGCAGATATGATGTTTCCAATTAGCTCAGAGAGCTGAAAATAGTTGTGATGTTATCAGACAGTGGGTGCTGTGAATAGGAGCCACATCCTGACATAGCCTGGATCCTGGTTAAAATTTCAGAAGAAACATAAAAATTACTTGATAACATAATTGTGCGCTCTTGAGTTTTAGTATTTTTATAAATTTCCCAAAGACTTTCTGGTCATAACCAAGCATTTGCATTTTATTGCTTGGTCATTTTTTTTGGCAGCCAATTTGTAGGTTATGAATTCTAATCTGTCTTAAAACAGTAACCCTCCATTACATCTCTCAGCCAGGGCCTGATCCAGGTTTCTCTGGAAAAATGCCTCCAAAAAAATCAGTACAAGTTTTGAGACTTTTTGTTAATTTGCAATCAATAATACCAGCTTAGGCCACTATCTTTCAAAGGCTAATCTTTGCATTATGCATGATAGCTGCTATTGGAGACAAGTGGGACAAGCCTGAGTCTTGCACTTTTTCAAACATTGGAAAACGTAAACAGAAAATATTATGCTACTGATGAGTTATTCTCTCTTTAAATTTTGCTTAATAAAATAAAAGACCACAATGCAAGCTGTAATGTAAGAATCCTTTGTTCACATGCTGTATTATTATTACAGTATTATCATTGGCTCCAGTCTATGGGTTTTTTGCAATTATTATTATTTCCTTGTATACTCTGTTTATTTGTACAGCTAGTATAAAACAGGCTCATCCAGGACATACAGCATGGATTAAACTGAACAAAGCCGTTTTAAAGTCAATAAACTAGTTGTTTAGCAGTTGGAATTTCATCAATAAAAGGGTTCTTAGTGAGTGCAAAATGACTAGGCAGCATTAACATATTTTTTATTCGATTTTAATGTAAACATAGAAAACAAAATACAGAACACAGCTTTTGAACAAAACACACCGGTCTTCCTGGTTTACTTTCCCTGTAGAAAAGACTACAATGTTGTCATTTTCATATTTGATTAAATGCTGCCACATTTCTGACTTCTACCACAAGAAATCAGGTGGTGGCACATTTTTTTCAAGACTACACTATATGTAATAAGTTTGCATCATGTAAGAAAAGAAGTAAAATATTAATTTGACAGAACCTTTTTTTGACTCAAGTGGTCAAATCAGAACCTGCCATGAGTGTACGCAGAACTCCATAAAATATTCCTTCTTCCAAAGAGAAATTTCTACAGAAACAGTACCCATAACATAAGAAAGAAAATAACTTTTCAGCATTGTTGCTGCTGTTTACAATTAATTTCAGAAGTCAATATCAGTTTTTGGAGGAAAAAAAAAAGGAAACAACTTCTTTTGGGTGAAAAAGATTATATTCAAATTGATAATAAACTCTGTGGGCCTCCAGGGATTTCAAGATTTCACCATTAGATTTTAATCTTTAAGTGTCTATGTTATTTGCAATCTAATTGAGATTATTTTGCCAGGGAAGTTTTCACAAAGTATTTTAGAAAATGACAGTACCTTTTCAGGGACTGAATATGATATGGAAATTGGCATGCCATGGGCTATATTTTTACCAGTTTCTTTTTTTCTAACATCAGTTTAGAGAAATACTGATAATTTATCATCTTTTTTTTGTTTGTTTGTTTATGGAAAAAAACCCCCACCCTGTATTTTCTTCTAAGAAAACATCAATGTCTTCTAAATGTAAAACCAGTTTCAACCAACAATTTAAAAAGAGACAGCCAGGTTGGATGGAGCTCTGAAAAACCTGGTCTAGTGGGTAGCATCCCTGCCCATAGTATGGGAGGGGTCAGAACCAGGTAACCTTTATGACCCCCTCCAACACAAAACATTCTATTATTCCATGAAATTATATGCAAGTTTTCTCAACTGTTATACTCTATAAAAAGAGCTGCTACAGTCCTCACTAGTTTGTGAGGTTTGTTTCCTGTGAACTTGATAGAGAGCTTCTCCTACTCCCTGGGAAAAACCTATGGAGAAGATGAGGAAGTCCAGCCTCTGAGCTGAGGGACTTCTTGTAACATGGTAGATCTCTCTCTACAGCTGTGTGCAAACATCTTTATACTAGCTAGAAGGGCAGAAAAACAAAATGTGCGAGCTGTGTAGTAAACAGGCTGTGTTGGGGGATGGAACTTTGCTTGGAAGGTGATTTTTTTCAAATTAAACAAAGTTGAGAAGTCTGAAAGGGGAAATATATAAAGATAATTGGGGATCCATTATTCTCCACACCACCTTCAATACATCCAGGTCTGAGGTATTTTTTCTGCTCAAGACGGAAATACACATCAGGGGGTTTGTGCAATGGTTAACAACAAAACAACCCTGAACCCCACACTTTAACTGTTGGAGCCCCAGGTATAGCCACACACTTATTCTGGAGACAATCACACTTAATTGCTTCCAGGCATAGTTGGATCACAGATGTGAGAGGCACTGTGCCTGACCACAAATTATTAAAGAAAACATTAGCTGATATTAGTCTTGCTTATGAAAGTGTGCCAGTGGAAAAAGTCACAGGGTCATGCTCACCAGCTACTACACAGATGCCAAGGGAAAGCATATCAACAAGGGCTGAAGTTTATAGAAAGTACACTGTGCTTTTTGGGATAAAGAGGTTTCTGACTGCATTAACATTGCTGTTGTTTTAAGAGTAAATAACATGCAGACATCAAGCTAGCTAATTGGCTGCTGGAGTTTTCATTTGGAATAATTTACAAAACCACGACATAAGTTATTATGCAATGTTTGGCCTTCCATGAACATAATTTCACATTATGGCTCTATCTAAACCAAATACTATTTGGGCAGACATTATCCATCTTTTTACTTGTTTGGCACCAAGTTAAAGATGTTATTTGCTGAGCATTGAGCTGGGCCTAATAGTCACTGACCCACACGAGGCTCTACAAGTTCATGTCACCACAGAGGGAACCTTCAGTAATAAGTCCTGGAGAAGAACAATCCAGCTCCAACAGGTAACTAGGACACCATCTCACCTCTCCTCAGGAACTGCAGTAAGGCATCTGGTTACCAAGTGTATTGGGTTTGCATGTCAAGGTTTTGATGGAAGGAGAGTTACAGGTATGGCTTCTGTAAGCAGCTGCCAGAAGCCTACCCCATCTCCAACAGAGCCAGTGTCACCTGGCTTCAAGATAGACTTGCCACTAGCCGAGGTCGAACCCTTCAGTGATCATGGTAGTGCCTCTGGGATAATGTGATGTCTAGGCTTAAAGACAAATTTGGGGATGAGAACTCCAATAAAAGTAACCCTCCTCTTTTTTTATTCTCCACCAATATAAAGAGGCAAAATGTGAGGAGGTATAAGTGAAAAAATAAGTTTATTGACAAGGGGAAAAAGAAAAAAAAAATCAGCAACCACAAAAATACAAAGGAAGCAGCTTAAATAAAGGCAGGAATAATTTTCTAGCTTCCCGCTCTGCCCTCCCACTCAACACCCAGGGCAAAAACAGGAGACAAAGTAGCTGGAGCTCCCCTGCTGGACCACATGGTTTGGGAGAACAAAGGAAACAATATGGGAAACTAGTTTTTGGGATCCAGTGCTCTCCTCCAGGCCAGAACACAATAGAAAAACAGGGCAAAGCAAAACCTGGAAAACTATTTCATCTGAGATGAGTTATACTCCCTGAAAAATGCTGGTTGGTGGTGGCAGCAACAACCACAGTCCCTGTGACTCGTTGTGGTCCTGGCAGCAAAAGGTAGTAGTGAAGCAGTGCTCCCAGCTTTGCTGCAGTTCTGTAGGCAAAGAAGTGGTTACCAACAGCAGCTGGGACTTTTGGAGCAGCTCCAACCTGTGGCAAAACCCTCTCTCAAATGCCCCACGCCAGGTGGAAGACTGGAAGACACGCTCCATCCCCCGGATTGTAACCATAACACATAGTTAAGAGGGGGGCAGGGGAAAGAGAGTATTGTGAACTTCAGCCAGAGAGAGGAGTCAGAATATGTGGGAGAAACAGCCTTGAAGACACAAAAGTCAGTGAAGAAGGGGGGGGATGAACTCTTCAAGGTACCAGAGCAGAGATCTCCTTGCTGCCCATAGTGAAGAGCATAGTGAGGCAGACTGTTCCCCTGCAGCCCATGGAGCAGATATCCACCTGCAGTCCCCGGAAGACCTCACAAGGTATGTGGGCACACAAAGGAAGCTGTGACTCTGTGGGAAATGCACACTGGAGCAGACTCCTGACAGGACCTGTGGCAAGTTAGACAGAAGAGCCCACACTGGAGGAGGTTTTCTGGCAGGATATATGACCCTGCAAGGGACCCATGTCGGAGCAACCTGTTCTATGCGCTCCATAGAAGGGACCCACACTGGAGCAGTTCATGAAGAACTGCTGCCCGAAGGACTCGTGCTGGAGAAATTTGTGGACAACTGTCTCAGAGAAACAGAGGAATGTTACAAAGGGATCCCCCTTTGTAACTGGGGAAGACTGTGAGGAGTTGTCCCCCAAGGAGAGAGAAGCGGTACATATGTGTGATGAGCTGACTGTAACCCCCATTCCCCATCCCCCTGCACTGCTGGGAGGTGAGGAGGTACACAAAACTAGGAGTGAAATTAAGTCCGGGAAGAAAAGAGGGTTAGGGGGAAGATGCTTTAATGTTTGGGTTTATTGCTCATTATCCGACTCTGGTTTGATTGATAATAAATCAAACTTATTTCTTCAAGCTGAGTCTGTTTTGCCCATGATGGTAAGTGGTGAGTGATCCCCCTTTTCCCCCTTTCCTTATCTCAAGCCATGAGCCTTTCATTGTATTTTCTGTTCCTGTCTAGTTGAAGAGGGAAGTGATAGAGTGGCTTTGGTGGACATCTGGCATCCAGTCAACCCATACACAACCAACAGTCAACCTACCACACCAGGACTGCTTGCAGCCTGTGGCACAACAGGAAGCACGTGGTGCAATGGCAAAGAAGTTCTCATTATTGCTCCCAAATGACTTTTGTTAAAAGCTAGGGACTAGAAAGGAGCTAAGAAAAGGCCTTTTCTTCATTCTGATACCCACAATTCCTGCAAATTCTTCTTATTAAAAAAAAAAAAAAAGAAAAAGTAAGCAAATCTACTTTTATTTCCATGGATATAAGAAATGAGAAAACTACATGACTGTAATCATAAATCCCCTCATGTTGGTTGCAAGGATGGGCAGAGATTTAAGACATGATCCACAGAAGTTACACATTTGTAGTGGAATTTTTTGTTACTCAGATGCCAAAACACTACTTACTCTAGCTGTGGAAATAAATGTATTAAATCCATTAAGCACCTACACTTATTCCCAAATTCACTGGTACTATGAAATAGTTGAACTTATGCTCCCAGGAATGAACAAAAGAACCATTGCAGACCTGCCGAACACCTACATAAGCTCCACCATGAACAAAAGGCCTAAACTTTAAGGGTTTTTTAGAGTGCTACATGAAATGACAGCCCAGAACTTTCATTCAAGGGCATGGGCACTGTCTAAGCTGTTACATTAAAGAACGTTGGTTGAGAAAGTAGGAATCCCATATTAAAGCCTTTTTCAACCCCTCATTGACCACGTGACACCCTTGCCACCAGCCTATGAAATGATTCATATGGAGATACCCTCTGTAACTGGGTAAGCCTACAGCTAAGAGTGCTTAGTGGGAAGAACCTTATTTTCTTCCCCTAGCAGGTATGCTTAAAATAGTCTAGTTAGCCCCTATTCTTAGAGGAAAAAAAATCCAGTCTCACCTTCACTGCTGCAAGTATTTACCTCATGGAGTGCCAAGTATTGCAGAGTAGCTTATATTTGCAGTGTTTATAGCCAGCTACACTAACACTGCATAGCACTTTATCTCATGTGGCCTTCCTCTGACATGAGGAATTCCTAAGAAGATTAAGATATTTCACCAGTGAGCTTTTTTTTTTTTTTTGGATCAAAACTCTTCAGATATCATGAGGCCTGTGTTTCCTCTGGTAAAATGGTGATTGGTGTTACAGAATGAATGTGGAAGATGTATGTTGTGGGCTCAGAGCAACTTTATGAGACAGTATTTGCTTATCATAGAATCACATAATCAATCAATGAGGCATACTCTGATATTGTTAGTGACAGGACAAGGGGGGGTGACTTTAAACTGAGAATAGGTTTAGATTAGATATTAGGAAGAAATTCTTCACTGTGAGGGTGGTGAGACACTGGAACAGGTTGCCCAGAGAAGTTGTGGATGCCCCATCCCCAAAAATGTTCAAGATCAGGCTGAATAGGGCTCTGAGAAAACTGGTCAAGTGGAAGGTGTCCCTGCCCACAGCAGGCAGCTTGGAACTAGATGATCTTTAAACTCCCTTCCAAGCCTTTCTATCATTCTATTATTCTTTGAATGTTGAAAGCCTCCATATGGAAGATGGAGTGAAGTAAAGATGGACTATAAGGAAAAGTTTCTGGGTTAGATTGCATCTTAACTCTATCTTGGAAAGGACTAACTGATCTGTGACAAAATTACACCTGGGAAAGAGCAAATACAGCTGTGAAGAGGGAAGGATGGTGGTGTGAACCACAGACAAACTCTTAGATGGCTGAATTACTTACTTGGAGTCCTAATGGAGAAAAACTAGTACACAATCCTGAGTGTGACACATTACTAAACAAAGGAATATACCTCACCTCCTGTTTTTCTCTTCAGATTATCCTTTTTGCCAGTTTACTCTGCTTCTGAATCACTCCATCAGGTGCACAAGAACTATAGTGACTTTATGTACATATATACTTGCTCCATCTCTCTTTTTCTAACCATCCAGAAGGCTAAAAATTACTAATTTCATCTTTCCAGACTTTTGTGGATTTAAGTGGAAAAATCTGTGTTTACATCTATTATTTGTCTCAAGTGCTACTGAATCAGATGAAGGCAGGCAGTAAGAGCTTCCTTTTGTCTCTCTGCCCCATTGTCTGCATTACAGCTTGATGGAGGAGTAGTGCTGTTGCAAGAGGGGCACAGGCAGAAAAAAATCCATTGTACATCCTTTACCTATCATTTCTACATCTTTTTACAAAGATCTTGATTTACAACCAAAACTGAAGACATAAATTCTTCAACTGTGAAGAATTCTACCACTAATTCTCTCAACATGCTGCTCTGCTTGAATGATTCAGAAAGTGCTTTTCTTTCCAAAACATGTGCCCTTTACTAAGCCAGCAGGAGAATGTGTCCCAGTAAGGTAAAGAACACTTCCAGCTTTCACAGACCTCTCTCTATATTTGCTCTTAGTACACCTGGAAGTAACTGGCAGTGGAAATGGCCTGTCAGATTACAGAGTCCATTTCCTTGCAAGGACAGGACAGAGTCCCATGGGAGATAATGTATCAGATATTAAAGTGATTTCACACTTGATCTGAGCCAAGAGGTCAGACCTAATGTTTATTATACATGGCAGGTCTATGAGTTTGTCTGCTTAGACACATAGCAGTAAATAAACAAAACCTGTGCCTTGAGCATACACTCCTTGTCTTGTTTGGGGCAGTGAATCCCACAAACTAAGTCCAGTTGTAGCAACTTTGATTTTCAGGTAACTTGAGATCTGGGGAATCTAAACAAGGAGTCTCACAGACATACAGTTTCAAAAAGCTCCTCAAAGCATCGGTAGTGTCCCAGAGTTAAAATGTCATGTGTGCATTGGAAAAAGCACTCTTAGCTTATAGTAGGTTGGACATCATTACTCACACACAGGAACAGGCAAGGGGCATCCTCTATTAAATCCTGACATAGCGTATTCAATAAAAAGCCTATTTAGAAATAAATTAACAACAAAATGTAGTGAATTAAAAGCCACAATGCAGGAAAATAATTTAAGGAATGGAATAACGAGAACAATTTTCAACTGTGAAATGTTTTTATCTTCTGCTAACTTGCAAATGGTAAACCCATGAATTTATGCATAAGATACAATACACAACAAAGAGATAATTCATATTCAAATCTCATGGTCCTCCATCACACATCCCTCTGTTTATATGTAGATAGTCTTATGAGAAAATGACACCAGGCACAACCAAAATTATGACAGCAAGTCAAGCCTGAAGATAATAATTACTTAGTTCATACAGGCACAGTGAAACTCTTCAGCTCACTGTGTTGGTGGCCTGCAGTGGCAAATGTATCATGTGAAAGTAGTAAATTATAAGGATGTTCTTTCCTACTCTTTTTGCCCCCCCCCCCCCGAAAACTTAGTAAACTAATAACTGTTTGGCAATTGCATGGCTGATATTTCAGAGAAAAGGGGGAATATAAAGCTGTCTGAGAGCACCAAGAGCCCAAATCCATTCCCATCTACACTAGTGTAAACCTTGAGCAAGTCCATTGGTTTTATCTGAATTACTCTGGATATCAATGACATAAGAGAAAAGTGGAAAAGCGGATCACATTTTACTATGGGGAGGCAATTGCTTCCACAAGAAATGCATACTATATTAACTACAAGGAATACTCAGTGTCCTAGTTAAAGGTAATGTGGTAAAACAAAGCAATGAAAAATTAATCTAATCTCCTAAAATAAAAGCATTAAAAAAACTTATTTACAACATTTTCTCCTTGATAAAAGGGACTATTTATCATTTTGTCAAGATGCTTAGCTATTCAAGGACTTCATTAGACTAGCCTATTGAGATATATTTAGCAGTTTACACAAGAAATGCCTTAGTTGTCTTTTCTTCCTGAGAAAAGTTTGACTATTTGCAGTTTCATCAACACTCAGATTCTCCTTTTTTCCCCCTCAAAACAGTCAACAGAGCAATTAATTATGACATTTCTCTCAGGATGACTACAGGCTGGAAAGTGTGCAAAGCGTCTGTTTAATATAATGATACATTTAAACTTCCTAATTGCTAGAATCATGATATACAATAGTCTTTTCTCATAGAAATTGTGATTAAATAGTCATAGGGTGTCTAAGAATAAAGTACTTCTGGCACTTCTGTAAGAGAAATTTAACATCAAGAAGATTTTGTTCTAATGAGTCTTAAAGCAGCAACATGTTACTGTTAAGAAATGCCAATATATAATTCTGCTTCAGGATTTTTTAATGTGGATGTTTGTATCCCTTCTGCAGATTTTTTATTTTTTTTCATTACAAGTGCCTTCCAGTCTCCTAAGACACTTATAAAATTATAATAATATATTTTCATTCTTACTAGAGCTGTAATAATACTTGTAACACTTGCTTGCTGTACTGGTCAAGCTCATTGTAAATTACAGGCTAGGATATACTGTATCTTAGCTCCTAAATGTGATTTCATAATTTTCTCTGTGTAAATGAAATGCCACTTAATCACTGACCTTTATAACAGCCCAGATTCTCGCAAGGAATGTAAGAGGACATTGAGAAGGAACACTTCTTTTTGAAAGACTATAAAGTGCAGCTTGTAAAATGGAGTGTTTTTTCCAGGATTTCTGAATCTGCTCATGAACTAGAGAAGACTAAATGTAGAAGATGAATACAAGCAAGTGAATGCTAAGACCATCTGCTGAGACAGATTACAACAATGAAAAGAAACATTGTAAGATACTAGTGTGTATAAGACATAAAGTATGATCACAGGAACATACAAAACCACAGACAATTCAAGAATTGGTAGATAAAAGAAATTCATCAACATGAAGTCAAGACAATTAATTCACAAATCTTTTAACAGAACTTGTCTAAGCACATGCTAACATAAAATCTGGATTTGGAGAGATTGGTCTGAAAAAAAATTAACATGAACTGACTATTTTCTTCTTTAAGATTTTGTGTAGGAAATTTGAATCTGATTTTACAAGTCTATATTCATGAAGATGGAAACCTGGGGAAAGAATACTGATGAAGAAAGTTATTGCAAAACAATGCACTCAATTTTGTATATTTTCTAGACCTTAAGTTATTGTTGCATTTTCAGATGAATATGGAAATTGTGGTAGATGAGCTATTACAAAATCTCAGCTCGCTTTTCAATGAGAATTTGAGAAACCTGAATAATAAAAGACAGTTCAAATTAGTACTATCTACTTAAAACCTTAATACAAATGTTACATCCTATTACATAAAAAACATTAATTCACTAACATTCTGCCAATTACAGGCTTTTTACTTTTTCCATTTTATTACATGCTTCCTTGACAAATACCTATCACGTAGTTTTAAAATATGACTAATATCTTTTACTGACTTATATTTACAGAATAATTTAAAGATACCAAGTCTACCATTTAATAATATGTCATAATGAAGACAACCTTCCCAAGACAATTCAAGAAACCCAATTCAATTCTTTAATTCATATTATAATAAGTGCTTAATAAATATGATCAGGTAATGCAAAAATAATACTTATTTCTTTTTTCTGTTCACAAATTATCTGCAAACAGAGCACATTATTCTTCAGTTATTGAATTATTTGAATTACAGATTTATTCCTCAAAAATATGCAGATAATTTTTTAGATATCTAACAAGTCTGAAGTAGTTTATTTTGAATATTTAATTTAAAAACTGGGTTATTTATATCAACTACACAGCTCATTTTTGTTCTTAAACTAGATAAGCTTGACTATTGAATCTCAGGTGTCTGATGCAAATTATTTTGATTGCAATTCAATGAGTTTTCTTCAAAGATGATTATTCACTAGAATATTTTACGGGATATGAAAAAAAATGTGTTAAAGTCTGAAATTTCCATAAGATTCTACAGCTCCTAAGCCCTTAGTTAATACTTGCTGCATAGGAAGGAATATAACTATTTCTCTAGTGTCAAAGTTAACTCTACATATCTTGCTAACATACACTACCAGTACACCTGGCGGTGCTTGGATACACAGCTAAAATAGTGTGTGTTACAGCAGTCAGCAGTCAGCCTCTGCCAGGAACTGTAAGTACGGTGTGCACACAACACAATCTCAAATCAGAATCCAGGTGACATTAACTGATTATGTTGTTTAAATTAATAAGAAAATAGAAAAAGAAGAAAACATAATTTTTTCTCTCCCTTTACATTCTCTCTCTCAATCAATGCAGGAAAGTTTAGTAGGCTTTTTTCTCCCTGGAAATAAACTATCCATTTTGAAGGAAAAAAAATCTAGACTTTCTTATCTGCAGTGAGAGTCTCCTCTGCACTCGTGCTCTCTCTGGAATCCCAGTGATGTCAACACCAGATCTGCATGCAGAGCAAATATGGAATAAGCATCTGGGACCCATCCTATGGTTAATTAAGAGAAATCCTAGCTCCTTACAGGACAGCAAATTCAAATTCAAAAGTCTTATCAATTTCAGTCATTTAACTGTTCACAGCCACTACAGTAGAGAACAATTTATTAACAAAGGTTAATACAGGAAAATATCAAAGCTAACTTAAGTAATATTATTGCTTTAATACTTAGAATTCAGGCAAGCTCTACAATAATAATTTTTAAAAGCTTAACAAACAACACAGAACTGCAATTCTAATTTCTGTCTGCCTTTGCTGGCATCACAGGAAGATTTAAAAAGGCCAAAGGAAACAATTCTGTAGTCATCCTTTGAGACCTTGTTATGGAACCCACATAGTTCCCCCAAGTTACACAGAATTTCATTTATTTTTGGTGCTGTGTTATTTTTGTTTTGTTCCTGTACATCCAAGATTCATTCAAAATTAACTTACAAGGCCCCTAAAAGTAGCATTGTTAAGGTTTTGTGAAATGGAATGACAAAGGTAATGGAAGTCTATTGTAGCTTCCTGGTGATGAATATTCTGGAAGGTATTCTCATGTCAAAGTTTTCAGGTCCATGTAATTTTCTTAATATTTTTTTCTGTTATTTTCAATTTCATTTGAATTTGAGTCAATATGATTTCTTTTCCGAGGTTTTTATAGACAGTCTCTAGTAGCAGAAAGAGCACACAGACAAATCATTTTTCTGCAACATAAATTAATGCAGCTGAACATTTCACATGTATATGTTGCTTCCTTGAAAAGCAAAAGAGTGTTAACTTGAAGGTTTTCTGACACACCACAGTTGGGTATTGTGCTTGTTGTGTTTTAGTAGTTTCTGTACCAAGTGCAATGTTAGCAAGGTGTTTGGGCTCTGCTGGAGTCCTGTAGTCTGATATTCATTAACAATACTTGAACCTCAATCTTTTGCATTCTTGTCTAATTGTGGGCCCAGGTCTTTGTCCCTCTAGCACACTATATATGTATTGTGTGGTACTTTAACACTGAAGACTTCCTATTTTGTTTGTTTTTAGAATAAGTTGAGATCTTAATAATTTTTCTACCTTGCTTCCATATTTTTCAACAGACTGTAGTCAAGGCACCATCTAATTTATTTATCTAATTAATTTATTTTTAGTTGTTCTGGAATATGAGTCATCAATCATATAAAACTATTAAGAAATTAACTATATATATTGGAAATACAGATATAGAAATATACACACATCTACCTAGGTAAAAACAATGGTTCACCTACATGTTCTCTGCCTTGCTTTTTTTTTCCTCCTGAATTTCAGAATTCAGTTAAGTGTGTTCGGAGGAGTCCTACAGCACTTCTCTTTGTGCAGAGTCACATCAGGCCATATTTCCTGCATTTGAAGTAGTTAGCAAGAAATCTTTTTTCCTAGCCTGTGCTGACATGTTCAACAGAGCAGTGAAACGACTCCTAATAGAAAAATACAGTCCTTTAGTCAAAATATAGTTACAATTACATTGATTTTGCACTTCAACTCCGTGCAACTAACAGAAAAAAATCAAAACAGAAAGAAACATGTACCACATGTCTCTTTATGTCAATCTATTTGCTCTGTGGAACCAGAAGTGTGACTTATCAGAGAGGTTAGTACTCCCACAGTGACACTGGCAGAATGGAACACCACTCTTAAATAATATGGGTTATTAGACAATATGGGACAAAATTATGCTAAAATAACCAAGTTGAATCCAGTCAGTGTGTTTCAATTTTCTGCAAGTATTGATGAAAATACTGTCATTTACTATCACTATCAATAACAATGATAAAATCTCAAGTCATATCAACACCATATTGTGCTAAAAGGTACATATATGTGTGTAATTAACAATTCTCAATTCTTGTCCAAAATTTATTATAGAATAAATAAATAATACAAACAAAATTTGAATGGTCAAAAAATTATTTTTGGTGGTTCACATATTTGATGCAGCACAGAGAAGTATCTCAAATAATGCCAATTCACTACCTGTTCCCATACATAGCAGGAAAGATTAACTTTTGAATTCTGCAACATTTTTGAAACATGAGATTTAATTTTTCTCACAATTCAAATCATACATAATCTTTTATACTCTATAGTCTTTTTGTAAATGTAAAATTTTATTACCATTAGTGAGGCATTAATGAGTGCTGCATGGATGTAGGGAACTGAGTATAAGGGTGACTATCCATGCATATCACAGAGAAGTACTTTGTCTTGTATTCTTACAAAAAGTTTAATAAATTTATGCCCATTACATGTTTTTGAACAGCATTTTGAGAGATACTATTTACAAGAGCATGTAATGAAAGGACAAGAATGAATGATTTCAAACTGAAAGAGGGTAGGTTTAGACAATATTAGGAAGAAGTTCTTAGCTGTGGTGGTGGTGAGGGACTGGAACAAGACGTCCATGGAAGTTGTGGATGCCCCATCCCTGGAAGTGTTCAAGGCCAGGCAACCTGGTCTAGTGAAATGTGTCCCTGCCCAGGACAGGGGGGTTGCAGCTAAACAATCTTTAAGGTCTACTCCAACAATTCTGTGATTCTATGATTGATTTTAAATGTCCACAGCACTTCAGAATCATCTGTAAAACAAAGTCTTTTCCCCTGAGGACTTTATAACATCACGCATTGCCTCCAGCCTATAAGATATGCAGTACATAAGGTTTGCAGACAATCACTGCCAGCATCAGCATAAGAAAACTTTGACAAAAACATTAAAAGCCTTTGAAGGGAAAAGGGAAAAAGAAAAGTCTAGGGAATTGGGTGGAAGACAATAGGCAGTGAATCTGGGAAGGAAAAACTGCCATCATCTAAAGGATAATTTTCCAATGGAAATCCCTTGTGGAAAAAAATATTTATTTCTCGATAAAACTGTGCTGACTCTAATGGCAGAGTAACAGCTTGGATGCAAGTCTACAACAAGACAAAACTTGTTGTGGTAACAGCAGCTGAAAATGGTGATATTAGCTGTAGCATTTGGGGTAAACAGAAAGATGGAGAAGTTACAAGTGGAAACCAGAAAAGGAAAAAGTGTTACAACTGCAGGCTTAGAGGAGGTAAACTCTACAATTTCAGATGCAGGAATGGCAAACAACACAGTTTCAGTAATACAAGTCAAGGAGAAAGTTTTAACTATAGTTTTGTCATGCAATAAAAGAAGCTTCGACACTAATGGAAGTACTTTTAAAGTTTCTGAGAACACATTGAGTTCTGTGTATATCAACATCTTCATATTGTGGACTTTTGAGAATCAGGACACTTTTAATTTGTGCTGTTGACACTCAGAATAACCATTGACATCTCTTTGAGAAAATCTTGAACACAAATTTGGCCTTGGAATCTGATTAAGAGAAAAAGTAAAAATTTACAGACAGAAAGAACAGGAGTGATGCAGCACTATTCAGTACCATTCTTATGTATGTTAGGCCTAGGTTTCATTTTTCTTAATATGTGCATCTATTTTATTTTTTCCTCAAAATCCAATTGAATATTTGAAATCTTTTGTAAAGGGAAAATTTAATCTTTATTTATAAATCTTTTTGGTATAGGGAAAAAATTTTTACAACCCAATAAAGTGGTCAGAGATAATAAAAATATTGTCTGAGTTCCAAGCCTACCAATCTTCCAAAGTTTGAACAAGTGATAACTTTCAAAAAATCAGCAATATCAATAACATAATAATTAGCTAAACAATTTATATTAATAAAAATAAATGGTATTTTAACTTTATTGTTGTCTTCTGTCTGAAATATTGTAAGTTAGATCACATTATTCAGATCATAATATAAAACAAGCATATGTACTTATGCTTCATTATGGAAAACCTCACCAAATAGGCCATGAATAGAAAGAAAATATTTCCTATTAATTCTGAAGGATTATCTCCAGCTTAAATTTGGTTTGGTTTAGTCTCTCACTATACTCCTCTGAGGGTTAAGAACTGTCACTCTTTGCATGAGTTATAGTTCACTTAATTTTCCTTTGGTTTATTCTACCTTACAGAAAGAAGTTTATTATAGAATATGGTTTTGCAAAGTTTGGATCTTTGATTTAAGTGGCTGGAAAAATACCTGGTTGCTTTAACAAAAGAGCAGCTTGATCACAGCTTCATAAAGCAGTGAGATTGCCTTCGTGTCATGCTAGTGTCTTATCCATGTCTCTATGAAGAAGTAATAAAAGAAATATAGATGATAACATGGTTGGCATCCAACCTTTTTTGGCTTATAAAAGGCTAGTTTTATTTGACCTTCCACTCTGGCAGGGAACCATTCAGTTTCTGTGTATTTTTCATTCCTCCCACTGATTCTGAGAGCAAAGAGGTTTAACTGCACACTATAAATATGTAACATGAAAGCTACGCAAGAAATATTCTAGTATTTAATGACAGTTTTCAGAATGTAAATTTTGGAGATCTCAGATAGCATGCGTACCTTGACCAGTAAAATATATACATGCTTCCACTATGTATTTGAATATTTCAGTATTTTAAACTATTCCCATCCACCCAAGGCTAACCAGAGCCTGAAAGCTCAGAGTAAGTGCTGCTCACAAGTCTTGTTTTGAAGTCACAAAGGAATAAAGTCAGAAAAAGAGCCTGTGTGGGACATCTTTCCTGAATATCAACCTTATTCTATTGAGAAGATGATGCTGTCAAAACTAAAAAACTGCTCTAGTTTTCAAAATAGTTGGGAAACACAGCTCACAAAAAATACTCACTAAATAAAACACTCCTACATGGCATAAAATTAAAGCAGGTGATGAAAGTCTTAGGCGTACAAGATCATAAGGAATTTCACATCCTATTGGCTTATCAGATCAGATCAAGTTATTTATACAATAAGGGCTCAGAAAGACTAATTGTGCCTACACTCACTCTGCCACATAAAAAACAAGGGATTTGTGTTAACTTTAAGACAGAGTGTGGACAGAAGTTTTCTGCATCTTTTAACATCAATTTAATAAAAAATAGGAGAATATTTTAAGTCAATTTCTCAGGAATGACAGAAATTAGTAGAAACATACACTGTGAATTTGATGCTGAACAGTAATGTCTTGAATCAGACCTCCAGAGCTTTGTTATGCATTTAGTTACCACATACTCAAAATGGTTGGTGAGAAGCTGGAACAAGATGCCCAGAGAAGCTGTTGATACCGCATCTGTGCAAGTGTTCGAGGCTTGAAATCTGGTCTAGTGGAAGGTGCCACTGCCCACAGCAGGGAGTTGGAAATTGATGGTCTTTAAGGTCCCCTCCAACCTAAAGCATTCTATGATTCCATGATACTATTAAATTTTTTAAGTGTACTTTGCTATTAAATAGCATGTCTTATGTGACTTTTTATTTTCAAGGAAAAATATACACATTTCTTTACTCTGACTACTGTTAATATGAAATGATTGAATTGTTGTAAGTTTTAAATTTTCACCTCTCAGTCTCAGTAGTATGGGATGGAAGTAAAAAAAGAAAAAAGCAGAAAAGGAATAGAAAATAATAATTTCATTTTGATCATTTTAAGGAGGAAAAGAATCATTATACAACCACTACAGCAACTTACAAATTAAGGTAGCTTCCATGCCCTCAGTGCCACTCTTACATGGAGTAAAGTTTCAGGGACACTTCCATGATTTGGTATGTTGCTCCACTCCATTTCTTCCCACTCTGAAAAGCAAGACACCAGAACCTTTCCTCTGAGTTAGGGTAAGGAAAGGACCTGAAGTAAACTCTGTCTGTTTTTCTGCTCCAAAGGCATGATAGTATTTATGAAAAATAACCCTTGCATTACTCTGAGACATGAGGAAGGACTTGTATACACTTTTAACAATGGAAGAGACCTGATCAAGTGCAGTCAATTAATTTCAGTACATTTTAGCTATAACAGAAATTCAAAGAACTGTTCAGTTTCTAGAACTAAGATGGGAGAGATACTCATTTCATCAAGGATAATTTATTGACCTCAAAAGTGGAAAGATTTAAGAAAAATGTTGTAAATCATCATGTTAAATAATTTTGCATTTAGACTGTACCCACCATTATCTTTAATTTATGACAGTCTATTTTAATAATAGAGTACCAACCAGAAATTCTACTATATGCATAATCTGACCTGCCAGATCTGAAAGAATTTATGTCCAAAAATAATTTATAACAGGACTACATTTACTAGGAACTGAACACATCACACACAACCTAAAACAGGTAGAGAAATGAAGCTGCAGTCCTCTTAGCTTGTAATTTAGCTGCAGAATTAGATCTAACATGACAGTTGCAATATTCCATGATTGCTAAGGGATATCATAGATCTCCTAAGCTAAAATATATGAGCACAGTACTTTTTTCTTAAGGACATAAATGACTGATATAAATACCTGACTTTACTGCTTAAAATTTTTACATTTCTATCATATGAGCTAAAATCATAGGGATATCACAATAAAAGCACTAGATCAGTAAACTTAGGGTTAATGGAATGCTGTTTCACTGAGAAGTAACACATTTGCCTTTCTACAGTGTCACTATCTAATATTCAAATTTAAGATATAAGTTTATTATTCTATTTTATTACATATTATATTTCATTAAATACTTCAAAATTATCAATATTTTTACAAAAACAAAGTAATCAGAATATTGAAAATATTTACAATTATATAATGTATATAATTATATACATTTCAATTATATAGAAAGTAAAGAAGGAGATGGGATTGATAAAAAGCAATAAATCCAATAATGCTCTTGTGGGTCTTGGTTAGGATTTTATCTGTACCAGCACCTCTATCAAGGACTGAAATAATTTCTATCTTGTGTGGAAGGGTTCAATTTATTTTTTTTTTTAAATAAAGACAGCAGGGACTATTTTTCCCTTTAACAATACCACAGGCAGAGGCACTTATGGAGGACTGGAAAGAGGGAGACAGAAGGAATGCTGCAGATTTGCTCACTGATGGTGTACAAATTACAATCAGAAACCAAATACAAAACAATGGAATTTCTGAGTAAATCAGTGGATTTGGGGGAAGCAGTCTGACAGCTTTCTATAATTATAGTCTAATTGGCAAGTAATTTGAAATAATGTCTTAACTATTTCCAAAGACCAAAAAGGAAAACATCTTTGAAAAATACTGTGTTGAATGTATAGCGAGAAAATAACTCAGTAGGAGGTATGAATTTAGAAACAGTCTGTTTTCAGAAGCTGTAAATAATCATTTTAATAATGTATCATATCACATTGTTTATTTCACAGTTTTTCTTTGCAACTTCTTAACAGAATAAATTGTTATTGCATAAAAAGAATATAAGGTTTAGACTTAACCCATCATCTGATATTAAACTATCACAATATTCCATCCAAAAGCATATCTGAATTTTGGATGCCAGAAATTAATCTTTTCATAAAGCTATTGTTATTTCATTATAGGAAATCCTAGCATTTCTTATTCATGCATAAAGCACAAGTGATTTTTTCACATCTCATGAGGTTCATGACATATTGTGGATACTGAAGACGGTGACAGACTGCAGGAGAAATAGTACTTAAAATCTGCTTCCTTTCTTCCTATCTTTCCTTGCTTGCAGTCAGGAACATTCAGAAGAACTTACTATTGTGAACAGTTCTTCTGAACAGACTTTATAAGCAACTTCTTAAAATTAACAGAAGAGTAGTGGTAAACAGAGAGGAAAATTTCATAGGAAACTGTAGCCATTGCAAAAGGGATTGGAATGTCTTCTGGAATAAGCAAATAAGAAACAATTAGAATACTAGTTAAGGATGAAACACCAAGAAATCCCGTGTTATATTGTTTGCAGTTTGACAAAAGCAAATATGAATAATTAATTTGTTATATGTTATATATATTTGTTATATGTTTGGTTTGAATGTTAATTTGTTTCCAATAGCATACTGTCTAAAAAAGATTATAAACTATTAAATGAGAAACAGATTTTATTTATTGGTATATGGAGCCTTCAGTTGAAGACTAACATATGACTGTCATTCCTGAAGATAATAACAAAAATATTTAGAAAAGTATTTAATACTGCTATAGGAGGGACAAGGAACACTGGATTCTAAATATCCTTGTATCTAATGCTGTGCTGAAAATTAGCTTAGGAGAAGAGTTTGAGAAGCTACTGCAAAGGACAAGATGATACCAAAAGGCCACGTACCCCATATGCCACACAGTGCCTCTCCTCACGGCTCAGAGAATTAGGGAACCACAGAGCTGGGCACTGACCTCCCCTCTGCCCCCCTTTATGTGTTCACCATGCAGCCTCTCCATAGCCCAGTAAGCTGATGGCCCACAGACTTACAGAGTTGAGAGCAGCTCTAGACTCACTTCATCACTATTTTCTTAGATTTCCCTACTGTTGCCTAGCTTTCATGCTGATGATTTACTTCCATATAGACATCTGGTTTAGTTATCTACATAATCCTGAATACAGTTGCTCTCAGAGTCCTACATTAGTGTGCTGGTTTAAGGGTNCAAAATCTCCAAGTACATGCTTAAATCACAGTTACCTGCTTTCACAATTGTGAGCAATTTTTGCCAGCCTCTGCTCACCTTAATGCATTAGGGGATATTGGATGCAAAACAATTAAAGAGGTCAGTGTTGTCATCACCATTTTACAGATAGGAAAACTAAGGCATAGGAATGCAGCAAAACTCTCCAGGGACACTCAAGAGATCAAAACTTAAATGGTAATATATATCTTAAAATGCAAAGAACCCTGCTTTGGTATTTTGACTATCCAAAACTACAGTTTATACATGAAGAGGTCTGATAAAATACTTTAACTTTGGAGTAATAATTAGGTTTTAATCTTTTATTAATTAAAATAAGAGGTGTGCTATAAAAAAGTAAGAAAAAAATCCTCTGAATTCTTAAACCTGTGAATTTTAATTTCATATATATTTATTCACTGCTATTTAAGAATTAATAATAATTAGACAATTCTCTCCTTTTTTCCTATTTTTAAGTACAGTTTCATTTTATAATGATCTGAGATAATACTAGTGAAAGATAAAAGCTTCCATATAATCATTAGTTAATAGTAGAGCATGCTGACAATCATTATAGTGAAATGGAGATATATGGAAAACTCATTTCTTTAACCACTGATTGCCTGACTGACGCTTTCATGTCCATATATTGCTACAAAATGTGTTCCTAAATTATGTCAAAGACACCCCACCTCTTCATTTTGAAGTTAAAATATGAGAAATGCTAATAGCAGCACAATGTCATAGACCTGATTTTTCTCCAAGGAAACGAAACTTTTTGCCTCCTTTCTCATCAGTTTTATCTCAGCTAATGTGTCACAGAAAGAAATCTACATTTGAATTCCAGGTATCATCCTAAGCCAAGTAAAAACCAAGTTGTTGCGATCAAATCTCTTTAAGAGGATGGAGAACAGGGGCAACTGGTGGACTTTCTGAGAACAGCACACTCAAAAATACCTGTTGCTGGCTTTTGAGATTTGAGGAGATTAAGGTGTGCTTTATTGACAATGGGTGATAAATCAGTGCCAAATCAAAACCACTAGCAATTTTATTTCAAAATAGAGCCTTAAAACAGAATTGGAAGGGAAGATTGCATGCATGATGTTGAGAGATTATGAAAATTATCTTCAGTCAACTGGAAAGCCAAATCTCTTATTTATTTTAACATAATTCACCACTAAAGCTAGTCTGTGGAAAGGACTGGGGTATAAATAATTTGGATTTGCAACAGACATGAGGTATAATTCCAGTAAACTGATGTTTTACAATCGACTAGCTGCTTCTAATCTCTGAGAAGCCTAGCCCTTTGTGCCATACCTGTTTCCTCCTTTGTTCTTCAAACAATATATTTTTTGGATTATTTCTTAACTTTAAACTTATATTTCCTTTGAACCTGTGCTATGATCTTCTGTGGAGAATATGCTGGAAATTTTTGGTATTTGAGGGAAAATTACTGATGTTGAAACAAGCCTTGAAAAAGCTGGCTCTCTTTTGGTGTCACCAAGTGACTAGGCATTGGTACTCTGCTAAACAATTTCTTTCTGTATTCTTCAGATGTGGTTGTTTTCAAGTATAAAAAACCAGTCATGCCTTTCTTTATTGATATTCGGTCTTATCCTAAATCAGGCCACATTAGCTAACTGGATGGGTGCAAAATGCTTTACATAAAGTGGATTTTATTCAGCATATCTTTGTTTCTTGCTTCTGAGGTCCCTGAAGACCCAATAACTACAAAGCAACCCTGAATAACAGGAATGTAGGAACAGATGTTATTTGGGCACTCTCACATTAATAAAGACTTTTAAGAATCCCTGATGTCCAATTATTTAAACACTTATTCTTAAGTTTCTGTTCAGTGCATGATGAATTTAGTCTATTTTAGCTGAATACAAAAAGAAAAGTAGTTAGTGTGAAAGTGATGTCAATCAAAACGGACACATAAATGGACTGGGTAACACTATCTCACAAAGCATACATAACATAATCAAATAGGTAATTCAAATGAGATCAGTTTAGCCTGTAATAATTACATAAGTACCATGTGTAAAGAGGGTAATTATTATCTCATTATTTTCAAATTATTTTGGATTATTTTGAATGCTAGAACATTACCATATTGTTATTGCTATATTATTATAATAAAAATCCATAGTCATGCAGTCCTTTTAAACTATAATATTGGAATAAAAATAAAACCACAGTGGTCCAGAATACAAAGATACTCTGTATTGGTTTGGAAGATCTTCAGTTTCACCAGCATTAGGTCCTGCAAAGGACTTCAACAGGCTTGATTTGCATTGTGTTAGAAGCGGCACATCCACCTTCAGTGACGCCCAACATCCAGAATTGTTACAGGTAATAAAACTACTACTTCTTCTCATCTCAGCTACTTCCAAACCCTAACTTCATCCACTCATGGATGGGCAAATTATTCCAAGTGATAGGAACACCACACAGCTTTATATTATATACAAAACAAGGGGTTACTTTGGTTCACAATTTTCTTTGTAATGTCACCTTCCCCTACATGATTCCCAAAGATGGAAAGAAAAGGAAAAAAAAATCTCTTAATGTCGTGGAAATATTTGAAATTCCAATTCTAAAACTAGAGGAAACCAACTGTATTGTGTCTTTATTTTTTGAGAGAGAAATCACAGAATGATCTCTATAAATGGACCATAATTAAGCAGAACTCAGTGATTGCTGAATAGGGACACTGGTTGTGTTTTAAGAAACAGTATTAAAAGTCATGGTCATGCTGCCTCCAAAAGGATTGAGAAGGCTTAGATAAGTTTAAGTCACTGTAAACTTGCAGATCTGCTTCCTTAGCTAATTAAAAACAAACTTTAATTAAATGTGGTGTTATGAATTAATGTCCATTTTCCCTTCTGCTACTCAGTGTTGCTCCAAATTGAAAAATTGAGAAGTAATGGAAAGGGTTGTTAAATTCATTATTTGGGGCCAATAAATATCATCTCTGTTTTTTAAATTTCCTATGATGTTTGGTTATGACTGACAAATTGTACCAATAGGTCATGTCATGACTATGACATATCAAAAAGCAAGATGGAATACTTATCTGTGCCTTCTTCATTAGCATTCTCATTCTTTAATCAGGATAATTAGAACCCAAACTGTCTTGGAGGAATTTGAACCATTCTAATGTTAAAATTCATCTTCTGTCTTAGCTTCTTAATATGCTGCTCTCACTTAAGGGTACACTTCTAAGAAGAATTTATTCACACAAAATCCTAATGCTATGGGGATTTTCCTCTGTAAAATACATGAATCCAATACAAAGCAATATGGATTATTTTCTATACATTTGTATCTGCCAGGCATGTGAAGTCCAAATAAGGACAAAGAGAAGGGTGATAAAATCAAATATGAATAAATGATCTTTCATAAATGGAAAACAAAGAAGTTTTCAAACACTGAGCATGTACATTCAAATCACCTTGAAGCAAGTCTAATATATTCAAGAAACACTGTTGAGACAGGGGACACACCAAAAAGGTAACATTTTGATCTGAAGAAACTTTGAAGAATCCGGCCAAGAGTATCTTACTGTTCACTAGTTTTCACATAATGACATTCATTTCCAGGTAGTTTGCTTTTCCTTGTGTCTCACTGGCAATGAGAATTTTTTTTATTTTGTATAAGGTTTGGATTTCTTAGGATATTTTCCTCCAAAATACATCATAAACAATATTTTAACTGTTTATCTGACATTGTTGCCCATTGTCAGATTGGGCAACACTGCAGCAATGCAGAGTGCTAAAGCCTGATTTCATAATATTAGTAGAGAATGTATGTGCTGAGAAATCTGTTGTAGCAATGAAAAACAAAGTAATAAGTTGTTCAATATGCACTACTGAGATTTATTTATTGCAAATCTCTACAGTAAGTGACTCAGATAATCAGGCTGGACTTTGGAAAGCAAGTCACCAAGAGTGTGCCAGACTGCTTATGTCCAAGAACCAGCAAAACCCTGAAGCACCTTAAGCAAGTAGTCAGCTCCTTCCTATGGGCTAAAATGTTTATTCAGTTACACAGCTTACAAGGCTGCACGTCTCAGTCAGACATGAGAAACAGGATTCATGGAACTGCTTTTTTCATCCAGAGGCAGACAGAATGCTTTGTGCTTTCTTTATGAAGGGCAGGATAGACCCTCAACAGATTATCTTGATGGAGTTTTGTGAAGAAAAAACTCCAGACACAAGACACAGAGTCCATTTTCCAGACAAAGCATGTCTAGAATTGGGGTCTAGCTTTTCCTTCACTCTGATAGGCTTAAGTGATCACCTCAGGAAGGTGCTGTAATCATCACCCTACAGGGTGTCATGGGGGTGTGAAAGACTTTGCTACTCATGAAGCTGAATCTTTATACAGCAAAATTAAGGCACGAATTCAGACTGTTTTCAGGTGCATTTTTCCACCTTTACAAAACAAATATCTCTATGTTAAGTTCTGTAGCTCTCTTTTACTTACAATACTATAAAACACAATGAAAGATTTGTGCTACTGCTGCATCAGATACCATTCAAATTAGGTTTCCCTTTTGACAATAGTGAAGATTTAAAGTATACAAGTGCTAACCGTAAAAAAAAGGAAATAAAACTGTATAAAAGATTATGACTCTGGCTTTAACTAAGTATGTTTTTGCACTGTGTTCTTTTCATGAGGCTAGTCTATGATTACATATAATTATATGAATGTGAGTGATGTCAGAATTATCAAAATATTAACTTTTACTGAGTATTAGTTTGTATAGGAAGTGCCAGAATACAATGTGTACACATACAGCACTATCAGGAATTAGTGTATACAATCACTACAACTTAAAACACTAAAACTTAAAACACATCAATTTAAAGTACTGTATTTAAATTACAAATATGCTTATTTCTAGTCCTCATGTTCTTAAAGAAAACCTTGAATATGAGAATTAAACTTTACTGTATTTACAGACAGACCTAAGGCATACCTCAGGAGGAGGAAATGTTCAGGAAGTGAACTCTGAAACTGGTGGATGTTAGGAGACTAAACTGGTCCTGCAGAGAAAGGGAAGAGACAAAGAAAGATGCTATCACTGTTTCATAAGAGGCCATGCCCAAGCCACCCCATTAACAGAACTGTGCTCAATTCACTTCAGCTGTGAGCCTCTGCACAGGCAGCAGCACTGCAGAGAACCCGAACTGTAAGGATAGGGAGCTGATTCAGGATACCCATGGTATGGTGTGAAGATTGTGGCATACAAATAAGCACATCTAGTCTTAACACTACTATTGACCTTTCCCAGCTGTACAGCAGGATGAGGGTCATAAAACACCACCTAAATAGCACCTTCCACTCCAGACTGCTTTAACCCAGCCAAGGGCAAGGAGTTCAAGTTAACATTGGAAATAGCAATAATGAAAAGCATGGAATGTTCTAAGAGCAGGAGGTGTGTTTTCTGAAAAGATGAAAAACTAGTCCATTGAGCATCTTGTATCAAAATCTATTGGGCTACATAGAAAGCACTGCTCTGTACCATGTAATAATTCTTTTTCTCATCCTTACTACAGAGGCTGCAAGCACATTCATGGAAGCAACTCCATACAGCTCACTTGTAATATCCTACACCCAAAAATGGCATAGTTTTCTAGGACAAACAAATGAGCTATTTGTCTCACTGAAACAAATGTTTACTATTCAGACAAGTAGGAAGGGAGAAGAGGAAAGTGTGCAATACTGAATTATAACATTCAAGTTTAGGTACAAATGCAGTAGGACCTTCAGAGCATACATTCCATGACAGTTAGTAGGTAAGTACTTTCTCAACTTGTCTGTCAGTTGTGTAATGTATTTCCTTACTCAGGCTTTAGTTAATCTGGAGGCTCCTGGTTTTTTTCCAAGTCCTTTTTTCTTACAAACATATGGGCAACTAGGTGATGACACTGATGGCAGAGGGTGGGAATAGAAGAACAGTTAGATGTCAGGAAATTCTGCATCTAGGTCAATAAAACCTCTGTTTTATGGTCTTACATTGACACTGAACAATAAGGTTGAATAGTGTAGTATCCAATGTACCTTTTTTTTTTTTTTTCCTCTTAAGATGAAGGATTTTGATGGGCTTTTTAGGAGATTCTACCCATCACAGCCTCTGACAGCTGTGATGAGAGTGAACAAAGCCAATTTAAAATGGTTTTGACAACCCTTCCCATGTCATGAAGCTGGGCTTGTGGCCAAATGTAGTAGATTATCCCCGAAACAACTGAGAAAACTGGTAAAATTTTTTGTTTAATTCTGGGAGCATGTATCAACTTTTGCAACTGCTGGACAAAAATAAGGCTAGAACATTTTTGTCAACTGATACTACTCATGTTTTCTTGCCATTCTTTTCTCAAGAAAATTGCCCAGGAAAAGGGAAGCAAAACTGAACTGTTAATGTTACAGCTAGAGTTCAGCTATTTATATTTAAGATCTTTCTAGATTATTGCATGTTTCACGGTGTTTGAGCCACCAGCCTCACTGAGACTATCCTCCATAACGATGGAGGAGCTTATTATTTGCTTGTTGTTTTCCTTGCAACACATAATGCAAGAGTCCAAACATCTAGAAAGACCCAAAGTGGATCAAATGTGATCTGCCTGGAGCAAAGACTTTTTATATTTCCATATTAATGAAGCCAAGTCCAAACCAAAGAAACAACAAATTGTCTGAATTTCTGTTATTTTTAAATTGTTTTCTAATTTTATATGCAAATTCTAGGTTTAAATAAGTTCCATATTCTGAAACTTTGCATAAGATTTCACTTAAAACCTTATGAAATAAAGATAAGAAAGCAAGCTATAATTAAAAAAAGAAATCATAAGCAGTGATGTGACTTGATAGAATGCTTGCTTTCACAAAATATGATTCCTGGTGTGGCCTCTTACTTCTTTCAGGAACAGTCTAAGACAACTATAGTAAATCTGCAATGGATATTAATTTTGTTTTCATTTTGTCTTCTCCTTTTCTGCTTTGTAAAAGAAACAGAGACCAGCAAGCTGAAAGAGAGAAAGAAAGAAAGGAAAGAGAGAGACAAGACAGAGAGAAAAAAAGAAGGAAAGGGGAAGGGGAAACGGAAGGGGAAGGGGAAGAGTAGGAGGAAAGGAAAGGGAAAGGGAAAGGGAAAGGGAAAGGGAAAGGGAGAGGGAAAGGAGAAAAAAGCTGAACTAACATGACATTTATTCCCTAGGNGAGGAGAGGAGAGGAGAGGAGAGGAGAGGAGAGGAGAGGAGAGGAGAGGAGAAATCCCATAGCTTTAATCCTTCCCTGATTGGCAGACTGGAAAGCTCTGAATTATTTAACAAAAGACATAACTTCTAACAGCACAGAAGTGACAAGTAGGGAGAAAACCTTCAAACAGGTGAGAAAGAACACAATGAAAAGTGAAAACCACAGTCAGCTGTATGCCCTTTGTCCCAGACAGCACTTCATTTTCTCACTATCGAGTTCCTTCTGTCACAAAGCTTCACCACTTTGTGGCAATTGCTGCAAATGCTAAAGCTTGTTTTTCTCTTCCATAATTTCCAGTGTTAACAGTGAAAACATTTGAAGAAGGTTGACTAGTATCAAATGTGAAAGAAACGAATACTCAAGAAGTTCTTCCAGACTCAAAATTCAGATGACAAAAAGTAACCAAGGCATGACAGACAATACCTTTTTTTGAAAGCAAAACACATTTCTGGCTAAGAAAGAGACAAAAATTAATAGTAATTAACTGCAAGTCTTTAAAAAAAATCTGTTACCCTGCTTTTCAACCAATAATTGGATTTCTACTGAACATTTCCTTCATCCCCAAGTAGAAACATCTGAAAACTTTTCAAATTTCCATTGAAGAATTCTTCAAAAATTTAAACTTTTTTGAAAGAGTATTTTCCAGGTTTGAATCTTGAACAAAGTCACTGTTTTCTCAGAAAATTACTGATGAAAATATCTTTCCCTGGCCATATTGCCATGACTTACCATAGCAAAAGCTAAGATCAGTTAGAAAAGTCCGAGCAGGTGCACCAGTGATGTCCTTTTCCCCTTGTAGAACAGAAGACTAATAGAAGGTTTTCAGAAGTTTCCTGACTGGAGTTCATAAGTGCATCTGGTCAACTATACCATCAAAACATTTTTTAAACAGAAAGTTCTGTTAAAATTTTCACTTTGCATTGGGTTTGCTATAGCAAAATCCAAAACTATAATCATAGAAGTTCTCAAACCTCTTTTTAGGAGTTTCATCTTAGTGTAACAGAAAAAGTTACTTACAAAGTCTGTGAGAGCTTTAGCCACACTCCTGTGAATGTCACATGTTCCACTGCATAAACCCTCCAGACAGAAGACACAGTTGCTGCTGGTACTGAGACCGCAGTCTCATACTTCACACATGTAATTAAACACTGTGTTAGTGCCCTCAAGAGGGACAAACAGCCAAAGAGAGCAGAGCACAGACTGTTCAGACCTGTGATCTGCCACACACGAGTTACCTCCTTTGTGTCTTTATGTCTATGGGACCCCACTAGCCTGATCAGCTGCAGTTACAGAAACAAATAGGCACACAGCCAGTGTACTGTGTGACTAAATGACTACATCATAGACAGAATCAGACAGGTCTGAAAGCCAAGGGGACTAAGAAGAAAAAGAAGATTCAGTAACACAGATATTAAAATCAAATTTGCACATGACCTAATCCACAAGTTTACTGAATTTATTGTTAGATTTTAAGCAGCTATAACAGACTGAAATCATTACTATAACACTTAAAGCCAAATTTGAAATGCCTGATATTGCATTCACAGTCTAGTCTATTTAATTTGTAGAGGGGATAACTTATGCACATACAATGATAACACAAGTCAGCTTTGCCCTTCTGGATCTGGACCTACTGCTCTGCTAGAGCATGCACTCATGCATAGCAGTAACAACCACATGCAAGGCTGAACTTCAAGAGGCTGGTGAACTGATGACTAACTCATGATGCAGACATACATGTACATGTTCCTGGACAGCATGAGTGTAAGACTAGTCCACTTTTCTGAGGCTACTCCATGAGACATTTACCATGAATGCACAGTTGGATTCTAGCCAAGAGCAGTGGCAGAGAGGCACAAAAATCTGAATGGCCCAACATGCACACAACTAGCTGTCTTTGAGGCAAAGGAAAACCCTACAGGACTATGCTGTGGATCAAAGCAACATTCAGGTGGATTTTACAAACAAAATATGTATAGATGGAAGTGTAAGTAGCCTGAAATTCATACCAAAGATTGCTTTTCTTTTTTGTTCCATTCATCATTTGTTAAAATGAGAGAACTGCTCCCCCAAAGTATATAGTAACTCATATCCTGAATATTGTTTGGGATTATTGTCTGACTAATTCAAATTACATGGTGACCCTAGCCATTGTATATCTTTAATGAAAATTAAGTAGTGCTATTAGCCTTAGGTATAATTGTTTATTATTTCTCAAATATTAACCAATTATGTAGGAGTCTTAGAGTACAGACAGATAGTTCTACCACACAAGCACCTTGGGAGGTAATTACTTTTTCATTTTATCAGTTTGTTTCACCTAAATATGGCATCTCTTTTTCCAGTTTAGGATTAATAAAAAAGCACCACCAACAGAGACAGTGGTCAAAGAACTGCACAAGTTTCCAGGAAGGGAAACATTTATCAAAACATACTGTCCGGTTAATGATAGTAAGCATGGATAAAGAAGCCTGTAATATATAACAACAATAAAGTCGGATTAGTGTATCGAAGGTTGTTTGAACAAGATTCAGTTCCATTTTCAAGAAACTTCAATTTCCTTTCTCATAAACTCTGTGAAATACTTTACGTGACATGTTTATGACTAGCTGATTTTAGGAATGTTATAATTGCAGAGCCTTATGAAGGCTGCGAACAGCATTGCCCCTTCAGAAATCTAAAAAGCAAACAGATGAATGCAACAATTAATAATTGCAGTGTAAGAAATAAAACTCTCATCTCAATAACATTGCAGCAGATTGCAGCACTATACGATATATCCTATATTACTTAGGATTTCTGCAGCTCCTAATGACTAGCACAAGAGGTATAGTTAAGTTCAAGTGTAGGCAATAGGTATTAAAATTTAGATTTTCTCTCTGATTTATTAGGTTTACTTTATGAGCACATTACACAGTCACACTTCAGAAATCGACCATCAAATTTACAGTTCACATGTTGTTAATATCTGCTTAAATTTTCTAATAATATGCATTAGAAAAATATTATTTTGTTTGTCCTTAAGAGTGTCTATTTTATTTTATCATTTAGGTAGTTTGAGATATTTAAACACTATAGGTTATAACCTTGACCCAAACATACACTTTTATTGAGCAGTCATTGCAAAAACAAAGTCCAGCACTACACAAGTATTTGAAATCAGAACATAAATCAGAATCATCATCTTGTGGGAAGGTAGTACAAGAAAGTTATGTCATCTGTTCTCACACACTATATGTAAACATACGATCAATAGAGTTTATTGCTTTATATCCATAAATTTAATTAAACCACATTTATTAATTTTACAGATAAAAAGCCAGACAATTACTTAAACAAATACAATGAAATCAAACTGTAAGGTTCTATAAGTTTTTACAGACCTCCACAGCATCATTTCCAGGGGAATAACAGAGGTTTCATGCTTCAGCCCATCAGGAAAAGTTCTTATTCACAAAACAACAGAAAAGGCTGGTTAGAACAGACCTCCAGAGGTCACTTAATCCAATCTTCTGGCTAAATCAGAATAAACTTCAAAATTAATTTAGTTGTTCAGGACCTTATTGCAACTTGTGACTGTTATATTCTGGCCTTCCACTGTGCATGGCTTTAACCTGACCACAGAAAATGTTCTGGACATTTTCTGACTGCTGCCTGTACACATCTCATATATATGTTGCAGATTCAACATTACTTCAGATGTACCTTCTAAACACTTCGTGGAGTTTTTCTCCTTTGGTCTTTAGTACTTTTACTGTAGACATAAATTCATCCAAAATAAAAAAAGAAGTACAAGCCTAAACAGTATTCAATTTTTCACTTCACTTGAATTTCTTCCAAGTGCTTCCCAGATGCAAGGAGATATTTTTAACTCTAGAAGTTGTACATCTTCACTTAGATTCTTGAATGGTTATATCCTCTATATCTCTCAATCTAGCCCTCCAATAAAAAACAAGAAAATTGGATTTTGCTTTCTTCATCTAATTGTGTATATAATCCATATTTTTCATTTTAAAAATTAAAAAGACTGAAATCATATAAGGATAGGACAGTAAACTTTCTGTGATAGAATTTACTTTCTCTCTCAGTTGCTCATTCACATTTCATGTAACATTCATTTGTGGAAGAAACATACTTTCTTATCACTTTTTATATCTTCTGCTTATATTTAATAGTTAAAATAACTGCAATTCATATTCCTCATTCCACCAAACCCTCCCTAGAAAAGTTCTAAAAAGAAAGAAATGCCTCAGTTGAGATAGACAGACATTTATATTTATGGTCCAAGCAGAATAATTACGTTTTGTTTACATGTGCATTTTTAAATCACTGATCTCTGGCTCACAAATATCTAGATGAATTTAGCATGTTGAAAAATCAGTTTTGCTGACACTTTATCAAGCAGTTGCATCCTTTTAATGAAGACTGGGATGCAAATTATTACATTTAAAGTGCATTGAAAGATTCCCCTTCAAGTAAGATGCTTGCAACTGTAGATGTTAATTTAAAAAAAAAAATAAAAAAAAAAAGCCTAACTTTCTGAGACTGCATTTTGGGGAGAGAATAATTACCAGGACTAATCACAGAACAAATATTGCACTGCATTTTTTGAGTAATTTTGCTGTTACCTGTAACATGCCTACTAATTCACCACCTCTACATCTACTTCTGTCTCTTCGCCACTCGGTACATTAAAAGTTTCTTAGTAAAGCAAAACCAAAAGTGAACAGTATTTCCCTTTCTCCTCATCTGCATTTCAGTCTAAAAGATCCAGGATGACTACTATTGTCTATCAGCTTTTAAAGAAAAACCTATCACACTTATCTATTGAAAACCCTTGAGAACGTTTTTTCCAGTTCCTCCTACAAAAGCGGACTGATCATAGTAAATCAGTGTTTCATTGCAAGATGAAAAACCCCAACCCGTTAAATATTTAGTTATACAACCTCTACATTCAAACCATAACGTGTATATAAAAACATCTTGGAAAACTATTTAGAATAACATAAAATTTACAAAGGAAATCATTGAAGTTTTGAGATGTCAGTATTAAAGTTGACAGTAAAATCTTAGTTCAGAGCTCTTGCATGCATAACTTTTTAAAATAATGTTCAGTTAATTAATTACAAGCCATTCTTCACAGAAGTTTATCACTTCATTCAGCATGCAGAATGACAGAATAACATTGGGATCCTGAGATAATGTTTAATACTGGGCTTTCTTCAGTATGTACCTCTCACAGTTCTTACTTTGGTTCACTCTTCTAATCCCAGTCTGAACACAGACTTTGCTTTTCCCATGGGTGTTTTTCTATGTCTCCATAATATAAGAATTTATTTTCAAAATAACTATGTGAATCGGAGAGATGTAACTATCTTCATTTTACAAAGTGCTGATGCACACAGACATTGAAGTCAGAAGTTTCCAATTATTTTAAATATCCAGCCTGAGATACCTTATCCAACCAGTTTTGAAAACACAGTAGAGTTATTCTCTAAAGTGCAGCTTTGCCTGTCTCCGCTCATCAGTGCAGCTTCTCCCGGTACCATGGCATGAGGTCAGCCCAGGTGCACAGAAAATGAGGTACATACAATTACAGATCCCTTATGAAAAGCCTGGTGTAAGGAGCTTGCTAAACATCATGACAGGGCAGTAAAGAATTTGGTTCTCCAGGGTGAACCAAGGGAATAGCAACACAGTATAACCTCTCATCATCAGCTGTAATTACAAGATACATTCACTAATACCTTCTCATTTCTTCACTAACGTGGGAGTGAAAGATACAACAGCCTTATTAATGACAACATTGGTTCATTCCTGTTTTGTGTCACAAGTAAAGATATTCATTGGAAAAACAGCAAACAATCGCATAATGAAAGAGTGCACTTAAATCTGCCAGACTTATCCTGCACCAAATTCAACACTAACATTTTAGAGTCATGCCTGTAAAACTACAAACCCATGGAGCTGACTGCCAGCTGCCAACTAATCCTAGAGGTACTTAAGATTTCATTGTCACCTTCTCTCATAACTTTTAACTTCAGGGCTCCGCAGGCACTTAGACTGAAGCACGCCAAGTCTTTATGGTTTGGGCAACTCAGCAACCACGTTGTGATGAGGCTATTGGTCTAGCATTTAGAAGTCATGCACTTGTCTGCTTTTGTCCTCAAGAGCTTTGCCTCAGTCCGTGTTCTCAAAACACATTTAATATTCTGCAGATTTAAGGCTTTTCACTAAAACCAATGCTGTGTTTAGAAGGAGCTACTTCTCTGGCTGATTTTAAAGTATTGACTCCTTTTTTCTTTGGAAATAGTATATAGTCACCATGAGGCGACTCTGAGCTGTGCAATTTAAATATATAAAGATACTTCATTTTGGACATAATGCAGTTAAACTGTAAGAATTAAGATGCATCCTTGTTCTGACCCATTCCTACTTCTTAGCTCCAGGCAACAGGATACTAACTGGGCTGTTCAGCATGCAAACATTTTGAATCTCATTCCAAAGAACATGATGTTCATATTGGGTGATTAATGAGAGGCCAGTGTCTGTCTCTGCTTCTGAGATTAATTCTTTATGTACATTCCCACTACCAATGTAACATTCTTTTAATTTCTGTAACACTGTATGATAATTGGCTTCTTCTTGATCAGTATAATGGAAGAGCTTTCAGCAAATCTAACGTCATGGGTTTAATAATAATAAAAGAAAAATCCAATTTTCCTCAATTTTCTCTGTAGCTCCATTTACTTTCATAAAAAGTTCAAGATCTTATATTAATATCTTTCAGATGGCTGCTGCATGTTTGGAGAGTTCAATTTGCAATGGTGTCCTATGTTGTTTCTGTACTTTTTTATCAATGATATATTTATCTTTCAAGATTTTTCTTCCCATACCTTGCACTTTTATCATCGGGTAAGCTTTACAATTAGTGGTGAAGAATTGCTTCTCTGTCATAAGTCTTTTGTACATTCAAAATAAGTTGTAAATATTTATAAAATCTTAAAAAGAGTAGCAAGAGGTTTGTATGAATTGGTTCCTTAATGTCAGAGTACCTCCAAGAACAAGTTAACCTGAGGAGAGTACTGTCATATGAGAGATAGCTATATATCCAGCTTCCCCTGTATGCTTAATGGACATTGATGTCTTGGTGCTAGATACCAATGCAGAGTTCAAATGCTAAAATATGAGGACACCTTACCCTTTTAGTTGTCTAACTGCTCTGTTATTTCTGTGTCATAATGTATATGGATATGAGCTGAATTAAGGTTGCTCACGCAGCTCCAAGAGTGGCAGTACCTAATTGTGCAGCGTTTGGCTTCACAGCCTTGAAAATGCTTTTCAGTGTAGTACTGACTGTACTTTTTAATTTTTCAAAATGTGTAGTGACCTCCTCCTCCCTCATTATTCCATGGAATTATTTTGAGCCTTGTATTATGTCCCCATCCTGCTGATGAGCTGGCCTAGACTGTGTATGGAACACCATCAAGGGAGCCCACGGGTATGCATGTTCCCCCATAATTGAATAAGAATGGAATGTTTTTCACAGATATTTGTCAGTAGCAGAGAATAGAAAATTTTAATTTTAAAAGAATTTTAAACGCATGGTCAAAACTGAGTAGATTTTAATGAGATAGACAAAGCATACATCTACACAAATGTATTCTCTTACTGAATTTCAAGTCTTTTCTCCAAAGAAAATGGACTCTAGATGAAGACATGACTACAGAGAACATCATCACATTCAGTTTTAAAACAACAACAACAAAATCTTTTCTTTTTTAACTAGGGAAAAGCATGGGTTTCACTTTCAGGAGTGGCTGAATTTTCACTTCCATACTGTCCTTGCTTCACGTTCCTATCTCACCTTCTTTTTGCCCTACCCATACCAAAATATTAGACAAATTTGGACACTTTGAATGCAAAAGTGTCAGGCCAGAGGTTAAAGCTGTGGAGTTACAAGCACTGGAAACTAAGAACTTTACTCAAAGTGACAAGAAATCCTTATAATTATGTAAACTCTTGTTATAGAGCAATAAGATCTCCTTTAATTTAACCTTAGCACTAAAAGAGATAAGAAATGTCCTAATTTTTGATTCCTTACTTATTAATACTTCAATCTGCAATAAATAACTGGAGCTCAGCTAAGGCTGAATACGCAAAACATATGAAGTTAAGAATTAACACAGTAAGAAATATGTAGCATTTTTCCTATATAGTAGCACAAAACTGACTTTAAATGGCTATGGTAATTTTCAGTGATCATCATAGCTTATTTCTGCTTGTATTTGGAATATTTTTTCTGACTCAAATATATATGTATACTAATATATTTATACATAAATAAAATTTATAAATAAGATTACATATAAAATTTTAAAATCAGATTAATTAGTATCAGACTATTAACACAGAGGGTTAGTCAAATGGTATTAGATAGATTCCAGCGTTTTTCATTAAGTCCTTTGCAATCCAATACTTTGTCATCTTTTTCAAAACTGGAACATTCTCTCTGGAAAGCCATATACATAGTAACATGTGAATTTTCTCCAGAAAGTATATTATTTCAGAGTCTCATTATATCAGTCAAACTGGTATCTAGTTTCCTATTTTGACCGAAGAATTTCTTTTTTGCACCATGGAGAAACACTGTATGTATGAGGCTGAACACTCTTTTGATTGCTCTTTCATCCTGACAGATGCAATGCAGAGGTACATAAGTGGCACCTACTGAGAACAGTAATGGACTTATTTCCTGAATTTTAAATCATCACAGAGCATTTGGAATATGGAATCTGGATTCAGATGAAGACTGTGAAAAATGCACAAATCCAGACACATCACTCAGTAAAATAAAAATAATAAAGAAATCACTTTGTAAGTAGCTTTTGAACCATGTACCTGCATTTCTCACTCTAACAAATTAAGAGAATTATTTTAATAATTCTAACTGACCGGAAAAGGAGCCCTCATTATTGCAGGCTGTACTTGTTAGGCTAACATCTTGAAACCAGTTTTGGCCTGCATGTAATCATGAAATATATTGAAATTGGACAATATGTAATCAATTACAAAACCAATGATTTGTGGTTTTCCTGTTTTGGTATATCTGTAGTGTTAAACTGATGCCAATGATTTTGCCGTGCAGGTTTGTGCCTGTGTGGGTGGTTTTATTGAAAGAAAATTCACCTTCAAGTGCTTGACTTTGTAGCAAAGTTCCCAGTGAAAAGCATTCTGCCTGTTTCTGGAGAGACTGACTGGATGAGCTAGCATCTGACGAGCTGAAGGCTGACAGGGAGAGGGAACCCCTCATTCACAGGTATTTTCTCCACCCCAAACCTGAGAGGTTTAGTTTTGGCACAAGATGGTAATCATTATGAAAATGAGAGTTTCACAGGCTGAACTGAGTAGTGTGAGAGAAATATGTGACATGAGATGAGACAGGAGGACAATCACATCTGGCATCCAAGTTGGTAGATAATTTGTGTAAAGAAGGCACTGCAGACAATCTCGGATGTGCTTGTACGTATATAGCTGCATGCTTTTGACGTGATCCTTTTGTTAGTTGCCTCAGAAGGAGCAGCAGGCATGAAAGCAGCTTGTGTGGAGATGGGAGGAGAAAATAGGGTTCAAGTCTTCATCCTGAATGCAGTCATGAATAATGGGCACATCTATATGTAGGGTCACATGGTAAATCCAGATCTACAACTGGGAAAAGACTTTTAGATCGCACATTAATGTTTTTCCCTATTTCTCCACCGCTGGATCCACTATTCAGATTTCTAAGCTTGCCCTCCAAGGACACTAAATCCACTGCACAAGTGAGAGAATCATAACAGCACCATAATACTGGTTAGGAACACAAACAGCGATTGTACCATAACCAAAGGTCAACACAATGGGAGCCAAAGCCAACAACATTCTTCACAACCAAGAGGGCAGAGCAGCATCATGTACATGGAATATATTTGGCTGAGTCTTGAGGGTATCATCTCTACAGTTCCTCAGTGCCATGGTAGGGGCCAAGCAGGAATAAAAATAAGACCAAGATAATTTAGTTTTATTTCACTTCATTTTGTTAAGTTGTGCTTACCTATTACTAATTTTTAGGATAACAGATGTTGTGACCTTTTTCCTACATTAAATTTGACCAAGAAAGAAATTTTAGGTCTGTGCAGAGTCTATAATTCATAATCTAATGTATACCTTTGTACATAAGCAGGAATGCATAAATAAAACCTGGTTTATGCAAAATCGTCAGGACTGTTTTGGTGCAACCATCTAGTGAAATGCTAGATGAATTTTTTCTTCTTCTAAGCTAACTGATAGCACCTTGGCATGCTTAACGTCCCTGCAAATTACAGCTATTATTCTATCAACTTTCAAGATTTCTTTTATGACTATGAAATCTTTCCATGTCATTCCTCTGAATTCAAGTAAGTAAAGTAGCCTGGGACTGATGTGGGTAAATACTGAAGGGAAAAAAAATTGAAGCCATTCTTTTGTGATAGTCACAGATGAAATTTAGTCAGCTGAACTTTTGAAAGATGGTAGCACATTGACTTAAATTTCAGATTATATATTAGATTAAAAAACCTTAGATTTTCCTGTTTCTAACTTCAGTGATTTTACTAAAACCAAACAACAAAAAAACCCCAAAAAGCTTATAAATAATGGATGGTCAGAACACCACTGACTTATGTAGAGTTGGAAAAACTATACACAATAAACAAACTGTAAGATTTTTTTTCCTTTTTCTGTTGGCAAATTGTCAGTGAAAAGTTGATAGTTTTCTTATTTATTTGAAATTAATAAATTAATTTTTCATGTAGTTAATTCGTGGCTATATCTCATTGTATAAGAATTGATTAGAAATCTGTAATAATAGAGAATTATAGGGCTGTAATCACACAATGTTTCATGGAATTTATTTTTGCTTTAGGTCATCTGTGTAAAATTTCAACTCCAGTTTCCAGATATTCATGTCTGTGAATTTCAAAATCCTTTTACAATACTCTTCAATATTTGCTTTTCAGTTCTATATCAGCAAACATTTCCATTATTAAATCTCTCTACTAAAACTATTTGTAGAAATCGAGCAAAATGATTGAAATAAAAAGACTAAGTATAGAAGGAATATTTTCCAGGAAATAGTACTGAGCTGGATTTTTAGTGACTGAATTTTTTGATAACTTTGCTTGTTCCTGATACCCACACAAGCATGCACTCACTAAATGGTATTAACATTTGACAAGACAGCAAATGTGCTAGTTATGCTGTGACTCCTGATGGGAAGAGGAATATTGCAGAGCTAAGGGATCAACAGAATGAGGCTTCAATTCATTAGTTCATTGGTGATCATTTCAGAAGCTTAGCACCAGAACTCCCTGATTGACATTCAACATTCATTGAAAGACAAGTTGAAGCCAGAAAAAAGTAAGAAATGGCAACAAAAATGGCTACAGGAATAAAACAGTTGCCTTGAGAGGAAAAAAAATACAGGACTTTTGGAGAGCAGAGTAAACCCTTATATCTGCATATGTTTCTTAAAGATCCTGTAGAGATTTACAGGGACATATTCATTCCACATCCTCCTCCCAACACAAACTCTGTACAGTTTCACAGTCTCACAAGGCTGAATCTGCTTTTATGAAAGGTGAAATATCAGTTTTGTTCCATGAGAAATTTCTTTCCTTAGGGAATGTCTCATCCAGTACTTTATTTGCTGGACATGGGAACTGCACATGAACAAGTGCTAACCAGTGTTGGTGCACTGATGTAGCTCTGTCAGAGCTCTACAAGAGCAGAGTGGAGGAATTCTGAATGAATCACATTCTGACAGAGAATACAGCTCTGAAGTGTACATGATATCAAAACGTACCTTACAAGCATGGTCAGCTCACCCAGAAGTTCCTTAGAAAAAGATGAGGGTGAAAGCAATGGTATAAACACTTTTTAAAGATCACAAGGGTCAGAGGAAGTGTGTTTAGAAAAAAGAAAAAAAGTCTTTCCAAGCTTCATTGCTGACATTCTCTCATACAGCTGACAGAGAGAGAGAAAAGAGGCAGTTTTTCTTTTATTCCTCATGTGTTTCTCGTGTTTTTATTCCTCATGTGTTTCCTCGTGTTTCTTCCTCATGGCATAAATAGGAAAAAGAGGGAATAACAGACAATTTTATACCACTCATTTCTCTTGTGGCAGCAGAGGAAAATAAAAGTATTTCTTAAAGTCTTACCCATCCATAAATCTCATAATTTATGAAAGTAACACGGATTTCACAAAATCATGTACTTCTGAACAAAACAGATAAAACCTTTTCCACTGTATATAACAGTGAGGACCTGATTACACTGTTTTGTTTATTTGCCTGTAAAATGTATTAATGATTAAGTATTCAGACTGCAAGAAAAGCAAAGTTCCCTTTCCTCCTTAGGTGTGTATAATATTATCTTGTCTCTCGCCCTTCTTCACTTCTAGTGAAGTCCTGAATGCAAACCCGTGCCAACAACACTTCAACACAATTCATGTAGTTACATAAATTTACTTTCTTGTCAGAGAGATGTTTTCAGTTTAAGGCATACATTTAGGCTATGAAGCAACTGAGATAGCCTCTCTGTGTTTATATTTCTTCAGAGTGACATTATAACAAACTTTCAATACAGAGGTCAAGCATCAAAAGTAGCCACAGGTTGTTGGCATTCATTTGTCTTCTGGGTACAAAAGAGAACACTTATTCACTTTCAACATGGAAGACCTGAAGCAAGACCTTAAATCACCTTATGTTAGAAGCTAGTTCAAAGAGCATGGAGTATAACATCATGTTACTGGTCTTTAAATGGAGGGAAATACAAAGGAACAGAAAAAAAAATCTTAAAAAAAATCCAATAAACAAACAAAAAACAAACCCACAGTGTCTGAGGAGGTGAGAGAAATAAAATTTTTACAGAAATTGTAAATAAATATAAAGCGCAGATTAAATTGCAATTTTGTTTAAAATATTAGCTGATTTAATACCAAAACTTTCTACAATCATGTTAACAGCAAAAGAAAAAGAATTGAATGGTTTCTTGCAATGTTTTTTCCTCTCTGGGCACTTTGCTTACTTATCACAATCAAGAAGGCTCCAGGCAGAACAATAGACTGTAGTTACATGGGAAAGTAGTACCAAAATCTGAATGTCTTCTAGAATTTGGGTGATTTTAGACTTCAATGAAAATCAAAGACGCTTTTCAGCGTGGCTGGGCTTAAATTTAGGAACAGAATTCTAAATTCTGATTTAGTTATCTTCCAATTAGTTGCCTAAAATCCATTTTGGGGCCAGGACAAAAAGATTTCAGATGTTTCCTTTCTTTCTCTAGTGTTCTCCATTCTGCACAAGTTGACATACAAAGTACTTCTAGAACAAGAAGTTATGTACTTTTTTGGAGGTAAACAAAGTGCTTGAATCTTTATTTCAATCACATTTAGATAAATATGTTCTTCTGACCTTAAAGTCTAGTACTATTTGTATAGTCAAGGCTCTATAGTTGTGCCTGTAGGTATCTATCTTTTCAAGGCCATAATCAAGTTCTTTCAGAAATACCTCAATTTGTTATAGAAATCTTAAAGTCTAAACTTCACCAAGAAAATCCCACTACTAACAATTTCTTCACTAGCAACAGATTGAGCGCTATGTAAGGTTCTGTGTAGTACCTGCAGTTCAATTATACCTATTTTGAGAACTAAAGCATTACTTTGAAGCAATACATCATCTGTGAATATACCCTCTGCTCAAGCTTGAATTCACCTTTGAAGAAGATAAAAACTTCTATTATTAGACCAAATAGAATCATAGAATATATTGGGTTGGAAGAGACCTCTAAAGGTCACTCAGTCAAACTCCTTGCAATAAGCAGGGACATCTTTAACAAGATGCAAAACTTATTTTTCCTAGTATGTTCTTATTTATCTATTTATTGTTAGCTAAGCAGTATGTATAAATTCTGAGTGTCCTTATCTGGAACTTCCCTATAATGCAACAGCCAATTTTTGTGTTAAAAAGTAAAGAAATTTAAGAATTACTTTTTATTCTCTGTAGACTGAAGTGCTTTAATTTAAATAGCTCAGCTGCCATGAATGAAGCTACTATACTTGAATTACGTAATAATATACGTAAATTCAGCATGAGAGTCTTCTTAGGTTAGCCAGTTGTGGTGGGTTGACCTTGGCTGGATTCCAGGTACCCACTAAGCTGCTCTATCACTCCCCTTCCCAGTTGGACAAGGGGGGGAAACTAAGGTGGAAAATGGCTCATGGCTTGAGATAAGGCAGTGTACTGAAGCAAAAGCAAAAGTTTGCATGTGCACAAGCAAAGAGAAAAAAAACAGGTTTATTCTCTACTTCCCATCAGCAATCAATGTTCAGCCACTTTCTGGGAAACAGGGTTTTGCTCTGGAAGAGTTGATGTCACATGGTATGGAATATACCTTTGGTTAATTTGGGTCAGTTGGCATAGTTGCGTCCTCTCCCTGGATCTTATCTCCCTCAGCTTTCTGATGGGGGGGGAATGTTAGGGAGACAGCACTGATGCTGTACCAGTGCTGCCCAGCAGCAGCCAAAATACTGGTGTGTTATCAACACCCTTCTAAGCTACCAACGCAGAGCACAGAACTGTGAGTGCTGCTGTGGGAAAATGAACTCCATCTCAGCCAGACCAAACAGACCAAATGGAACAAAAGGTGTCTAAGCCAGAAAGTTAAAAAAAAGATCAAAGCTGAAGGTCTGAAATCATAAAAGAAATCTCTTTTGTAAAGTTCCGATCTACAACTTTTGAAGGTGGGCACCCAGCTCCAAGACTGGAATTTACAAGGACAAACTACTAAACATATAAATTCATTAAGCAAAGTGAAGTTAAAGGATTTGGATTCACAGTAAACATCATGTTGGGCACAAATGTATTTAAACTATCTAATAAGAAACAACAAAAAGAAGGATCTGCCTAAAACTCTGACTCCTTCATGGAAGCCTGTATCACTGACTTGCCACCCAGCCAATTCTTGCATAGGAGATCACTCTTACATATGAAACAGAAAACTTCCTCTGCCAACTATAGGTTTTTACATATTTATCTACATTATGTATGTATATAGCTATGACATCACTACCAGCTAATCTGGTGTTATGAATAAAATTTTTCTCTAGTAAGAGAAATACTCTGCAACTTCTAATGCAAAATTCATAAGGGAAGCAAAAGTGTGAGACAAAACAAGCATGACCTGGCTTAGTAAGCAGTAACTTGGTCTGAAAAGAAAATTTTGAAGTGTTATGAAACATATAACAAAATCAGTTGTCTGCATTTAGAAATGTTAGGTGCTGACATGCACTTGTACATTGGTTCACCTGGTTCTGTAGTCATACGAACAGTGAGCCAGTTTCTCCACAAGGTTGCCATCTGCACTCAGCCTCAAAGCAAATGCAGAGCCTCTCAGTACTCAAGAGTTCAGCAGCCAACATAGTAGCAGAAACCACAATATAAACACTAAAAGAAAAGCCACATGCAGGAGGACATACGAATTTGAAACAAAGTGCCTATGGTGGAGAACTTGTTTGCACAAAGAGAATATGTAAAGTGTTTGGGTAAATACAATTGAAAAGAATTACATTTTGCCAGTGTGTCAAGGGAGGAGTATTAGTTTGTGAAACATCTCAAGTCCTATAGGGTTATGATCATAACAACTGAAGAAGATTTTAATGTCATGCTCTGAGGAATAAAGAAATTAGACCACTTGTTCCAAGATATATGCATCTCAGAGGAAAAGCCATTCCATCTTATGACAGATGGTCAAAGGAAGTTTAATAGGCTCACAGCTCTGGAAATTATTGCATAAGGAGGGAAACAAAGGGAATAGCTGTGTAAATTGGTCACNGGGAAGGGAAGGGAAGGGAATTTGGAGGAGAAATGGTCAACATCACTTGCTTTTCTAAGTTTGAACAATTAGGGGGCAGTTCAACTGAAATGCTTAAAAAGGGGAGCATCTGTTCAACACTGCTGTGAAAAATACCATTTTTCTGACTTATATACAACACCAATGACATTTCACAGGAAAATACTACATTTACTGTTCTGGAACTTAGATTAAGGTCTATAGAAATGACATCTTGATTTGTGAAAAGTGGTAGAAGGCTGTGACTGGTGGCTTAAGACAGTTTGGCAAACAGCAACAGCAGTCAAGAAGTCTGAGTAATAGAAGTAACATTTCAGAAAGAGAAGTGAATAAAATGTGTGTGCAGTTCACAACCTAGTCTGAGCCAATCCCCAAATCCGTCCTTCAGCAATTATGAAAGGGTCATGCAGACTCATTGGAATGATGAAATACATAGAATAATGTATGTTTAACCTCTTTGAACCAGCAGCAAGAAAAATGCAGTACCACGATGCTGAACAGCCTAAAATTCTTAATGAAATGTTAGAGGATCTGGAGGGATAATGACATACTCTAACATAGAGGTAATATAATAGTAAATGAAAATCGAAGCAGCACATATGTAAGGAGAATACAGACACAGCACAAATAAGTTTTCACTATCTTGCAATACGGTACTGGATCAAAAGAAGAAACCCACAGATCCCTGGGCTAGCTTGGGAAAACTACAATCCTAATATTTAATTCCTTTATTTAACAGACTGGTTATATATCCAGAATCTTAACATACCTTATAAACTGTTTTTTACCCTGTAAGAGATTTTAGGAAGAAGTCGGACCTATTATCTCATGCTGAGACTCCTGCTATTGATTAGTTAGAAAAAAAGACCCTGTCAGCCTTTCTGGCTAAGAATGATTTCTGAACAAATATAGCTTTCCCATAAGAGGTGATGGTTTAAAAATAGAAATATATATTTACCACATACAGTTTTCTACAACTGAAGCAACGGCATCAAACACAGTAATTTTTATCTTATTTAAAGTTAACTTCTTAACATGGAAACTCCACTTAGTATGATAGGACACAGTTAAGAGCTGAGCAGTAAAATTCAAAAATTTGCCATGTATACAGGAAAAAAAATAATAATGTTATGCTGAATCATTCACAAAATGAAACTCATAATAATTCTGAGCAAATGACTGCTTTTAACAGTTATTTACTATATTTTATAGCACAATGTTAAGCTAAGCTATAAAACATAATGACTTGGACTGCAGAAGTGGCAGCATGTTTTAATTTTCATTTAAAAAATGTTAATACATACTCTTTGTAACTTTTGCTTTGGTGCTTTGTATTTAATGTGCAGGAATTTGTTGCAAATTGCTATAAAAATTGGAGTTAATTTCTAAAGCAAAATAAAAGCAAATTATTTCCTTCTGAACCCTTCAACCATCTCCTGAACCCATAAAATAGTTTCTTTTATTGAACTACTCATGAAAAATGCAGTGTTTTTCCAAAGGAAAGTTCTTTGCAGTGATGTGCCAAGTGATCTGATCATAATGAGGGAGCTGGGCTACTATGGAGTTTGTTTTCATCTACTTCATAATTACATTGCTCATAGTTCATGTTTTTAGCCTGCAGCTACCATAAAAACTTTTTCAGCATGTCTGACAGTCAAATTTGTCCTTGGTCTCCACAGCAGCCATGGCTGGTTGTAGTTTTCCTGATAGGTATCTAAGTGGTCTCAGGCATAACACCTTGTGTCTAATTGAAGCTAAAGTAGTGTACAAGGTGAAAATCAATGTGTGGAGGTGAAAAAGAGTGATAGAAGCTGTCAAATTCCATTTCTGACAAGCACTTTTGCCTGTAAAGAAAACACAGGCCTCTCATAAGATGGAAAATTGTGGGTCCAAGTCTTTGTTTACTACATGTTCTCATCCTCAACTCCCTAAGAAAATTAAGTAATTGAACCACTTTGTTTATTTTTTAAAATGAATAGAATCACATGAAAATTTGAAAGTGACAGAGGCCTTTACTCAAAGGTCTGCTAAGAAAGGAATAAAGAACTAAATGTCTCACAGCTTGTTGAAATACAAATACTGAAGAGAACAAGAAGCAGGCAAAGGCAACTTTCTAGACTCACTTCTAACCAACAGGAAAGAACTGAAAAAATGAAAATCTTGAGGATGAAAGGGCAACCCTGATGGATTGCGAAAAAAATTACAAAATTCATTACTTCTTGGGAAGAAAGGAAAACAGAATATTAAGACAAAAAAAAAAGTGTGAAAGCAGACTCCAATAAACTCAGAAGATTATACTTTTAGGAAAAATAAACCTAATGAGGTAAAAAAAATGGGTACTGAAAATTTAGCTATTGTTTTAAAAATTATATTGAGGGCACACATATAAACTATAGAGGCAGATGAAGGACAGAAAGTGCAATTAGTGATAATGAGTTTTTCAATCACTTAAAATTTAAGAATGAAGAATACAGACATAGAAATGAGGTGATTTATGAAGGACTTTAAAAGAATAGTTGGAGCATGAGGAAAAGAATAGAAGAGACAGGGTTCAAAACAATCACTGCTGGCAAGAGACATAAGTAGCAAGAAGAACACCAGCAAAAGTGCTGGCCTTTTTGCTTCAGTCTTTACTAAAAGGTCAAGTACATTCAAACAGGCAATGCAGTTAATGCTGATGACAAAGGGATAAGGAGTCAAGCTACAGAAGGATAAAAACAAGCCTGAGATTGCTAAAATTATTTATGCACTTTTAAGACAGCTGGACATGCCCATTTCCACTCCAAGGCATGTAAAGAAGCAATTTCACTAATGCCAGAGGCATTAGAAGTCCTGGAAAATTTGTGATAATAAGTGAAGTTCCAGAAGACTAATATAACAAAAATAGCAGCCATCTTTAAAAGTGCAGGAGAAAAACAGGAATAGGAATTACTAGCAGTCAGTTTAACTTCACTTATACAAATTACAAAATATGTAGAAAGAAGTAAGGTGATATTAACACAACCAAAGCCAATCAAAGCCATAGTAAAACATCTGATTTTCTTCTACAAGATGAGGGGCCTTTGTGTGTGGAGATACAGCATCTTCATGTCAATAAAATGCACACACTTTTAAGACAACAAATCAGAGCCCAGAGCGTGCTGAAATATTTTGGGCAATTTTACTTTCACTAGTGAATCAGGGGAGAGATATTGTCAATTTCCAATAGACAAGCAGCACTCTGGCAAATGTAAATAGGTGTCCTTTCCCAGAACACAAAGCCCTCAGCCAATGAGGTCTCCTGTCTCCAGTAAGGGGCATTGACCACACAAGGTTCATAAGTAGAAGGCAATGAACAACAACAGGTCTGAGAGATGGTACTTACTAAGAACATTTGAAACACAGGGGTTATTTAGTTGGAAGATATACAGAGTAGTAAGTATCCGATGTGTAAATGTTACTCAAAAGAGCAAATAAGTGGTTCTCCACAGAGTGTCGGTAAGGAAAAAGTGAAGGCTTTAAACCAGGAGAGGAAATTAAGCTGCAGACCAGGAATAAAGCTTCCTAGAGGGAAGATCAGATAAGAGCATGAAAGAATTTCACAGAGAGACACTGGAAATCTTATTTTTTAAAAGAAGGTTGAGCAAACATTTTCAACACCACAAGTGAAGTAAACCCAACCTGAGATCAAGGAAATGGACTTCTTGACCTCACTTTTCTCATACATGTACCCTGCCCAACTGCTGGGGTGAGTGCAGCAGGGAAAGGCAAAAACAGCTCAAAGTGGAAGAACTTACAGAATGAGAAGACTGGACACAATTCATCACTCTGTAAAAAGTGACTACGAGATCTCTGTACCGTGAAGGTCTCGCATAAAACCCCAAGATTAAGTGGTGCTTAAGTGCTCCACTGGAATTACACTGTAATCACTGATCTTCCAAACAGGAACTTTCCTATCTCTTCCAAAACAAATTGAACCAAAACCTCTGAATTTCTCTTGATATTTTAATTTAATCTTCTTTACTATATTATTGCCAGGAATTAACCAAAACCAAAGCCCCACTGTGTTAAATATTACATAAGAACTGAAGAGTGGATAGTCCTTTCACCAGAGGGCTCACAGTCTGAAGGTATATGGAACTTATTCTTTCTGCTTTTCTAATGACAACTTTTATCTACATGAAGGTGAAATTTTCCATCTTTGAGATCTCTGAAAATATCCAAATATGTGTTTTCAGTAAAGATACATTATATCTGAAAATTCCAGGAAAATAGTTTTGTTATCACTCTAATTTTCAGTGTTTTCTGCAATTAGCATTCTGAAAATGGAACTGCTTCAGGACCATTTCAAATAGGTCATAGTTTGAATGGTTTTAGATTTGAGGATATTATTATTTTAAATGTTTTCTCTATGTAAGATGTCTTTGTACTTGGAAAAATATTCTACTAACTTGCTAACTTGCTTACTATTCTTACTAATTAGTATTTCTGAACAGAACTAAGTACTACAGCTGTATCACACTAGAAATTGCTGTCTGTCATTTCTGAATTACATAACCTATATACTCTTTTTCCAGTCTGAATCTGATTTTGCATGCCAATATGGTTTTAATCTGGTCCTAATGTCATTTATGTCTATTGTCACACATTCTATATCTTGAATTCTAGCTAAAGAAAACAACCATTCAAATAAAGAACATTTTGCAAGAATGGGTTTTGACTCTCTTAAACTTAATTGTTAATTGTTTTATCTCAGTGTTTTTCAAAACTGTCCACATACTTTCAAATTATTGGAGCAGTTTTGCTAAATTTTTAACACTTAAAATTATATTCTCTTAACACAGTTTTGCTGGAGCACAGAGGAATGAAAACAACATCACAGCATTAGAGAAATGAGGCTCGTGATAGAATGTATTTGCAGTGTGAATAAAACAAATATGCAAATGTTGCGTGCCCTTTTCTAAAGAATACACCATAAAACAATATTGTGTACATAACTTTTATCTCATAATATATGAGAAAATATCTTTTAAAAAATAAAAGTAACTATTGCTAAATATGAGATTTCTGATATAAACGCCATTGTATTAATCCCAAGGGCTTTTTCGCACTGTACATGATCTGTTTGAGTAATTATGATGTGACCCTGTTTCTGCAAAGAAATAACATTTTTTGACATCTCAAGTCAATGTTGATCTAGCCTCCAAACTATACCGTTTGTTTCAAAGTAATTCTTAGCATTTTCCCATTACAGATAAAGAATAACTTAAGCTAATACTAATCCCCCACACTGCCTACCACTATGCTTGTTGTAACACACTTGGTTGTGTAAGAATGGACTGAAACATTTGTGTAAAGTTTGGCTTTGCTTTAGTGATTTGTTGAAGCAGGCTACCTGTGTGAATTTAACCAAATGTGTAACTGGTTGCAAGATAAAAACTTAGTTTTCCACAGTGACATCTATGCAACTAAATCCATGATAACACTAAAAAAACCCACAGTGAAAGTGATCTGGATTCATAGAGAGCTTGAATTAAACTCAGCAATACATCGGTCATTGAAGTTTCTCCTTGTCCTGTTTAAAAATATTAGCAATAATATGGACATAAAATATGAAATACATTTAATATGAAATTATGTTTGACAAAGTATGAAAATAGGTAGTAACGGTGTACTTGCCATAAAAATATAATCTGAAGAAAAGCTTAGGATTTTTTGAAAAACATTTCAAGTGGAATTTCAAATTATAATGTTTTATTTGGTTTTATTTCCATGTTCAAAACTGCAAAAAGCAGAAAATATTTTTAAAATTTTCATTGCATTTGATTGATAGCTTAATTTTGAAGTATGCAACATAATGGGTTCATTATCTTGCAATGAACTCATTAATCCAGGTAATTAATTTACAAGGCTGAAAATCTGAACAAAGTTTGTTGTAATAAAATGGAGGTAGTAGTTTTCCCTCATTTGACTTAATAATTTTTAATATCTTTAAAAGGACCCCACATATTTTTTGTTACATGGTAAAATACATAATTTTAGCTTTAAATGTCTTTTTTATTCGTTTTCAAGACATGTTTCATTTTAAAATTGGGAAAAATATTTGTGCACTGTTCCGCCTCTGTTTATATATTCTTCAAAGATGTTACAGCAAAGTGACATGGCCCAAAATCTGTTTGCACATTATAGTAATTAAAAATGATACAATATAGTTGCTTCCTTTATGCAAATGAGAAATTACATAGCATTAGGATGATTTAGATAAACCCATAAATCAGACAGGCTAAACAAAGTAAGCTTTGCTTTGCACAGATGTGACATCCAGATGTGGCTCTGCTTTTTATTTCATGGTTGTAATCTGTACTGGATTTAAGTTATTTCCTGAAAAACAAGGCATGCACTCAAAGCTGAAACATCACCAGTTGCTTCAGATCAGTACTTGTTTTTTTGCAGGGATCATTTCTCTGGACTTTTTCCCTGGGGAAGATGTGGAATAGAAATTTCTGGTTCAAGGCATTTTGTTAAGAGTTCTTAAGAAAGGCGAGTATATTTCATGACATCCAGATAGTGTGGCAATTCTGTAGTTTTCTGTTTGCTTAAAAGATTCATTCAAATAATTAAATACTTTTTGCAGGGACTGCAAAATATTTTCACTGTAACAACTTTGTTTCTATACCACATTGTTATCACTCTTTTAAGCCAAAATTAATATATATCCGAGGCTGATTATGATTTAGTGTAGAGAAAGTATACTGTTAGCAGGATTCATTGGTGAAACTCACGGGTTTTAGCTTTCACAGTTTTTCATCCTATGCAGTTACTAATGCCTTCTTTAGAATTAAGAGATCAAACTTCCTTCTTGGCATGCACATTCATCCAATTATAGATAATGGGTGAAATACTGTCCTCAGTTATGTGACCATGATCTCCAACAACTTTGTGACAATTTTATTGGAAATGATGAACAGAAAATCTAAAATTGCAGCTGTGATTGTTTGTATGAGGTTCAGGAATAGTGCTATCATGTCTATCTATGCAGTATACAGTCCTTATTCCTGTTGTCTTGTTAATGAATGCTCCATATCTAATCTCTTGTTAAAGAATGTTCTAAATCCAACCTCTGTCTGCTCCAAATCACCTGCTCCAAAAACAACTGGGTGCTTGACAGTGGGAACTCAAGACACAGACATTTTCACAATAAAAGCAGTAGTCAAATACCCTTCACCTGCAGATGAATGAAGCAGAAAGATGACCTTAAGATATACAGTGAGGTTTTCTTATTCATCTGCTTTCTGTGCACTTTTTTTCTATTAAGACACTGCTTTCCCTGGATTGCCTGGCAGCTACAAGGCAGTCCTCACCTCTGATCCTCCCAGCTCTGTCTTGCTGTAAAGTTGCATTTTCTGAGACAATGGGTAAATAACTGTATCAAACTGTATGTTCAGAAGTTAGGCACTTTGGAGTTCCTCTCTCTCTTCTGATAGCTGCACAACCAGCTTTGTGGAGTTAACTGAAAAATATTTGCTCTAGTCCTTTTTCCCATATATGGCCTGTTCTAAACAAAAGGACTGCTTGGCACTATGTTTGTAGACTTTCAAGGCTTTCTTTAGCTGTAGCTAATACAATCTATATGGACCTGTAAATTTTTATTCTTTTTAGGGGTTTATGACTCCTAGTAATTTATATGGAAGCATTTTCATAAGTAGAAATAGGATCAGTTCTTTAGCTCCTTTATAAAGACATGTTCTTGAAAGAACACATTTTAATTCTATCAGCCAGACCAAGTATATAAACATCTGGTTTGATGTCACTCTGTTAGAAAGTAACATAGGCATGAAGTATGATTGTTCAGCTGTCTTGGAGTTTTCTGGGCTCAGATTATCTGATTGTAATTTTGGACCTGGTCACAGATTAAAAATGGATACCTATATTTCAGCTTCCTCAGTTGCAGTACTCAACATATCAAACTGGCTTTAAGGGTCAAGGTCTTTCCAGAACAGACCTCTTTCCCTTTTTTTCTTTTTTTTCATTTCATCATTTGATGAACCTTGAGGCTGGTCAGCTATTTACATCATCTATATTTCATATTTAGTTTTTGTTAGGTATTATTATATATATTATATATTATATATATATTATTATATTGGCTAATGTGGTTAGTTCTTGCTAATCTAGAAAAGAGAAAAAAAAATAGGCAGATGTAATTTGCTTATTTGGGCAGGCAGGATGTTAGTGAGTAAAGCAATGTTGGCATGGTACAGTTCTCAAGTGTAATGACTCAGTGTTCATTTGAAACCAGACTTTGAGAGTGGTCATTTTACAATTTATAATCTGTCTAAACAACTTGGCCTGGAAGGCTATACTACTTTTGCTGTGTTTTTCCAAAAAGTGGTTTACCCTGGAAGAAGTAAAAGGGCAATCCCTGGCTGTACTCCATATACGATGGTTCCCTGGTAAACAAGCATCTGTTATTTTGTTGTGACAAGTTACATGGCTCTTTTTTTTAAGTATTTTTATTGAATTTATAATATTAGGATCACTTTTAAAAGTCAGTTTAGGTCTCACTTAAAGAAGGTAGCAGAAATGGATCTGGAGACCCCAGTAAAATAGCCCTACTTAGTATTACTGCTTTTTACATCAGTCCATCACTTGCATTCATTTACAACATGGTGACCAATCTCCTTAATTCATCATATCCTAAATGAAAAATTGAAAACTTTTTTATACATTTCAATGCCAAAAATTCGTGGTGGTTTACAACTGGCAATCCTGGATGCCACTGAATATTTTGCTCTTGGGTTTATGCTCAAAATACAGAATTTCAAAATGCAAACTTCAGAGAAAGCTCTGACTGGCTAGAAAAAGTTGTACTTTAAATAGAGAATGTGGTTAAGTCACAGTATTTTTGAGAAAGACTACATGAGCCCTCTGTAGATGTCTTTATAATGAGCTTCCACATTAATTTTAAGAAATCAGTATGATGTGCTGCTTGCAGATTATAATGTAATTCTGTAATACAAATTAGATCAGCTTTGAATGTCTTTGAAACGTAGTGTGTTAAAAATGGTATGTACAGGTTAAAAGATACAGATTCAGAACACCGGGATTTACATGAAATTATCACACATGCTTTGATAGAGTCCTAGACTGATTCAAAAGACCAAGTTTCATATGAAGCTGTCTCATTTTCTTTGATAGCCACCTTGATCTTTATGCAGTCATCTATTAATTATATTACAGATAAAGTAAATAAAAGTGTTGAAATATTGAGATCACAGCCTCCTTTTTTCTTGTGAAGACTAAAGGTATGCTTCTATGAAGTCAGCGAGCAACGGGGGATGATAAAGGTGTTCTTCAGCTGACAGGCAGTATTTATTTTGACACGTGACTGAAAGATCTAGAGTTCAATAGCTAAGAGCATAACTGAAAGGGTAAAACTTATATGTGATCTAGACCAAAGGTGCTATAAGACAGTCTACGGATTTTCCTGGGTCAATGCACTGGATAACACTATGAAGGTTTTCCTGGTGGAATTATATTTCATTTAGTTCTCAAAAGACTATGCTGTAAGCTCCCTCCTGCAATGTGCTGATCACACCATACAACTGCCACTAGCATCACTGTGCATTCCAGCTTGTTTCCTCTCAGGTTTGGCCTCTCTGCTTCACAGAAACAGCTCAGAGGTTTTAACCCTGTTAGTTCTAGAGGAGCCCATCGTGCTTTTTACAGAATAAACATAGGAAATTTTATTATTTTATCCAAATGCAGGATTTAGCAGTGTGGATTTGAATGTAGCNTCTTTCCCTTTTTTTCTTTTTTTTCATTTCATCATTTGATGAACCTTGAGGCTGGTCAGCTATTTACATCATCTATATTTCATATTTAGTTTTTGNCATTTACAACATGGTGACCAATCTCCTTAATTCATCATATCCCAAATGAAAAATTGAAAACTTTTTTATACATTTCAATGCCAAAAATTCGTGGTGGTTTACAACTGGCAATCCTGGATGCCACTGAATATTTTGCTCTTGGGTTTATGCTCAAAATACAGAATTTCAAAATGCAAACTTCAGAGAAAGCTCTGACTGGCTAGAAAAAGTTGTACTTTAAATAGAGAATGTGGTTAAGTCACAGTATTTTTGAGAAAGACTACATGAGCCCTCTGTAGATGTCTTTATAATGAGCTTCCACATTAATTTTAAGAAATCAGTATGATGTGCTGCTTGCAGATTATAATGTAATTCTGTAATACAAATTAGATCAGCTTTGAATGTCTTTGAAACGTAGTGTGTTAAAAATGGTATGTACAGGTTAAAAGATACAGATTCAGAACACCGGGATTTACATGAAATTATCACACATGCTTTGATAGAGTCCTAGACTGATTCAAAAGACCAAGTTTCATATGAAGCTGTCTCATTTTCTTTGATAGCCACCTTGATCTTTATGCAGTCATCTATTAATTATATTACAGATAAAGTAAATAAAAGTGTTGAAATATTGAGATCACAGCCTCCTTTTTTCTTGTGAAGACTAAAGGTATGCTTCTATGAAGTCAGCGAGCAACGGGGGATGATAAAGGTGTTCTTCAGCTGACAGGCAGTATTTATTTTGACACGTGACTGAAAGATCTAGAGTTCAATAGCTAAGAGCATAACTGAAAGGGTAAAACTTATATGTGATCTAGACCAAAGGTGCTATAAGACAGTCTACGGATTTTCCTGGGTCAATGCACTGGATAACACTATGAAGGTTTTCCTGGTGGAATTATATTTCATTTAGTTCTCAAAAGACTATGCTGTAAGCTCCCTCCTGCAATGTGCTGATCACACCATACAACTGCCACTAGCATCACTGTGCATTCCAGCTTGTTTCCTCTCAGGTTTGGCCTCTCTGCTTCACAGAAACAGCTCAGAGGTTTTAACCCTGTTAGTTCTAGAGGAGCCCATCGTGCTTTTTACAGAATAAACATAGGAAATTTTATTATTTTATCCAAATGCAGGATTTAGCAGTGTGGATTTGAATGTAGCTATTTTTCTACTTTTTTTTTTTTTAAGGTAGTAACATTTAAGTAATAAGCTACAGTGTTACAGTTACACAGATGTCACTGCAGAGTATTCCATCTAAAGAAATTGTCTTAGCTGCTTACTCTTTAATTCAGAACTTTCCAGAAGCAAATTCCTTTGCTTTCAGTAAGCCTAAATAGAAATGTCTAAACTGTAAAAGGTATTTATCTCTGTAGCAATGGAATATTCAGCTGAACTAAATGCATTTTTTTCACTTTAATATCAAATTTCAGTGTCCTGTTCTCCGTAGATACAGACAACAGAATCTGCCACCAATATATACATATATATATATATATATATATATAAAATTATGGATATACCTAGTGAAACAATAGCTTGATTTAAACAAACATACAAGTCCCTATACAAAGCCATCTCTTAGTGCAATAGGTTTGATTCAATTCATTGCCTATACCGGCATTGGCCCTATGAGAAGATGACTCAAGTTCTTCTTAATTTCTTTCTTTTTTTTTCTTTAGGACATGTCCACATTTACTTAAATTTGAAACTGATATCAACATTGCATTATATGGCTCACTGTGAGATTGCCAAACATTAGTAACTCTACACTTGTTTCCACTGATGTGCTAAAAATGTGAACTAGCAATATGCTCGTAAAATACTCTTGATCCTTAAGTTCATTATTAGTGTATTTCTTCTTTAAGGGGTTCTTTTCCTAGTTCTGTATGTTTCAGTCATAGTTTTTAAAGAGTTTATTGTCCAAACACGTATATCGTTCCTACCGCCATTGATGATATTTATGCTATAAATGTATGAAGAGGGAAAACAGTCCTTATGCTTTTAAAAGTAGTTTATATAAATATTGCAATAATAAAACTATTCAGAACCCTGCCCAGTATTTTTTTGTACTAAAGTTCTTTTGTAAACTCACTTTGTAGTCAAGACAGATGAGTTTTTTGTAAGTTTATTTTTCTCAAACCAAGGAATGCAATTAGGTGACTTTTATCTAAAATATAAATCTGCTGACTTGCTGCTAAAGTTTTGCAAAATGAGGAAGTAGGCAATGTTTACAGCAAGAATTTCCTAGACTGCAATTTTATAGGTGCTTATTCCTAATTTTGTGTTTTGTTCTATAGAATCATTATATGGGAAAACTGCGTAAAGCATACAGTGGTTACAGGCAAGCTGAAGAGAGTATGGAGAATGAAAGGAAAGAAAGATGGACTCAAACCCCCTGAAAAAAAAAAATTATAGAAAGCGATAAAAACATTATTCTTCTTACATGATGACCAAGTAGTATCCTCTGCTAATAGGTTTTCACTGAAGCCAATGTAATGCTATGTATGTTAAGATCATCTTCACTACAAGACAAAGAGTGGTAGCATCTGTGCTTGAAAAAACCCAGTGATATAACACAGCAGTGTACTAATACAAAGAAGGGAGCTTATTAAATAGGTATGAATGTTTTCCATAAAACAGAACTGGAGTATTGCTAACAAATGATGAGCACTTTGGCCTATAAGAATATAGTTTTGACAGGTTTCGGTTTATTAGTTCAATTTACTGTACAATATATCTTGTATTGGGTACAAAATTCCTTTGCTGTTCTGGCCTTTGGGTGATTTCTGTAAAATTGTCAAAACTGAAAAGTGATGTGTGCTCATAAGTCACGTGCATGCTTGACATTTTTGAAAACTACACCCTGAACTATGTATCAGACCACACAAGGTATGCTTACATGGAAAACTTAATATCCAGGACTTTGCTATGCAGGTTTACCCTTTTTGGTTGTTGGGGATTTCTTAAACTTTCTCAGGACTGGAGGATTCAGAAAGGGGTAAAAAACACACAAACAATTGTCATAAATCCCATAGTATGCCAGTAGAAACACTTTAATCTTCAGACACTTTACTGCAGTAGAAAAGTAACACATTCTGTCTTTTTTATTGAATAAGTCTATCAAAAAAAATCTTTAAATCATTTATTTATTTTCGTCTCCAAATTGGTTCATGTATACACTAATTCATATATACAATCTTACCTGTTGTTTGATACTTGTTTGGGTTTTTTTGGGGGGTGTTGATGTTGTTGATTTTGATTGGGTTTTTAATTGTTAAAAAAGCCATCTTGAAGTCTGAAGTATTAAACTTAGAAGCAAAGACTTTGCAGATTATCTCCAAGTCATTCTGGATAGTCTGACAGAGACCAATATCTCATACTACAAAGGCCATGATATGGCCTAGGAAAAACACAGTGCACAAACTATCTAGGGATGCTGGAGTTCTAATCACAAACCTCTTTTAATGTTCTGAACTGATCATTGTCCTCCTTGCAGCTGCGAGAGCTGGCACTGGCATGTTATTTGTTGATGTGCACAGACACAAAACTTGTGATAACACCATGAGAGTGATTAGAGGGGGGCTGACATCAGGTGATCTCATCTAGGCAGCAAAGCAATTTTCAAGTAGAACATCGGCCTCCAACAGCAAGTGGCAGATGAGTAGAAGGGGGATTTTTGTTTTTCTGGTTAATAGTTTGGATTTTTTTTTTGTACTTCTGTACCATTTTTCTATCTTTTACATCCAGTTCTTTCATCTCCTAAGGCCTACAATGAATAATAAGCAAAAATCCACTGATTTTGTTTGTATTGACTGTGGCTGAGCCCTTAAAAGTAGAATGTTGAAGTATTTGTTAGTTTTTATACTGAGGTTTTATCTTTAGTATAGTTTTCAACATGTATAGCTTCTATGTTAAATGTATACCACATTTAATAGATTAATATAATACATAAAGTATTTTTAGACAAAAGCTGGCACTTTTCCCCCCAGTTAAAAACTGTGTGCCTTTGACAATGAAAATAGCTGTTTTCTTGCAGGAAAAAGTTATATCAATAAGACTAAAAGACACAGCAAGATATAATATCCAAGATTAGCTGGGGAATTCTGAGACAATGTTGCACTGATAAATTATTAGAAAACCTTGATTTATCATGCATTTTGAAAGGTCACTCACCCTTTGATAACAAAGGCTAACACTTCAGACCCCAGCTTCCTCTTCCAGATACTGAGAAAGCCCAGCAGTGTAGCACACCAGAGACTACTCAACAGATGTCTGTAACTGTTGTCCTCAGATCAAGGTTCTTTTACTTCTTAGGATACCTTTTTCCAAAGCCATAGTGTATGTACTTATGTAGGGTGTGTACCAATTCTGTACATGCTTTACAACATAAAAGAAAACTTCAAAGAAAAGTTTAAACCACTTCACAATGCGTATATATCTGTAGTGCACAAATAAGACAAGAAATAGTTGTAATACCTTTTCTGCTAAATCTATAGAATATCCATCTAACACAAAACAGAATGCTTTTGCAGCAAGTATAAGTTCATTTAGAGTTGATTAGAAGGCAGAAATTATACACAGAACTATCCATAGTAATTATGCTATTTTTGCAATATTTAATTTTTGTTCATTTTCCTGAAAACTAGTCACGAGATACCCCTGTAACTCCCATTGATATATTAACATAAGAAATTCTGCAAGTTTGTCTTTCTCTAAAAATACACTTGAACCATCTGAACTTCCTGATCTACTTCTCTCCCCAAAATAAACAATGAGTGTGATCTTTTTATACTTGAGAGAAGCTTCTCTGAATGTCCTTTAAGTGTTTTTGTATAAGTGCATTTAACTGCACATATTATTCTAGGTTTTGTGCTATGCAATATTCCCAATATGAAAAATCCAAAGGATTTAATTGGAATATAAAAAAGCAATATCCTTAATCTGATAAGTTAAGACTTAGTAATTGTATTTAATATTTTAAAATTTATGAAAATCATGAATTACAATAGATTATTTTGGAAAAGACCCCATGTTATTTGTTCCCTAATCGTCTCAGGGACATTTTATTTTTTCCAAGAGAAATATAAATCTTTAAAAAAAAAAAAATTTGAGAAAGTTGATGTGTATATGCCTAGAGAGAGGTTACTTTTCATCTTTTTTTTTTAATCCAAATTCTGATTTATTTGCCTTTGTCATCTTAAATTAGGCTTTTAATGTTATTTTAACATTTTTTTATTTAATATGTACTGCAAACGGTCTGGGCCTAATGTTAGCACAGCTGTGAAACTTGATTTTTATCCTCTTTTCTAAAAGACTTGTGGGAATATAAAGATTTTTATAACAGTGCTTCCTAAGGAGGTAAAAATAATCAATATAATTCCACTAAGGGGGGAAAAAAAAAAGAGTAGATAATTTGCACAGTACTCCTGACCATAGCAGTGATTAAATAAACACTAGGTAGGGTCACCCACTGCTTGTAAGCTGGTAAGCATAATTTAGCCATTACTATCCACTCCTGTTTTTTATGTATTGAATTCTGGCACAGTGACAACAGCTCCAATGCACCTCATAGAGTCATACGATAATTGAGTAGAAAGAACCTCTGGAGGTGATCTGATCCAGCAAGGTCACCTGAAACTAGTCTGCTCAGGGATGTGTCCAAAGTAGTTTTGGATATTTCCACAAAAAGACAATTCAAAAAAATCCCTGCATGTGTTTGAAAACCCTTATGGAGTAACGATTCTGTATAATATCTAAAAGTTTCACCTTCCATGCACCACTTTCTATCCTGTCACTGTGCAGCACTGGCTAAAGCCTGGATCTGGCTTTCGACATCCTCGAGGGTAGATGGAAACAGCTGTAAGATCTCCCTTTTACATTCTCTTCTTACCGATGAAGAAAGAAAGATCTAAACCTCCCTGCGGGTGTACTGTATTACAGCCCCTGCTCAGCCTGGTAGCCCCTCTGATGGGCTGTCTCTGGCATGTCACTGCCTGACTTACACTAACTGGGAAGCATAAAATGGACACAGTACTCCAGGTATCTCACCTCCTCAGTGCTGAGCAGAGGTGGACAAACACTTCCCTTGATCTGCACCTCACCTGGTTGGGTCACCAACACTTTGTCTGGAAATTATCTCTAGCTTTTTTCAGAAATGTTTTGGCTTCAGTAAAGAGTTGGCCACAGTTGGAAATATGCTGCCTTCTCCTGAATGGGATAGAAATGACCAAGCAGATGCATGCAGGGGCTGTGTTATCACGGGGCTAGGTTGATTTCTCTCGAGTTTCTATTTCTCCCATTCTCCTGCCTGCAAAAATGTTCTTATATTTCCTAGCTGAGACAGAGTCTCTGAGCTCTCATCTTTTCTGAGATGACGACTACCACTTGTTAGCCCTCTTTGGAAACATGAGCCTTCAGGCTGGAAACAAACCACCTGCTGTCTCGTGGCAGAGATAAAGGAGAACACCAGAGTGCTAGCCCATGGCGTGGTTGTTTCTTGCTATCTCTTTGCAGCTTTCTATGGACCACCTGGCACACAAACCACTTTCAAAATAGTTTGCTGCCTTTGCCTTTGCTCTCAGAGTTTGCATCCAAGCATCACACATTGCTTTCTCTGAGGGCATGGTCACAGTCTACTCTCTCTTGGAAATAGACTCTGGGCAGTCTCAGGAAATACCAGATCCTTACATGTTGCAGCCCTTTTCATCCTCAGGTCAAGTTTGACTGCTGCCACCACCTTATTTTGGTCAGAAGCTCTCCTGGCTCCGTTTCACCCAAAGAAGATGGGACAAGTGTCAAGGAGGCTGGAGACCAACATCTGCTGAAGCCAAAGTAATTTCGCAATACTGAAAAGAAGTCAGGTCATCTCCACCCAGCTCCTTCAACACTTGGTAGAGAAGAGATCCCTTTTCTTCACTCTGCAGAGGAGGGCAGAGGCACTGCAAACCAAGAAGAAAGTATCACATGAACTGTATTTTTGATCACTAGGAGATGATGCCCAGCCTGGCAAAGCTTGACGCAGACCTGTAGGGTGAAAAGGAAGGACCACTCCACAGCAGGGTCGAAGCAAAATGACCAATTTATTAAGATGGATGCCGGCTTAAATAGGGTGAGCATGGAAAGGACTAGAAAAGGGGTGGAGTTCAGGGAGGAGTTTAAACAGGTCCACATCAATAAGGGAAAAAGGGGAAGGGCTTCCACAAATAAGGAAATATGAGGGAGGAGCAAGGGAGTGGCTAGCCATATATGGTGCAGCTGCACTGTACCACAGGCCAGCCAAGGGGAAAAAGGGAATAAGCCGGCCAATGGCAGGGGTGTGACCGGGGTAGAACTGGGGTACAACAACCAATCAGGGTAAGTAACATTTGAAGTGAACTTATTCCTATTCTAATACATATAACAACTAAATAATTATTAACTGTATGAACTTGAAAACTCTTTCTATTCCATGAGCGGCCTTTCTTCTATCCACATGGAGGTCTGATCATGAGGCTTCTTTTCTTTATTAGATTTCTTCCTCTTCCATGATTTATATTCTTTAGTCCTGACTCTGACAAAAGCTGATGACTGTTTCCTGACTTCAGGATAGCTCTCATCCTAGCTGCTCACTGGCAAATGTCTAAGCCACCTTGTACTGCTTCAAGGCACTGGGCCCAGGCTAAGCTAGGTTGTGGACTAAAGATATTTCCCATGCCTGCAGAAGAACAGAAGCAGTTAATTTGGCCCTTCTGCAGGAAGTTTTTTTTGCCTCTTTATGGAGGGAATCTCAGCCAGACCCTTGTATACTGGCAGCAGCTGCACTTCCTCCTCATCCCTCACCATGTCTTCTTCAATGTCATCTCAATCTCCAGTGGGTCTGGGCCCCCAGTGATCTCAGAGTGGAACTTTTGTCACACATATTCTCCTCATATCATTTCTCCTCTATGCTTTCTCCCTTCAGTTTATTGAGGCTTGGCGGTCAAAGGACCTGGAACCACTTTTCCATCAAGGAGTGGATTGTCTATTCTAGAATCCCAGGAGGGCAGCTGTCATGGCCACTTCTCAGGTCTTTGTGAAAAGACATAGTTAAGGGGACAGGCTTATGCCAATCTTTCCCAAGCTGGACTGGGCCCTGGGGAAATGTTCTTTGATCAAAAGGTCAATGTACAATCCTTCATGCTCCAATCAAAGAGCTGGCAACAACTCCCCTTTTCTTCCTTACACCCCTGACTGCTCCAAAACCTCTTGGTGTTCACACTTATGACACACTCAGCAACCTGAGGGGCTGGTCTTTTAACAGCTTTTAAGGTACAAGAGCCCAGTATGGGCTGTCAGTGGCTGGTAACAGCAATGGGCTATTGGGAGATAACAGACCTCTATTGCCTGACTCCAGGATTTGAAGTCTTCCACCAAAGCCACCCCTGGGTGGCTTCATCAGGAATTTCTGGAAATCTCTCAGTATGCCAAGACAATTTTCATCCCAGTTCCATGGGATAGCTTGCACATACATTTCTTATTCATCATTCTCTCACACTTGATGAGTTTAGAAAGAGAAAATAGAAAATATAAGTAAAGTTCCTTATTAACATTTAGAGTTTATCAGAAAGGCTATTTTTCCATGTGTCTTCTGAGATCTCTGTGCAAGGGTGTAAATATAATGGTAAAGTAAAATACATTTCACACAGTTACACTTTCAATAATTCTACTTTCAACGTTCGTGACATTAATTTTTTTAATTTTTTACTGGTGACTTTACATGCTTTTTCTCAATAAGGCAAGTATTGCTCACTCATGATCAAGAGTTCTGTCATTTTTAGACAGGTAATTTATAAACCACTCAACATGATGCAAGATCAAAATTATAAGCCTTTTTTGTTATTACGGTGTACTCTATTTGTCTAATGTTATTATTTAAATCAATAATCTCTAAATGGTAATCTGGCATGTAAATTATTTTAGATCAATGACAAAAAATTCTTTAAAGTAATGTTGAACAGATGTTTCATAAAGACTTAATAGTATGTTTCATGTACAGTTAAAGGTAATAGAAGTCAATGTTAATGAATTTCAATAAATGAAAAAAAAATTAAATTGTTAATCCGCACTGTTTACTTAAACACTTAAAAGCTGTTAGCTACAAAGAATGGACTTCAGAAAATAAAACTTTGCAAATTATGTTTAAAATTATGTAGAGGAGTGTAACACTGTGGTTTCAGTCATTACTAAGAGGCAGACGATTGAAAAATCACTTTCACATAAACCCACAATGAAACTTTGATAATATATTTGTCAAACTAGCAATAGCAGAAGTACAATGATACTTTAGTTATCATAGTTGTGCTTTTATTTATAGGCATAGAAGTTAATTATGGGGATTTGAAATGAGTTTAATTAAGAGGGTAATACTGCAACTTTTGACAAATGAAACTATCATTCTATTATCTGACCCTTTAGTTAATCAGGTGGTTGTCACTAGCACTCCATCTTGTTTTTTGATAGAAATAAGATCTATTTTTTTGCTAACATCACCTTGGATAATCTTATATCAAGAAGTAGTTTTTCCATATTACTAGAAAACTGAGGTATTACCTGTCTACATCAAATTAGTTACATGTCAGGTATTCAACTAATAACACTGCTGAATGTGTTGCAGCTAGAAACTAGGATTGTTTAGGTATGATTTTTATATTCACTGGTTTTGGTTGTATAAAAATGAGATCTCTCTGTGTGTGTAAGCTGTCCATTGGTACGTAAAGCAGATGAAAATAATAACTACTAAAACTTTGTACATTATGTACTTGATGTAATTGAAGGAAAAACATAAAGCAAAAACTCCCACAAATTTTGAAAATATTTGAGTCTATTTCTTTTAACAAATTTTATCTGAGGGACATAAAACTAGGCCTTATTAGGAATTTTTGTCTTCTGTGAGATGTGTATTTTTTTTGTGACTGTGCAGATGCACAGAAAATAAAGGGAAGAGACAGAAGAACTGGAGGGGAAACATAAAAAGTTACCAAAAAAAGACAAGGTAAAAGACCTGACAAGAGGACAAAATTTATTTCAAAAAGAAACTAGGAGCCAATAAAACTGTTGGAGTGCATTTTTCACTCTCTGAGAATTTCCACAGCTCTTTATAATTATTCCAGCTGATACTACAATGATTGTGGAGGTAGACCTACCAAGGTCTATCATTAACTAAAATATGCATAGACTTTGTTCATTATAACCCACTTTTCCTCCTGAGAAAATATTGACCTGTATGTTAGATGACTTCCTTCTCTGCTTTGTAAAGCAGTACAAGGTTGTTAGATTCCACCTAAGGAACCTCTGACAGGGCCAGAAGAGACATATGCCTAATACTGCATTGGGATATCTGGAAGGATTTCTTTACTGTATAAAGAAATACAGGATTCCCCTATTCTTCCACTTCATTATCAGTGCTGAGTTGCTTCAGCTTTGAGATGAGAATTTATTACTTTCCACACTAAAGATGAGTACTATGTTGGCAACAAAGAAAAATCTATGAACACATACCTTTGTTTTATGTGCTCAGAAATCCCTGAATAGCCCCACCACAATTTTAAAACCAGAGAACTCCCTTTCTCCTTATTTAGGTAGCTGTTGTAAAGCCCCATTTGTAACAGATTTGAGACTAAAAGAGATTTTTAAAGGGACACTGAAATGTGTCTGTCAAAACATTTTCTCTCCATTTAAACATCTTGAAGGCAAGAGGGAGAAGTCTGCAGTTTAACCCCTCAACAAAAACAAGAAATTTCTGACATTAGGGACATAGCTAAAAAGTAATAGTTACAAAATACCAAACATCAAACATGCTTATGTGATGTTGCCATCAACATCTTTTTAGCTAGATATACATTGTTGGGAAAGGTTTTACCTTTAGGGAAGGTAAAAATTCAGGCATTCATGGACTCAAGAATCAATGCTTGAAACCCTGTGGATTAAAAATGTATGGAGCATGAGTTTACTACTCCAGTTTTACAGAGATGAAACACTGCTGATTTATGGTATGAAAATAGAATATTGTAGTGATAAATCAGCCCTCTGCATTTTCTACAGATCTAACACAAAGTTTTCTAAGTCAAATAACAAACAAACAAACAAAAACAACCCAACAATATCCTAAATTCTGAAAAAGCTTTGCAAAAAAAAAACCCCACCTAAATATTGGCATATATTTTATACTCTGTACTGGTTTTTAAATGGACCTCTTGAAAGTATTATGAAAGTGGAAAAGAAATAAAAGTTGTACTTATTTCGTAGTGACCTGAATTTAGCATCAGATATTAAAATCAAGACATGAAATTTTGGTAGAGAGATAAAAGTCAGAACAGAGACCTGACCACATGCCGGATGATATTAGTGGCAGATGTGATCGTCAGAAGTGTGATGGCATTTCCTCTGAATAGGCGAATGTACTCTTCAAACTTTGATGTTAACATGATTAGCAATGAAAGTATGCTTTGTTCCTTTGCCTTCACATGGTCTCAATATTGGCAGTTATCGTTTACTTGTATTTTTAAATCAAATATTATCCTGCCCTGTATGCATGTGCAGATGCTTTGCACAATGCTACTTTTTCTGTCAAAAGTAAAAGAAAACTGTGAATCGTACTGAACAGGAGCTAATTTTTTTTCTCTCTTTTACTCAGTCCAAGCATTTGTCTTTCCTAGTTTTATTCTGGAAGTCACAGTACCATGCTTTCCACACCACACTAATGTTCTTATTACTTTGTCCATTGCCCTCAGAAAGCCATTAATTGACTGCAAACACAACTTTATTGCAAAATGACTGCAGCTTTATTAAGCAACAGGATTTACAGGCAATAACATAATCAATATAACATTAATATATCACATAATTAAGCAGTTCTTACAAGCTCTGCCTGTAGCCTTAAATATATAGAACATCATTGTGACTAATAATAGCAGTGGTCCAAAAAATATACAAATCATGATTTCTAAAGTGGGAAAATACATACCCTTCCTCAGCTGAAGGAAGAATATCCTGTTTATCCCATACACATTCTCATTAGTCACCTAAAAATTCTCATTTGTCCATCTTAAAATATAACAGTCTTATAAGATTGTTACTATAACATGAATTAGAATAGCCAGGTATGCTCCTAAGAACATACTGGGATCGACTCTTTTATTCAAACTCTTGTAAGTACACCTGGAAGACTGTGATGCTTCCTGTATTTGATATGTTACTTTTGTGAGTAAAGATGGCACACCAAACAAAGTGAAAAAAATGCTGTTAAGTCTTGCACATTAGAATACCATTGAATGTCTTTCAGCTGCTGCAATAAATCTGGGTGTAGTTATGAAGTTCTGTGAACCTAAAATAAAGTTAGCTATTTTCATGAACTCTATTTGTACATGAAGGAATGACACGAGATGATTGAATCAGTGCAAAACGTATCTCTCAGAAGCAGAAAAGGTCTTGAACACATTATTTTCCCAAAACTTGCATGAATAATCTCTGAAGTTCTTCTATACTTTATATCCAAAATACGAACTGTTCTTACTATGGTAGAGACAGGTAAACTTGGAAAGCCATGTCTTCACTGCCCTGTTGGAATTTGATTTTGTTGGCATCCCTGAGGTCAAATTTCCTGACCAAATTCTCTTACTGTTTCCATGTACTTCTGAAATTTTGTCTGGGATATGGTAGGCATGTTGTCACTTGAACAGGGAAATGGGTAGGAAGAAACAATGCAAGTGTCCAGTACCTTCATTATATACACTCCCTCCCCAATACCTGTGCGCTGTAGTGCCTCTCCTGAAGAGCCTAAGCCTATCCACACCTCTCTCACAGACTTTGTACTTTAAAATCATGAGATCTTCATGCTGTGACCCTATTCCTCCTTTCTCACACAGAATGCCTCTCTTCAAAAAGACATGGCACACACAGGCCTCTTATTTCTAAGAATGGCACCCAAGCAAATGACAGTATAAGAAATCATCAAATTAGGAGAAAATTTGGACAGAGTTAGTTTTTGAGTATAGTCTGAGAAAGTGAGATGCAACAACTCTAATTCTTCAGAGACCACTGAGAATTTGGACCAAGTCAGCTTAATACAGAGAGGAAAGAGGTGGCACATGAAGGAAGAAAAGCTGGTGGAGCTTAATGAGGTCCATCATAAAAGGCTTCTGTGGAGCTCCTTCTGTTCTTGGAATGGAAGATGGGAGGACAAATCTCCAAACTAGTAACTCAAAACATAAATGAGAAAAATAGGATCAAAGAATCAATCTCCTAAAGAAGGATACTTTCAGCGGGACAGACAGCAAAATATCTGCCATGCACGTAAGCCTATGAGTGACCTCTTCCTACCATGTGCTTTGTAGGAACTTCCAACTAAACAAGTCAAACTGTTCAGGTTGTTTGAAATCACTACCTAGGGGCAGTGAGAACTATCCCAAATATATTCACTGCCCAGCACAATGTTTCCAAGCTGGCAACCTCTTCCCTCATGCACCTACAAATTATTCTTCCTTCAAATATGAGTGAGCACTACTTAAAAGCCAGAGATAAGTTATTCTCTCACATTGTGTAGGATATAGTTCTGCTACACTTAAGTCATCTGAAAAAAAAAAAAAAATTGGGATATTCAGACTATTTCCCTACACCCAATGAGGAGGAACAACTGTCTTGTACTGATTCCCTACTCCACAAACTCCATTTCAGGACTTTCCAAGGCAATTCCTCGACATCACTAGGAAGCAAGATGATCAAATCCTTAAGGGAGATTTATACTAGAAAATCCCAAGACAGTGTTCATTCTGCAGGAAAGGAGGTAGAGTGAAAGATGGAGATTACTTTCAGACCAGACTTCACACAAATTCATCATTGCTCACAAGGACTCTTGATTTACACACAACACACTTACATAACTAGTTCTATCAATGCTGCCTGAACATGAGGATGAACATGGATATAAGCCCAGAATTCCCTCTGGCAGAGAACTGTGTATTATCAAACACAACAAAAAATAACCAGATCAAAAGCTGAGTCCCAAGAGAATCTCACAATCTTATCCATTCTGGACACTTTCTTATGAATAACTGGGCAAACAGCCCAAAGCCTGATCTGGTTAGAATTGCACATCAGGTTTATACATTTGACAACAATTAAATATTTTTGTAGTTTCAAACATATGTTTGTTCTCTGGACTTAAGGTCTTTTGAGACTGCCCTTAACTCTACTGCTGTTTTCCTTGTCTTCCCTATTAGATCTGTATGTACATACTCAGATCCCAGGAGATGAGAAATTCTGCACATTTGAGTATGGACTAATGGTCTTTTATGGGAATCTCAAATCTCATTCCAAGGAAAGATATTGTCAAGCACAAAATATGTTCTCCCTGGGACCAGTAATATGAGATACTGTGCTGCTTCCAACTATGAGGTGCACAATCAGTGTTTTTCTGCCATCCTTTGAAACTAAAGTGAGGAGCAGCTTCTGTCAGTCAAAACAGTAGTACTCTTGTATTCCCCTGCTTGGATCAAGGATAGCAGAAGACTGGCCATAATGACAAACTGTGATGTTCATAGTGATGTCTTGAGAGCAGCATCCCATTGTTCACCCTCTTTCAAATGTTCAGGAAAATGACATTCATATGCCCTCAATAGTGAATTCAGGAGCACGTATTCTGATGTAAAAGGATGATAAGGGCTGGTACTCAGCAAGGAATTATTTTATTTTTTTCCTTGTCATTTCAAAGGAATTTCTTTTCAAGTAAGAGTGGAGGAGAATGTTTTCAGGTTGGAGAAGGAGGAGAGAGTAGAGGCAGGCAGACGTGGAGGCGTGGTGTGGAGGACAGAACAGCAGCCTGCTCTTAAAGTATCCAAGGGAGAGCCTCCTAGATGCTGAGGGAACACAGAGGAGAAACAAAAAGGAGAATATAATTTGAAAGGGAGGCAAAAGAAAGAGAGAGACAAAATAATAGTCTTGAAGCCATGAAAAGGCCCTGAAAATAGCTGATGAAGATGACTAACAAACTTCTACACAAATGGCCTTCAGCCATGGCCCTTCCATTCCAGGAGCAACTGACTGAAGCCACATCCATGGTCAATGAGCCAAGACCCATGAGTACTTATTGTCAGGAGAAACCGAACAGATTGTGGTTCCAAAGGTAAGAACCACTCAGCAATGATGCACATGAAAACCCTTTTATATAGGTGGTTGTACCTGAGACCCAAAAGGCCTCCACTTGTGAGCATGGATACTGTGTACTGTCAAACAGTGCATTCAACGGAGGTGTGACAAACCTGAGTCAGTGTCTCAGAGTTTATAAGAAGTTATCAAAAATGTATATAGGTTAAAGTATTATAAACTCAATATTATTCTGGAGGAAAAAAAAAAAAAAGGCAAAGCCAACACCCTAGTGAGACCAAGAACATGTACACACCAATTATGATGGAAAAGCAATTGAGAGGGACAAGTTTGTTGGTGAGAAGAGCACTTCCATTATGCTTCTCTGATCTGTCGGGGTCAGGTCAACCAAATACAAATCATGGAAGAAAAAGAAATTTAATAATGAAAGAAACCTTCGAGAACAACCCACCTTATGGATAGAAGAAAGACCACCCATCGAGTGAGAAGGAGTTCACTTGTTCATGTAGTTGTTAATTAGATAGCTTTTTAGTGTATTAGAATAGTGTTAATTCAATTTCAAGTTCCAATTGTTCTTATTGGGTAATTGTACCCCAGTTCTCCCCCGGTTACCCCCTGTTATTGGTCAATTTATTCCCAACTCCCCATTGGCTGGCCTGTGGTGCAATGCAGATGCACCATATATGGCTAGCCACTCCCTTACTCCTCCCCTGTTTTACCTCATACGTGGAAGCTCTTCCCTTTCTTCCCTTGTTTGGTGCAGACCTGGTTTAACTCCTCCCTGAACTCCACCCCTGTTCTAGTCCCTTCCATGCCTACCCTATTTAAGCCGGCGACCATGTTAATAAATTGGTTATTTTGCTCCAACCCTCATGCAGAGTGGCTTGTCCTTTTGTACCTGACAGGTCTGCGTCACTGATCTTCTATGTACCTTGCATAAATTGGTAAAGGAAGACTTAGGTAGATTGTAGGACTTGTCCTGGCTAAGAAGGTCATGTGTTTGGGCATTTCAAAGAGCACACCACCTTAGCTTCCACATTCCGAGAGCATCCTCATACCCAAATAGTAGCCACACAAAATGTAAGGGAAGACCAGACTTTGCCAGCTTCCTGGTAGATTTACCACAGATTACCAGAAGTATACAGATTTCCTGTGTTCACGTAAAATCATCTCTTACCTCTTGCCCACATGTAATCACTTAGATTCACAGAGTGGTCTTTTTAAGCAAGGCCTGGGGGAGTAAAATGTACACATGCAAACACATATACAATAGCCGAAGGTCATATAATTTTTTTTTTTAAGTAGTTGGTGACATGAATTGGTTTCTGCTTCCTCCTCTGTTCTACTGCTTTCATTTCTTGTGAAGTAGGAAGATCACAACAGGGAAAATGTAACTTGAGATGGAATTTATGTGTTCCTCACATTATTCCTCTATAAAGGGAGATACTGAATGAAAGCATCACAATACTTTTAGGATTCTGGAAACTAAGCCACAGGAGACAGACATGTTGTATATTTTCATATTGCATTCCACTCAGAAGATAATAATCTCTTTCATTAGTACACTACTCTGTATTTTAATTCTACCAGAGGTCCCATCACCACTACTCTGTTCATTATCTCACACTCTTTTTCAAAATGACACCCTGTTTTGTTCTCATTTGTTCTTAAAAACTCCTTCCATTAACACTTTATGTTCTGTGGCATTTATCAGTATTCTTTAATTCGTATTCTCAAACACATTCCAAACTGCTGATGGTCAGGGAAACAGTGAAGTATTTTTTCTATATCTGTATCCATATCCATCCTCATAAGTCTTCTGTTCCCTCACTCAACCTAACCCATGCCTGTGTCAGATGAAGAAAGTAGCCACTTTCCCTCTTCCTCTCTGTCTATGGGAGAACCACATATGTGGATATGTGTAATATAATCTCACTTTGCAAAACAGTGTTTTTCAAGATTTACCTTTTAAAACTGAATTTCTTTTAATTGCATTACCTTACATATACCTTTGCATATGAAGTTGTAAATTATTTATCCTTTTTATGCAAAAAACTTAAAGGATTTGCTTGAAATTTTTAGAAATTTTTTCATAAAAAAAACTGTTTATAAAATAATTTTCCTGAATATTGCACCATTGTTTTTTCTACATATACAAGATACTTGTAAAACTGAAAAGACTAAGAGTAGGTTCTTTAATTAATTTTTAACTACTGAAATACATGGAGTAATTTTAAAATTTTTTTTTTAGTTAAAAACAAACAAAAAGCCCTGGAACTTAAGGCCTTCCTTACAATTGTAACACTTTCTAGGGCAGTCTTTTCTGATGACTCCAGCAAGAATAAGCATAGTCTGTAAGCACCAGATTGTTTTCACTCACATAACTAAGTATGGATTTCAGTGCGTAAATTCAGACATGACAGTCAAAATGTTCCCAGTGACATCACAGGAGTTGATGACACTGTGCTGAATATATGAGGAGTATGTGGATGCAGTTTAAGTGCACCAGTTCTGGCTCTACCACTCACCTGCTGTCACTGTGAATCTGTGAAACACCCCATTACACCTGAGTCTCTGTCAAGTGAAAACCCTAATTCAGAGACTTGTGTTCTCATTTCTGCCATAAATAAAACTATAACTTGGGGGAAACACTCCTCTGCCTCTGTGCCTCCATCCTCCACTGGTCTCACAGAGGTAGAGGTTTCCTTGTTGCATTCTATGCAGGTCTCGTTTAGAATAATTTCACCTGTTCCAGGACAAGGGCTTTCTTCTAGGCTATATAGAGCCATTTTTAAGAGGATTCAGGTACTGCTATTGCAAAGCACAGAAAAACAATCACTTCCCCTGGGATTGTGGGTCTGAGCTCTTTGCTCTTTGGTAGCCTGAAAACAAAGTAAAATGCATATATTTGAGAAAAATGTTACTATCATAGTAGAACCAAAGGCTGATGGATGACAACTAAAACAAACAAACACAACCAAAAAAACAAATTACATTCAAAGCAAGACCTTTAATAGTCATCTATGCAGTTTATCTTGCCCTTTGCTCTGAAACAGCTGGTAAAAGATCCTATGAAGTGCAGTGTGGTAAAACTGAACACTGATCTGATCTGTTTACATAACTTATATGTTCCCACTGTTGCTTGCAGTTAATGTATGGATTTTCTTGAAATGAAGCTCAACAGATACATTTATTAAGGCCTGTAAGTTTTTTAGGTATGGAAATTCAGTGGTCCTGAATATAGAAATTTCACTTGCCCATAAATTGTTCATGTTGAATATACTTAGAAAATCTAATCTGGGATGATAATTACTACAACAGTTTTATTATTTCTTCTACTGTATCATTATCTGACAGGCAAAGAACTGAATTTGAGTAGAGGACATACTTATTGGTTTATTTATTTCATTTTTTTAATTTTGCAGCATCTACAATTAATAGTTGGAGGAGTCCCCTTCACAGTCAGACATGAAGAATCCAATCAGCTATTTCTAATACCACAGCTCACACATTAGGTTATTCTAAAAGGGTCTTCATTCCTGTAACTGTTGAGGTGAATTGTTAATATTCGATTATCAATAGTGATGTCACTAGGCAAATACAGCTGTATCAAAGGGATCAGCCCAACGTCAAAACTGAGTATACAAGGATTGAGATGAAAGAAATCAATATAAATAATGAGAGGGCAGTGGAACAAGGCTCTGCAGTGGAGGACTTGCTAACCCTAAACCCTTCCACCTGAATTATAACAAGTAAATCAAAGCACTTGTATCTGGATCAAGGCACTTTCCAGCTTTGCTTTAGTGACAGGGGAATGGGCATTACCCAGAAGCTGCAGGGTGATGTTCAGAGGCATCTAAGAAACCACCAGCTCAGCTTTTCTTTTCCACAGGGCAAGCACTCTGAATGCTCCTCCTCCCCTTAACTTGCTGAAACTTGCAGTTGTGATTCACAACCTGACCAACACTGATAGATAACAAACCACTGACCTTGAGGGCGGCTTTGTGTGTCAGCCTTCTTATTGCGTTGAGTCACCGCACTCCCTGTGTGTGTTATTTTAAGCAGCACATTTATCAGCCAGTACCAAACGGAATACATGGCCATGTGTATTTTATTAGTGGGTTTTGAGTATTTAAAAAAAAATCAGAAAAAATTACCACTTTATTTAAAAAAAAGGGCTTGAAAGCTCTGACACACTTTAAAAATCTCCTTGTTTTCAGTTAGAACATAAGGAATCTATATGGATGCTAACATGTTTGTATTTGTAGCTTTTCCAGACTTTTTTTTTTTCCCCAGCACACTGCAGTATAGCAATGTCAGAAATATACCATTACCCATAACAGGACCCATCTGTGGTGAATCTGCACAGAAGCAATTAATTTCCTTGTGGTATTTTTACACTGGGGGCTTATATCCAAGCCCCCACTATACAAACAAAAAGCTCTAGACAGCTTCTGCTGCCTGATAAAAAAAAAAAAATCAGATTGAGAAGGGTTGTTTGGCCTAGGACTGCTACAGGCAATGACTTGTAATGAGGCATCCCAACACTAATTATGAAGCTTATTAAAGAGAATTGTCTAAGTTGTACTAAAGTGCATGCTATAATCACATTAAGGGAGACGTGCATACTGAATTGGGGTCCTGCAGTTTCTTCCCTTAGAGAAGTGGTCCCACTGGTTAATGAAGCCAATTTGGGTCTCCATTTATAGCAGCAATATTATTGTGTTTGGCAGACTGGTCAAGTTGAATTTGATGCAGAGGCAGGTGAGAACCCCAGCAGCTTGGTGATAATTCACACATCATAGCCTTCACAACTAACTAACATCTGCAGGAGAGTGGGCCAAGAAACTGTCAAAAACAAATACTTCTAATCCAGGACTTTATTATTAAACTTCTCCCAATTGTTCAGTAAGGTTGAAAAAGCAATATTTCAGTGTACTGTTTCAGGAAAGGATAGGGAAAAAAACGATTAATAAAGATGTTAGAAGGCTGAACTGCTGTGAGATTTGTTTAATTATTCCCCACAGTACTGCCCCAGCAATCTGCTGACATTTAGCCCCGACCTTGCAAATCCTCAGTAAATATTAATATATCAACTCAAACAGGGACCGTTGTTTTATTGGTTCATGGAGCTCAGAGTGATTCGCCACAGCAGTGAAAAATAATGTGCAGAACTGAGGAAGAACGGCTCCTTTGATATCACCTTCTGCTGCACACATGTGCTGGGAGCATCAACAAAATGGAAATACTGTTACTTTGCCACAGCTGTAGAATGACACTTCAGATGCCTTTGCTTCCCTTTGTACAGCCTGCTGGAATAATCCCAAAACCACAGTAGCAAGAGATTAGAAAACACACACATGCACGCACGCGCACATATACACACACATGGAGGAGGAGAAGGACAGAGAGAGAGAAAGATCACATTTTATTATCTGACACAGTGGATATTTTAATAATGGCAAGTTCCCATCTTAAAACCTACTAAGCTTTGCCCAGAACAATGAACATGCTAATAAGAGCCAAGGAGAGTTAAGCACAATCTACTGGAGTCTGTTTACTACTGTGACTTTGCTGTTTGCCTCCGTGAGTGCCACAGAAACTTTTCTCTCAGAACAGTTGCCCTGATTGACTGCTTCCTAATGTATTTTGTGTACCTACCAGTCCTCACAAATCCTGACAAAGTACCCCCAATGTATTTTCTTCCTTTTATTTGCTTGCCTCAAATGTAAATGTATCTTATCAAAATATCTTTTCATAACTACACCTCCATTACTAATAGACGAGTGTTTGATGTGGGTCAATACTGCATCCAGAATTCCTGGGTTTAGGGGAAATGGCTGCTGTGCAACATTTGGCATTCAGATGTATTGAGCTGCAGAGTTAATGCGTGATTAATTTTATTCATAAAAATGTTAATGACTTCATTGTGAGATCTCTTTAACATTCTGTGCACCGAACACCTTTTAACTTCTTTTTCACACAGGCTCACAAATGTATTTAATATTTTCAAACATTCTGTTATTACAAATAACACTGGTAATTAAACATACATTTGAAATGCAATAAAAAGCTGTCAAGTAATGGCATGATACCAAATACAAATGGAAGCCTCTTCTGTGCCCCCTCCCCCTTGGCAGCAACTGATCAGTTTCTTTAATGTGCACTTATTTGTAGAGTCCCAGAAGCTTTTTTTTCCCTCAAGCCTACTCCAACCCTCATTGACACAGCTGAATATCATGAAAAAAATACAGCTGTGTGGCAAACTATAGATGGTGCTAAACATATTTCTGTTCTCAGGGAGGGAAGGATCACAGTATTAGGCACATTGCATCACATTGGGGGCTCTAAGGGGGTTAGTTTTGGTTGGGATGTTTTGGGGTTTTTTTTGAGACAAGCACTTGAGCCTCATCTGAGAGTGGTGTCAGGCATTGGTGGGTGTGCCGGCTGCACTCACTGACTTCTTGTTTCCAGCTGGGCAAGACTATTGTGAGTGTATTCAGCCAATGCACTCATGAAACTGGATAAATGGATTAGTGGATCAGAGACACCATCGGCATCTTCAAAAGGAAAACAGCAGCCTGCAAAAAGACTGACATTTGTGTACTGGGGCAGAGGGTGTGTGAATGCTCTGCCTCCTCCAAAGGGACAAGACAGTGATAAACTTTCCACACTGACCACCTCACTTTGTGCTACAATTGACCAACAAAATAAATGGATTGCTTCATTGTTTTTGAACCGTAGGCAGCACCGGGAATGCGCTCCTTGTGCAGCAACAAAGGACAATGTATTGTGTGGGGCCAACAGCTCAAAATAAAACCTTTAATTATCTACAGGTCAGACATAAATCTGGAATAAAAATAAATGTTACTTTTTAAATTTGCCTTTAATTCTGCACGGAGTTTACGCCAGCATTTTCTATTCTCTCAGGACTCACACACCAGGACTCGGTGTGTGCCCCATGTCTGCATTTTTGCATCAGCTTGACTCCCAAGGAGTGTATTAGGAAACAAGTTTGGATATCAAGTGTGAAGGATGTCTATAATGCCAACTAAAGTAAGGAATAACAGATAAAAGATGTAATTTTTCAGTTTTTTTACAAACACCCATGCATGTATTCTCTTTACATACACAAAAAAAAAGACGCCAAAACTAATATTAATAATGATGATGGGACCCAAGTAAATTAATTCCTTACAGAAGTACATTGTTTAGTTTTAAGAGCTCATATTTTCAAAGTCTTAAATTTTGAATACCTATTTCTATGGGGTTTTCAGTCTCCTGGTACTTCCAGCGATTCCTGTCCACATGGCTGGTTTTATGGGCAAGCTATGAACGGTGCTGCATGGGGGCACTGCATAATAGGGAACACCAACCTCGCCAGGAGCCGTTTCTGTAACTTTTCACTGGAATACATGCCACACAGGCCATGTTTATTACATGTTTCAGCGTTTTACTTGATTTGTTAGTCCCAGGTAAATTTTACTGCTGAAACCCGGCGACTTGAAGCCTGGAATCGGGCCCCACATCCCTCCTCACTTCAGCCCCCCCAGAGTCAGTGGTGGTCTCAGGCCCTGCTGGCTGTCACCCTAGTCCTTCCAAGCAGAGCGGGACCTGTGGTCCTTGAAAGTGGAGCTCCATGTCTGCCACCAGCCAGCAGGGACTTGCCCCGCAGTTTTTCAGCTGTGGTTACCTGACCCATGGTGGGCAGCTCAGTTTTGGGGCAGAGGGTGGCTCCCCTCCATCTACATGCAGGCCTGCAAGGAGGTGTGCAGCACCAAAACTGAGCTTAGGTGCAGGGTGGTCACCAGTATGGTAGGGGGGCCTCACCCCAAATTGAGGCAGCAGCAAGGGAATGGAGGACGTTTGCTGAAGCCCATGTTTGATGTTCCCTTTCACAGAGCACTCAGCTTGCCTTTCGTCCGAAGCCACGCAGCCCAGCGCGGCCCTTCCTGCCGCTGCCTGGCCGATGGGGACGAGGGCGAGGCAGGGCCCGGCAGCCCTTCCCCGGGCAGGGCGGGCGGAGCCGGGGACCCGCGTCAGAGGGAGCCCCGCCGCGCGGAACTAATGCCGGACCCGCATTGTCCCCCGCCAGCCGCCGGGTTGTTTCAATACGAGCCTGTTTAACAGGGCGCCGGTGGCCGGCCGAGGCGCAGAGCCATCGCTGCCGCCGGCCTCCGCCTTCCCGCCCCCGCCGCTCCGCGCTCTTTGTAATAGTCTCATCTACAAGGACGATTGAAACTTTATAGTGCATGATTCATAGAGCGGGGCTGCGCTCGAAGCCACGGCGCATATTACATTAATCAGTGTCTGGCCACTAAAAGAGAGATATGAATATGAATTCTCCATATTGCAGGAGAGATAAATGTGCTTGTGAATAATAGATCGGAGCCCATAGAAAAAAAAAATAGAAAGGATTGGGGTGGGTGGGGGAAAACATGCTCATATCATGAAAGTTACCGGGAGATCGAACGAGCTCCGTGACGAGGCTGGTGCGGCGCTGCCGGCTGCCGGCTGCCTCGCCTCGTACCGCGCCCCCGCCCCAGCTCCGGACGGCCGCTGCTGCCGTCGGCGGCTTCGGGACCGCTCCAACTTCGGAGCGAGCGCGTCAAAACCTCAACCAAAGCAGCAAAAAGGGATGACAGGAGCCAGGAACTATAACAACCATAGGAACGAGCCACTCTGAGCACATGCACCCTACTAATTTTCTCCTTCCCTTTCTCGGCTTTTTTTCTTTTTTTCCCCCCTAGTTAAAAATAGACTTCTTTTTCAGAATAAAACAGAAAAAGAATAAAAAATGAGGCATGCATACCAATGGACATGTTTCATAACTATGCCCCTATGACAAAGCCAAATCGCCATAAAGCTTCCCTTTGCTTTTAGTGTGTAAATTTGCAACTGCAAATTTAGGAGTTTGCTGAACTCGAGATGATATCAACTTTTCAGTGTTCTTTATTCACAGATTTCTGCCATTCTTCTGTTAATGCTAAGTATATAATAACAGAAACAAGACAGTGAGACTTTTTTTTTACTTGGGGACGATGATTATGCAAACATGTATAAAAAAGTGCTTTCTGACAGCCTTTTAAGTAGCACGAAAATGTATCTTGGAGCTGGGTTGTTGTGCTAAAAGTATTACTACTTGTACTTTCCATCCGATTCAATGCAAATTGTCTTATTGACTTGGCTCGGGTACCATCATCATTAGAAAAAAAAAAAAAAGCAATATTTGCCGGTATACATGTGCTGGGGTGGATCTCAATGAAAATATGACAGAAAAACTACAAATTGTTTTCCTGACAGTATAACGTAAACGATCATTCCTAGGACGGTTCACGTGACAAGCGAAACCTAAGGAATTATGAGGTTTTCTAGAACTGGCGCGGGTGCTGCTGGCGGCGGGGACGGTGTGCAGGAGTTCTGCCAGGCCCAGGCTCCGCTCTGCACCGCACCGCACCGCGGCAGCCTCCGAAGGCTCACTGCGGTAACGCAATGACAGTTCGCACACGTTCGCTCTTTCTGAAACTTCCCGTAGGAGAAATGGTCACGTCCCTGAAGCCTGCGGGGGAGGCAAACCCGATCACCCCTCTCCCCCAGGTGCCGCCTATGCTGAGGCAGCGGCCCTCGGGTTCTGCGGGGCTCCTGGGCACTGAGGCACGCAGCCACGCCAGAGTTTTTCTCACTTAAACAACACGGTGTTTCTCAGCTGGCCTTTCCAATTTTCCCTTTTGTAAGGGGAAGCCACCTGCACTCCTGTCCAAAAACTTTGGGAGCGGAGCAAACAAGTTCCGTTCGAGCTGGCAACCCTAGGCGTGCTCCTTCCGCCGCCAGCATTCAGCTCCCAGTCCTCCATCGCCTTTGCCAGCCGGGCGAGAGCCACGAGCTTCGCCCGGCAAGCGCTCGGGGTGCGGTCGGAAGAGGCGGTGAACGGTGCTGACCCCGGGGGCTTCGTTCACCGACTCCCCCCCCCCTCTCCCCCGCTCAGCTTGATGGGGAGGGAATCGTCACAATTGCTAGCATTACTGGGAAGGGAGTGGGAAATTTAAATATGCAAAATGAGGAAAAAAAAATCCAGTTCTGCAGCAGGTCTAGAGATGCTGAAGCTTCCAAAGGCGGAAAATTGCCTACTGGGAATTATCACTCTCCGGAAGATAATCAAAACTCGAAGCACACTCCGGAGGAAGTTGCTGGCTTTCTGGCAAATTCAAGGCGGGCAGCCTCCCCCTCCCCACCCTGGCTGAGCAGAGCCGCGGGCCGGCACCTCGGCGGGGATGGGACTGCGCCGCCCGCAGCCCACAGAGGGCGCTGCGAGCCCGCCCAAAGCCCGGCCCGCGCCCCGCTCGGCCCCGCTCAGCACGGCTCGGAACCGCTCGGCTCGGCTCGTCAGGGGCGGTCAGGGAGCGGGAGTGCCCGCACACAGGCGCACGGAGGAGACCCACACCCTCTCGCTCCTCTGCTGCCCACAGTTCAAGTCCCTCCTGGCGCGCCTATGCCACACTCTAGTCCTCTCTCCGCTCCCCCCAGGCCACTTCGGCACCACCGCGCTCGCTCCGCCTCGCAGAGCATCCCTGCGCGTCTTATAGGTAGCGTCTCCACCTTGGAGGAGCTGAGCCGGGCCATGACAGCCGAGCGGCCGCGGAGCGGAGCGGGGCGGGGTCGTTCCCCGGCAGCGACGGCAACCCGGACCGCCGGGTTCCTCAGGGCCGCGGCTCCCGAAAGGAATTTGGGAACCGGTCCTGAGCGGGGCGAGGGACTGTTCGTGCAGGACTGCGGCGATTTCATCTGAATTGATATGAAAGCGACAGCAATTTCATCACGTTTACACCAACACTGACCTCACGCACTGTTTGGCTCTACAAACGTGAAGACTTTCTTCTTCCTTTTTTATTTTTGAATACGTCTTCCGTCTCCCTGAAGGTTAAATTATTCTGGTTTGATTAAAAGTATAATATTTTCTTTTGTTGAAAGAGTTACCAACAATTATCAAAGTAAGGCTGTCTGTGATTTAGGAAAAGGGAAAAAAAGCCAAACAACCAACCAAAGGCCAGAAAACAAACTTAATTCATGGTATGCCTGGAACCTCAGGATGTAAAAATGAGTCTCTTTTCAGAGACTCTCCTTCAGATATCCCTCACAAAATTTATTTTGCCTGACTTGTTTATCTGCTCCATGAGAAAAATGCAAAAAGTAGGAGTCCACCGCCTCCACCGCTTTGCCAACAGATCTCTGAGCCACAGTTTACCGAGACTGCTCTTTGATTCAGATGATTTTGCAGCTGAATCAAGATCAATATTCTGATCTCTCACAAGAATTTTATTAACATTTCATTTGAAAATCTTATCTCGCTTCCGACAAGTCGTGGTTTGAGGTTGGTTCTGTTTGGATAGGGCGTCACCGCATTATTTCTTAATGACTTTCCCAGCTGCTTCTTTCCATTTTCCACCATCAACAACCATCTGGTATCTTATTAGCACCTCAATGCTCATTTAGTGTTCTCATTTAGGAGGGAAAAAAAAAAGTAAAAACTCAAAATATTACACATTTTAAGGGACCATCTTTGGAAGATTAATGCCTTTATAAAACGATAGATCCTGTCTCTGTGTATTTTTAACCAACAGATCGGAAGGGCAGAACTTTCTTCTGAGATGTGCAAGAGCTGCCTTTTTTTTTTTTTTTTTAATGCTGAGGTTTTGTTTAATCACACAGGAAATCATCTTTCACAGCCATATTTCCTCTATATTATTTGAAGCTCTAATCATTGCAAATAATTCTTTTTCCTAAACTATGATTTTTTCTGTCTTCGGTCGGAATGTATACCAAAGCAATAAAGTTCTTGATCCAATTTAAGAACTAGTTTGGGCAGCAAACTTATACACTAGGGAACTGTGAGAAAACCCGTCCCTTTCAGATTTAAGAATGTATTTTATAGCGTAAGTAAGAGTCAGGTCCATTTATGTCCAGAAAATGGATACTACACAACACATCTGATTCATCAAAATAGAAAAAAATAACTTCAATTTTACTAGTTAAGAACCACCTTCACTCAACTTCTTAAATTTGCACGTATGAAAAAGGAAGCTTGCGGCTTCTTTTCAGCAAAATAGCTGTAAGAGTCTCTAAAAGCTTGGATTTGCTATTTTAAGTTTCAGTTACCCAAAGGCAAAGAGATTTGACTTTTTAGAAAACAAATTATGAATGTTTGAATAGATTTGTTATATATGTATAAGATATGCAGCAACAGAATACGTACCTGAAGAGAGGTCATAATTTCATTTAGTTTATTAGACAAAAATATATGATTTAGACAAGTTTTGCTGATGTGTTATTTACAATCTGAAATCACTCTATATACAGGGAAAAAAAAAAAGAAAAAAACCACAAACACATGGGAAACATTTACCAAACAAATAATCCAAGAATGGTTAGAATAACACCATCTGAAATGGTACAATGAGGAAGGGGATCCATCTACAGATTTGTGTAATCACTTTTATGGATTTGCACCACCTTATTGCAAAAGGAGATTGATGGGAGTCGTTTATACCGTTTCCTTTTTTTTTTTCTCTGTCCTTAGAACCAGTCTCTGTAATATTTTTTCAGTAAATCATTTAATCAAGCGGAAGGGAGAGCTGTTAAAATTCTTGGTGTTCCCTCTTGCTGAGCCAAAGAGCTGCAGGGGGGAAAGGAGGAAGGAAAAAAAAAAAAAAAGACTTAACAATCTTTCAGGAAAAAATTTTTTTTTTTTTTTATAAATTGCCTGTCTATTGCTATAGCATCTTAGTATTAGGTAATTGCACAAAAATCATTCTCACTGGTGTAATTAACACCAGATCTTTGAGGTCTGTTAAGTTTTAGAAAAGTTACAGTCTAACTGTGTACAATTGCGATTTAGTCTAAATCTGAAAAGATTATAGCAACTTCTGTGCTGTTCTTATTGTCTGTATGTATTATTATGGTGATGATTAGGTGTTATAATTAGTCTTTATTATTCAAACACTCTGTTTCACATAAGTAACATTCCTGCAGTGAAAACAAACAAACAAACTCACTTGTCACGGACAGGCTGGAAGGGCGATTTTAGCGGCTGTAGTGGGGAGTCAGTTCTTGGTATATTTTCTCTTTCTAGAAAGAAACAGAAAAAAAAAAGGAAAGAAAAAAAAAGAAAGAAAACAAAAGCAAAACAAGAGAACCATTTTAAAACTGCAATAATAAGAATCTGGACAGTATGCAGAGAACACACTTCCCTGTCACCCTTCTGTTGAGCCATATGTAGATATGTGTGTATGTATGTGTGTGTACAGCAGGATTCCCTACTTTCAGTATTTAAGGAGTCTGCAAGCTTTTCTTGACACATTTTTACTGTCGTTGAAATTTTTGGGAGGTGAGGGTCATGAAGGAGGGAAGGAAGCAAAATTCAAAACTATATATTTCAGAGTGCTATTCCTGCATTTTCATCTTACTTGATGGGCATATAGGGTAAGAATGTAATAGGCCACATGAAATAGGCTTAATGTATGCAAACTACATGCTTGGGAGGGGGGCCAGAAATCAACGTTAGAGTAAACTCGGTTAAAAGCAATCAGTTACACCAGGGCTAAATGTGACACCACTCCTCAAGTAGAAGTTCATGTGCATGTGTTGGGGGTGGAGAGAGAGGTGGATGACTGATGCATTAATTACCTATGTGTTTGGGACTGGTCCTCTCTGAAGGTTTTTCACTGCTTAGAGCTCCCAGGGCTGCTGTTAAAACAGAAGATTGTTGCTGGGCCTGGAGGTGGTGATTATGATGAGCAGCGTGGTGGTGATTTACTCCCAGAAAGGACCTCACATTTAGCAGTGAGCTCTGAGTGAGGAATGCCCCATTTGTCCAGTTGTGAAATTTGCCAATCTGGCAGGTATAGAGTCCATGGCTAGGGAGAAAAGCAGGATGCTGGATCTGAGGAGATGTGTGGTTAACCTGGGGAGGAGGGGGAGGAGGAGAAGATTTCAGAGCACCATCAGGACTGGTAGCTGTCTCTGCCAAAGACCAAATCTTGGGTTTGCTGTGAGATGGCATCTGTAAATTGTTTGATCCCCCAGGACTGATGATTCTTGTGCTGTTGTCAGATGCCTCCTTCACCATGGCCAGTGCATCTTTGGGTTTCAGCCCTTCAGACCCTGACAGTGTCAAATCCTTTTCATTTTCCAAATGCTCCTCTTCGCTGCTTTGTCTCAGGAGCTCGGGCTTCTCCTCCTCTTCCTCGTTGCTCTGCTCCCCATCATTCTCATCGATTTTATCTATATCTATGCTTTCCAGGTCAATTTCCTCATCATCTTCATTCTTCTCTGGGTCTCCCTCATTGTCACTGCCGAAGAGGTTTGCATCTTCTTGGTCCTTACTCCTGGAGCCCCAGGTCACCTTGTTCTCCTTCTTTAGCCTTCGGCGGGCATTGGCAAACCAGGTGGACACCTGGGTGAGGGTCATCTTGGTGATGATGGCCAGCATGATCTTCTCACCCTTGGTGGGGTAAGGGTTCTTGCGGTGTTCATTGAGCCAGGCCTTGAGGGTGCTGGTGCTCTCCCGGGTTGCATTTTTGGGCCTTCCCGGGTCCCCGTACTGGAATTGTCCATACGGATAATAGCCAGGGGCAGTGTGGGCAGCAAAAGTAGCAGGGTGGACACCCGGATTGTCTTTCAGCTCGTACTGGGAGCCCTGCAACACATTCAGACAAGCGGAGAGGAAAAAGCACATCAATTATCTCGTTAGCGTCTCTAACAGACCTGAATAGGCTACTCCGGGAGCCGGAATATGCCTCTCAGTGGTGCAAAGGGTCTTCACAGCCAAATTCCGCCCTCCCAGCTCCACGTTCTTCACGTTTAGGTCAGACAGAATGTTCCCAGATGATTCCCCCTTTTTGCAGGGAAAGGAAGGAGAGGTGCTAAGCGGGACTCTGACAGACATTGCAGATATTTTCTCCGCAAACCAAATCAAATCAAACGATAGAAATGCAGCAACTTTGCCTTCCTCTTGGCGAGACAATTTACTGTGCCCTTGAAATTATCAGGCAGATAAAACTGGTACTGCACCGCAGTTACAAACTAATGCACGCACACAGCGTCGCATTTATCTGCAAAGTATTCAGGAGGATGTTACAAATGCATGCAGAGCATTCTTTATTTTTGCCCCTAGTGAGATGAGACTGGGGACATGAAAGCACAACTTCAGTACAGACACTTATAACGTAAAAGATTTCCCACACACAAGCCAACACCACCACCCCCGCTTCCCAGATCATGCACCAAGATTCTGGAGTAAAACATTAACTTCTAACTGTTAGAAGAGCCTTTAAGCTCTGGAATGAAAACTGATCCACACCTTGTAGAATGCAGATATGGATATGCAGACACTTTATCTCATAAGTTTTACTTTGATCTGGCCAGAGCAAATGCAAATTGCTTACAAGCGTTTAGAGACGGTGATTTATTTGCAATCAATATTCTTTTTATCATCAGTAGTAAAACACAGCAAGTCAAATTATCCCATCAGGTGTTTTGGTAAATAACATTCTATCTTTCTAGCAACCTCATTAGGCTTCATAATTACCGCAAATTGTTCAGATATTAACCTAATATTTTAGCTCTTGTTTTAAAAATGTTCAGAAATTCAGGATTTATTTCAAAATATCACCGTCATGGTAAATCACTGTAATAAAATTCCAGGATACTTTGCGAGTAGGAACGGGAACTGTTCCAAAATAACTAACATTTCAAGCAGTTTTCTTTCTTCACTGCTTCTATTACAATCTCGCCTTTTTTTTTCTTGCCTCATCCAGAAATACATTCTTAGTTTGCTCTGTCGTAATTTATGTCAGTCTGAAAAACGGACCTCTTCAATAACAGCTGCAAAGAAACTAATTTAACTTTGTCAAACAGTTAAAAAGGATCATGTATTTTAATTTCAGAGACACCCCTTACGCACAAAGAGTAGTCCAATGTAATCTTTTTAATGTTTTACAGAGTAGGCTTTCTGCACTCTCTTTATTCTGCTGTCTTTTGTTATTGTTGCTGAAATTATATTTTTGTGTAATCTCTATTGGGAATTCTTTAGAAGAAGCCACTTGTAAATCACTCATTGCTTCTGTCTCAAATTTTACTGCATTTCCAAAATCAAGGTTAAAAAAGGAAAAAAACCAAAAAGTAGGAAATGCATGCTGTTAAAAGTGACTTCGTAGGAAATGTTTGCAGCAGAAAAATGATCTGTTTTCAAATGCTGATCCTTGTTCAACAGCATATATACCTACTTGCTTACATATATGTATTAAAAACCCTAACAAGTTATGCCTTGTATTCACCCATTTATAAATATTCACACTTTTATGTGTCGGGGGGGCGAGAAGAGAGGGACATTCAGAAAATGAAATGGAACCTATGCGTACCACCGCTGAGAATTTTAGAGATGCCAGCAACGAAAACGTTTAAACGACACCGGAGATAAAAACTGTTAGTTTTAAAAAAAATATGTTTCACTTTCTAATTATTACGTTCTAAAAGGAAGCGGGGAAAGAAGCCGGAGGACAGCCTGGGTGACGACAATTTCTTTTAAAGTTTACGCCAATATGCTTTTCTGCTTCGATGCATATAATGGGATGTAGATACCCTCCTCCGCTTAATGCAAATCCCATCTATGATACTCGTCATAATCCGAGTATGAAAAGTTCCGGGAACCGAACGGGCCATTTTTAAGGCTTGAGGAAAAAGCTTTGAAATAAACGGGCGCCCCAGGACCCGGCACTTCGGGCTTTCGGGCGGAACTTGTCTATTGCTCGGCGGCAAAGAGAAGTACCAGGCGGAAAGACGAACGCGTTGGAAAGCCCACTGAAACAGCAGGGCCGACAATATCACCCGTCAACAACAACACCAATAACAACAAGGGAGGGAATAAAAATAAATAAAAACTCGGAGGAGTTTTGGCCGGCTGAAGCGACTGGGAGGATGGGGGCTTCGCCTGCAGATGGGGCCCAGCGCCCCCAGCCCCTCTCTCCTTCGCAGACTGGCAGCAAGACTCGCTCCCCTCTCGGCGGCGGATACCGGCCGGGCGGGAGCTGCCCCCGCCGCCCCCCGCCCGCCCCTCGCTCCCTCAGCTCCTCCGCGCCTCGCGGGCCCGGGCAAGCGCGGGGGGCAGCGCCGTGCTCACTTACCATTTGGGAGAAGAGGCCGAGGTCTNTCTCTCTCTCTCTTTCTTTTTTCCTCCCCCCTCTCTCTTTTTACTGGAGTCAGGCAGGGCGAGAGAACAGAAATCGAGACGATAATTTTCTTTTTTCGTTCTGATTTCTTTCTGTCAGAGATATATTGCACCCTAGGTATGGAGGAGGAGGAGTGTGGAAGGATTCAGTGGGGTGTCTTTTCTCAAATCTCGGCTCTTCTGTGCTCCTAAATCCCTTAGATGTGATCTGATCAACAATTGAGCTCCAACTGATGTGTCTGCCCTTAGGTCCTAGGCTGATCTTTCAGATACAATTTGAAGTTGATGCTTTGATTGGCACCCACTTGAGCTGCAAGCACCGCCCCGCGCCCCCCCTCCGCCGCCCCCCTCGGAGCAGCACGTGGTGCGCAGCCCAGCCCGGGCCGCGCTCGGTGCCTGCGTGTGCATATGTGTGTGTGCGCGCGTGTGCGTGTGTCCGCGCAGCTGCTCTGCTGGGCTGTGTGTGTATTTAATGTTTAGCAATGGGCTCCTTTCAGAAAAACCCCCACTGCTGTATGACAACCTGTCTACACGATTTTACAGCTGTCCAACATTGGGGTTTTGCTGTTTCGCAGCCTTAGTGTGTCCCCTTTTAACAAAAACAACTGTGTTGCCGTTTTGTTTTTTTTTTTCCACCTTTAACATTGAGTCCCCCTTGTCGTCGTTGGACTTAGGAACAAACGAGAGCGGTCGTGAGAGGGAAAGGGGGCTTTACAGCCAGACGGTTTATAACAATTTACTACTAAGGGGGGAAAAAAAGGCAGATAAATAAATAAATAAATAAATAAATATATACGCGATCTATCTATAGCAACCCACAAACGCCATTCACACACGAACACACACACACAACTTTACTGAAAGTCAAAAGGCTCCTAGCAGCTCTTCCCAGAAGAATCTTTTAAAAAAACCCAAAAAAACAAACAACAAAATCAAGCAAACAAACAAAAAAACCGCCAAAAAACAAGACCCTCAGCGTTGTGATCCTCCTCGTCGCCCTTTCTGCTCCTCATGCCCTGCCGGCGCGTTGACACTCAGGGACAATTATCACAGGCATTGCGACAGTTCTCGGCATATTAGCAATAAATAATCCCGCAAAACAACAACGGCGACTTGTATGTCGAGGGGCACAGAAGACCCCCAGACCTCGTCCCCGAGAGGGTGTGGAGGGTAAGGGGAAGCCAGGTGTCTTGTAGCTTGTCAAAACTTCCCTCCGCCCGTTTTAGTGGGGACCAAAAGGAACACATCGGTGGGAAGGGGGGCGGAGGAAGGTGGAGTAGCGAGGGAGACACACGAAAGGACCAAACCGAGCTGTTGCCATTATGATTATTAACAGCAGTGACTAAAGGAAAGGAATTTTTTCCTCTCTTCTCCTTTTCCCCTTGGAGAGGGGTGGAAGGTGCAGCGGGAGACAAAGGATTACTCTGCAAAGGACCGAGAGACCCGGCCGCCTTGATGGAGATGGGTTGTCACAGCTGTGCTCTGCCTGCGGTGTGGTCCGGTTCCCCGACGTGACGGGGCTCGCCCGAACTGCGCCGGGACCGGCAGAGCCTCGCACCGCCCGGCCGGCACCTCAAACTTTCCTTTCACTACCGCTGCCGGGGCCCTCCCAGCTCTCCCGCTGGGAAAAACGAGGAGCGCGGGGGTGGCGGGCTGAGGGCTGGACGTTCCTTGCCCAGACCTCCCCAGCCCCGGTGGGACTGCCGCGGGGCGCTTTGCCCCACGAGTCCAGCTGGTGTTCCCGCTCCGTCGGGTGCGGGAAGGGCACGGCAAGGCCGGGCAGAGCGCTGCTGCTGCCCCTTGGTCGGCTCCAGCAGAGAGACCCCGGGGAGGGGCGCGGAGTGGCTGCCCCCGGCCCAGACCTCGCCACTGCGGTCCCCGCCGCCCGGGAGCTCCGTCTTTGTGCTGAAGGGGCCGCCGAGTTCTTCCTTAAGGGACAGCGGGAGGGGCCGCAGACGCGAAGGTCCGCGGCTTTTCGAGATGCAAGTGTTTGGCTGGGAAGAGGGGGAAGGGAATAAAGAGGCGTGGGTGGGGGAAACGACGGGTGCCTCCCTTCTTTTCCCGAGCCTAGAGCGAGAACGAGCCCTAAGGTCCGGGCTGCTCCGCCGGCCTTCGCGTCCCCCCTCCCAGCTTGCAGCAACGGGCAGAGCCCGGCAGCCAGGATCCCGCCGGGCACTGACCGCCGCAGGAGCGGAGGGAGATTCCTCCCCTCCTGCCAACGCCCCCGTGGGGTATCTCCAACCCCAGCCAGCCCCTCCCTCTGTGTGCTCCAAGGAACCGCTGCGTCTCTCAGTGCTCATTAAACTTCCTTTACCCATCAGCTGGAAATAGCCAACTTTCCCCTTCCTATGTCTAAGAGGGAGGGGAGTATCTCTCCCGCACTGCTCCAAAATCTCACCCTCAAAGCGGAAGAGCGACTCTCAGACAAAAATGCACCGCCGTAACAGAGCTGAGTAACAGGCTTGAAATTTGCAGCCTTATTTTGAGAATGGAAGTGTCACATTACAAGGGCTGCAGGTAAATAAAGGTGGGATAAGGCACCGACGCTGCCGAAATCTTCTTAGCGCTTTAGATCTATGTGGAATGTGTATCCAGAAAAGGTTTCCAATTGGAGGCTTAAGAAATGTGAGTCATCCCCTCCCCCACCCGGGCTCATCCTGCTCAGATAGGTTCAGGGAGAAGGAAAAAAAAAAAAGACAAAAAAAAAAAAGAAGGGAAAGGAAAACAATAAAAATATCTAATTTGCTTTTCTATCAGTCCAGCATGTCTTTGGACCGAACTTTGCTACTCCTCACCTTGAGTAGAAATAGGGCAAATAAATATAAAGTGTAGGTTACCGTAACTGATTTGGGGAACAAAAAAAAAAAAAAAGAACGAAGAGAAAAATGTCAAGGAGGGGGAAAGTTTTAAAAATGGTAGGAAAGCTTTGTTCCTCATCTGCAAAGTTCTTCGCGCAAGGATGAGCAGAGTCCTTCGAACGCCATTTATTATGCACAATTCTGATCAAAAAATGCCAATCCTTTGCCTGCTCCTGCACTGGACATTACCTATTTTTTTTTCTGACGGTTTATTAAGTCACTTTAGTAGGCAACCCTTCAAGGCTCTTTTTAATTTTTTCCCCCTTGTGCAAGTAAGCTGGGACCAGAGCTGCTAGACTAAGCTACTTAGCTTGAAAATCAGTTTAGTGAAGGTCTGGGAGATACTGGGTTTATTTTCTCTCATACAAGACCTATGCCAGGAGCTTATTAACAAAAGTGCGAAAAGAACGAAACAGTACGGAAAATTACAAACCTCATCAGCAGCTGCCAGAAGCGCCAGGGAAATCCTTCCCTAAACCCACGACCTAAACAGTCCAAAACGCTGGTGTGATCGACCCCTTTTACTCATAGATTAGCTTGAAATTGTTAATAGAAGGAATAAAATATTGTAAAAAAGAAAAAGTAATTTTAGTCATAATTCGGGGGTAAAATTTCTTCCTGTTACTTAGTTGTTTTGTTGTTTTTTTTTTCCATTGAGATCTATGTTTCATTTGCTTGAACACCTCCGTAACTTTTGGCAAGACCTAACAAAAAGGAGTGCCGTGCCAACTCATTAGCGGAACACCGTTTATAAAGACGATAAACAGTCACGTAGCAAAAAAGGATTTGGGCTGAGAGTGAAAAGCAGTCACCTTGCCGTTGGAGAGCGAAAGCACATCTGAAATCAGGAGGGAGAGAAATACCTACCAGTTCTGGACATAATGTGGTTATACCTAAGGTAATCGCTTAAAATAAATTGTATATTGTTTAAAGTAAATCGACCTAAATGGCCAAGCTCATCTAATTCAAACATCATTGGGCAGATAAACGTCTCCTTAAAGAGCCTTTCTTGAGAAGGAGTTTGCTAAGACAGTGCGATCCTTCCAGTTTCTTAAGGCTATGCATCCAGTGCCAAGAGATTTTCTCTTTATTATTAACAAATCAGTTTAGATAGGGGTCCGATAAGAAATGCAAATCCAGACATAGGGGTCGCTGCTTGGCCGAATTTTAACTGAAGGCTGGTTCTGCGGGAATTGACTACAGAGTACGTTTGCGAAGAGGCTGTGTGAAGCTTTAACACTGACTCTACTGAAAAATGAAGTCAGTGATTTTGATCTGCTCCAGATGTCCTAAGAGTGGATATTGCAGTATTGGGAATCCGTACCAAATATCTGAGGGCAGTGATGGTAATCAGCGCAACCCATCAGCCAGGGGGGACTGGCAATTGTGATAACCTGCTGCAAATGCGCAGGGCTGGAGATGGCAGTGATAAACCGCTGAAAATATCTTCAAATGGAGATGACAGAGATGTTGAAAGGAGACACCTAACTATGGGGAGAATAGGATACTAAGCAGAGCACAGTCTAGGAGTGTAGTTCAGATATTTACTAGTCTACGGTTCACCCGTGTAATTTCCACAGAGATACACGCGTTTAGGCGCCGTCTCAGCGTGCAGATAAACGCGCTTATGGTCCCGTTAGTAAAAATCGGGGTTTATGCGGCGTTGATAATCAGATCTACCAAAAGAAAGGGAGGCTTAGTCGCTAAAGCGCCTTGTTTGTGGCTTGGGGAAAACAGTTTTCTTTTAATTCTGTAACTGCTTTGAAACATCCTGGTAACGATTTCTTTTGCAAATCCTCTTTTCTTTTTCAGTTCGCACCGGTAATAGACGAAGAAATTTAAGATGATCTCTTCAGTTAATAGTCTGTTTCAATTTTCTTTCCTATGGAAAGAACGTGCGGGGGGAGAGAGGGGAGTGTGCCAAAAAATAGGTTATCCGTACGTTGCTAATTTTCTTACTGTTCTCAGTAGGTAGAAACACTGAGGTGTTTTTTTTTTGTTTTGTTTTGTTTTTTTTTTTTTTTGCTAGATGCCATTTTAAATGTGTAAGTTTTAAATAACTCTACCATATTAAGTATCAGTCCCATACATTTTAATGATACATCTGTGCAGGATGGAATCTATTAATTTAATATACTTCGCTTAGATTCTATTAATTTAATATACCTCGCTTAGATTCTAATTATGCACCGACTGCTGCCTATCTGGATCAGTTGACTGAGTTTTCATTAAGTGTATTATATCTGATTTAGCAGGGGACCATGTTTCACTTGAGGACGTGTGGTTTTTTGGGGGTGCTGGCAGCTCTGGGGCGTTTCAGCAGGACCTTGCTGGGGTTCTCCTCTCACTGGCCACCCGCTGCCAGGCTCTGTCGCCGCCATGCGAGTGTCCTGAGCGCTTCCCATCAGCCCTGATTTATGAGCCTTGTTAAACACTCATTATTACTTTGCACCTTTTTTTCCAGCAGGGTCTGGGAAACAACCCCACTTTGTGACAACAGGGCATGTGTCAAACAATTATAGGCGGAGAGGTGATGTAGCTCTGGAGGCAAGACTCCCCCCTCCTCCCCTTCACGCCCAGTCAGAGGAACATTTCTGTTGAAAGAAGGTAAAGGAGAAAAAAAAAAAAAAGAAGAAAAAAAGGGGAAAAAAGGGGAAAAAAGGATAATATTTTTTAAAATCTCACTCAATTTTTGCCAGTTTAGTTCACAGTAACAGGAACATTCAGACATCTGACTGTGCAAACGAATGGTTTGGTTTGTCCAAATAAGCACAAATTTGGAATCAGGGATACCTGGTCAATTCCCTAAATGTGAAGATGTACACATTCATAGTACAGGTAGCACAGAAAGGAATCCAAGCTTGAGAAGCTGCAGCAGTGAATTATATCCAAGGTAGAAGCTATTAAGGCATTTACAAAGATTATTTTATTCAGAGAGAGAGAGAGAGGGTGCTTTCAAAATAATAAAAAAAATGATTTTTTTTAACACAAATTAAGAGAAATTGATTTCCCCTCCAACATTCTGGTGGTGACTTTTTATTAATCCTTTATCAGTCCACCTCAGCTGCAACTTATATTTATTTCTGATAGCAATGTGAATGCACAGATGTTTTCTTCCTTTGCACTTTCACAAATGAATTGTTAAAGTTACATGCACAGGCCTATATGAACAAACACACAAATCTGTGAATGCATCATCTACCTCTCTCTCTATCAGTCTGTCTGCTTATCTATCTATGAATATTTTATGGGTCTGAACTTAATTAACAAAATAATTTCCATTTTGTCTCCAAAATGATCATCAGCAATTATGTGAGTTTTTTAAGGTTTATAATTTTGTCACCACACTGTTGCTCGGGGGCAGAGGCACAATTGCCGTGCCAGCTGCAGTTGTATTTATTTGGGTTTTTTTCTGTCTTGTTCCTGTAGGGCTGCATTATGCAGTTTTTAATTAGTTTGTGTTTGTATTTCACCTGTCCCAAATCAATGCCATCCTGGAGCAATGCAATGTAAATTCCTGCAGTACAGGTGTAGCTGCTAGCTCTGGAACACTAGGAAACTCATGTCTTACAAATGAAAGCAGTGAATGCCATTCAGCCAAACTGTCAGCTTTAAACAGCCAAGAGGAAGGAGATCAAAGCAGAGAGCAGGAACTTCTACTCTCCAGATTAGTCTTTATGGTTTGAACGCCTAATGCTATTAAAGGGAACCAGGACATACAGCACATCGTTGGCTACAAAGTTGCTTCTAATTTTGCTAAAGTCCTGCCTTATTTTGGCCAATGTAAGCGTTCAGAGCATTTCAAGAAGCACTGTTTCCTTTGAGGCCTAGTAGCTACTCATATGAAATTATGCAGAACTAATACCTTCAGAGACACATTTCTGTTTGTGCACATATTTATATAACTTATCACCTTTTGAAAGATAATTTTGATTTCCTCCTAGGTCCCACAAAGTCTTTTAATAGAACTTACAGCAACAAAACCTGAAATTCTAGTATCTTCAGACATGAAAAGTCCCTTTATGTTGTGTTGGTTTCTCTTTTTTCTTGAAATGACCTCTGTACAGTAGTGTATAAATCTATTATTCCAGTCACCAGGGAATTCTTTTAAACCTTTTTTTTTTTTTTTTTTGTCGGGAATAAGAGATCATTCATCTTTAACTAGGCCACATAAAAATTATGATTCAACAGCAGTGTATATTTAATTAATCTCACTTGAATTTAATTACCTAATGAATTATTTGTTTAAAAGGTAAAAAGGCTTGTTTGCCAAGTACAGTGCAAACCAGTGATAAGAACTTCCGTCATAAGAACATTAATATTAGAAAAAAATAAAATTATGGTTTTATATTTTGACTCTTTGGTTCTGCCAGCCGCCTATGGGCCCACCACTGTCAGGGCTTCCACCCCATCCCTTCGACTCCCGGCAGTGCCCCCTGCGAAGCCCATTGCAGCCTGCTCGCTTAAGTACCGCGTCTCACCGCGCCGCCCCTGGCCGCGGCAGGCGGCGGGAAGGGAGAGACGGGACACGGACTGCTTTGCCGGGTGAATTTCGAGGCGAGAAGCCGGCGCCGGCGCGACTCGGCAAGGGGCAGTGAGGCCGCACGGCTGCCGTGAACCGAGGGGCTTGCGCGACACTCAGCGCCCTCCGCTCCCTCGGGCAGCCGCTGGAATCGGACCTGGTCCCCAGGGCTGCTGTGCTCTCCCCTCAACGTCGTGTCTGGAAGAGGTCCTGGCCAGGAAGGTGACGAGGAGAGCGTCAGGCTACACAACAGGTCATCATCTTGAATTTTTTTTTCTTTCTCTATTTACCCCCAGTCTTATAGTCAGTGCAACTAATGATAGTCCTTTCATTTATATATGATTCTTCAGCCAAGACAAAAAAACCTGGCCAGCCTCTGCCCTTGACCTTTCTCCTCACTTCCCAAGTTTTCCAGCTACCACATTCTTTGTTTCCAAGATACAATGCATAAGGGATTGAACTGCAACACTTGTCAGATTTCCCTGAAACCACCATGACTCGAGCATTAACTGACTCAGAAAATAAATTAAAAAAAGGTGAAAAAAAAGGGGGGAGGGGAAAGCTTTTTTTCTTCTTATGCAATAATGGGAAGCTCTCCCGGATATATTCTGCTGACCTGATGCAGAAAAACTAGGTCAAATATTTTTTTGTTTGTTTTCTTGTTTGCTTCTGCCCTGGGAACTCACCTCTATGGTTTGACAGTGGGACCTCCCATGCCACTGTGCAGCCATGTGTTAGCTCGGACTGCGAACTTTCACTCTGTCCTTCCCCCTTCCCCCAACACAACGAGACCATCGGCAAGGCCTGAACCGGAGTGCGAGTAGCAGCGAGGAGTCGGGTCGACCTCTCCTTCCCCCTCAGAAGTGATGCACAATGCAGGAAGCGGGATCGCTGTCAGAAGAGATAACGGAAGCTAAAACTGAAGGTGGGGAAAGTGGCCAGGGGATGCCAAATATGAAGGGGCTACTTCACCCTTACCTTCCTTTAGTAGGTAAGAACCTACCAAACATGTCTGCTTTTGAAGCACCAGCAAGAGGGCTACTCAAGTGCAACCTCAATCTATGGGCAGGGAGGGTAGAGGTAGACACAAGCTTAAAACTAATGAGCAGTGTTGAAGCATCATTTTGAGACACAGTCTGGGACTCCCTAATTGGTGGCACTGTATCTCTCACTCGTGCAGTCCTGCAGTGAAGGACTGCACCACTCATTAGCCCATGGGCACACAGGCGTATCCCAAACACAGAGGCAGAATTGGAGAAGTACCACGGATCAAAACATCAAATGCACATCAAATGCGCCTGCTCGGTGGGGAATTCTCCCTCGGTCCTCCTTCGCCATCTGTGGCCAGGTAGGAGACAACCCACCGGTCGACGGGTGGGGGTGGCGAGTGCAGTGAGCCACCGGGCCATCGTGCATGGCTACAGCGCCGCCTCGGCCCCGCAGTGCCCTCGCACTGCTCTTGTGACCCTTCTGTCACAGACGTCTGAAATGAAGATGGGCTCGCTAGGGTTTCCAAAGCAGATGAGTGCTCTGCTGTGGACGTGCCTGCTCAAGCCTTTAGTCAGTGACAGAGCAGCTTGCGTGGTGCGTGATTTACGCCCCAGCAGTCTGCCCCGGCCGGAGCGGTGCGGGAAGTGCCAAGGGCCACTCTCCTGCTGGAGAGTCAAGGCGCGGTGGTCTGGGTGGTCATCAGGCAGGAAAAGAGGGGTGGGCGCAAGGGTCGGTCTTCACTATTCCCAGTCTGCTCCATTTCTGGGAGTGAATCCTATTATTTTTTCAGGAGTTTTGGAGGTCTGGTAAAGTGAAACAGTTTTACCGTATGGGTTGCACAAGCTGCTGGTGCTGTGGCAGAAGTAGGGCTTGGCGGATCACCAGCACCTCCACTCCTATTTCTTGGTGCCCAATATGTTTGAGTCTGATGAATGTTTTGCACTTTCAGGTAAATATGTCAAGTCCTGAACCCAAGATTAGCCTTGTGCATCTTACAGTGAGAATGGCATATTGACTTCAGCGAACCTCAAACCTCAGGATTATATTAAAAATGTCTAAGATATTCAAAACTCAGACCATGGTCATTTTCAGATCTTTTAGCAAAATTATCACAACATTTCACTGTTTATAGTCACCTAAATATGCTGGTCTCCTTTATTATGTGTCATTTGCACACACTGTTATTGTAATCAACTGGCAACCTCACTGAAATGTTTATAATGACTTTAAGATATTATAGGAGTTATAAATCTGTAGGCCTGGCATTTTAAATCTTGAGGCCCTATGCTTTTCTTAAAGTTACAAGTGCAGTTGCCACAGCACATCTACATAATGAAGTTTATTTCATTAATTTTCATAACCAAATACACATGTTATCAGATCATATTTTTCTGTGTGTTTTTATTTTTACCCTTTTTGGAACATGTATGCATTTTTACTATATTATTACTGACTGATAAAGTACAGCTGTATAATTTCAGTCATGTAATTATGGTAGGACAAAGTATTAAATAAATCTTAGACTGGAACTTGTTGAATTAAAATTCCTCACACAAGCTCCTCAGATTCTTTTTAATATTCTATAAACAGCATAATTTACAATGTCATTCTATCTCTTCTATAACTTTCTTCTAACACTGCAGCATTAGCAGCAGTTGGTGTATTTTCTTTCTTTGGTTTCTTTTTCCTTAGATGTATAGTCACTCTTTTTGCTAATATAATTGATTTATGTATCCATTGATGTGTGCTGCATTTTAATGACGACTCGTTGTTTTATCCAATAATACTTTTCAATAAGATTGTTTGGACTGTATTTTAAGGACAGGTGTAAACTGATGCTTTGATTTTTGATGCCCAACAAACACCCAGGCAAGATTTTTGTATGTGAACAGATTTGCACTCAAATAAGACTATACATTTTTATGCATTTTTATACTAACGTACTTTTTTGACTTTACTTAAGGCTTACTGAATTGTAATTAGCTTTCCCCTTCTGCTTCTTTTCTCTGTATTAATATGCTAAAGTCTGAGGCCATATCTTTTGTATTTGTTCTTTCCAACAACTCCAGAGTGTATCTGAATGGCAAGACAGCTTGAACTTGGACTGTATCACACAGCACTGGTCCACTGAAAGCATTTTAACAGGATAAGAGTGAGATGAGAAATAAAGTGGATTTAAAAAAATAATAGTAATTGAATGAAAATATATATACTGAGACACATTGTTATGAGAAAATCCTTCATATGTGGTGCTTATAGCAATTAATGACTAGTGGGCTAAGAATATGGCTTTATTTTAACAAGAAAGTTAGCCATGTCCTCCACTGAATTATTGGTCTAGATACTGTAAGAAACAGAAAACTAGACTGTTCAGATTTATCTTTTTTTTAGGATTGGGTGTTCGTGGTAGTTAAATCACTGTGGCAATGAGTAGAACTCAGTGTGTAATCATGAGCTGAAGCATTGTACTCTACATATTATCACTGAGTTTATTTTATTGACTCACTGCAAATTTTTCCCCCCAAACTGACTGCTCCCTATCTCATATGTTTCACTTACATATGGTAGCTCCCTGTCAAAGGTGGCAATTTTTGGGGTTTTGCCTGGGCTTGAGAACACTCAAATAATAATGATATCACATCCACTGTAAATTTTTCATGTATAACTAGACTGCTTTAATTAACAAGGCATTTTATACAATACGGGTAGGGGTTTTTTTTCCATGCATATTCTACTGTTTTCTCATATGTTTTGCATTGGTCACAGACAAGATAAATTTTAGAAGTCTAAGTCACAATGTTCAGAGACTTACAGACGTTATTAAGAACAGTTAGGAATTATGAGCATTTATAAACACAACAGGCCCAAATTAAGACCCTCAGTTCAGCAGCTGAAAACCTTTTGGAGCCGATTACTTCACAAAAAGAGAAAACATGCAATGAACTGCTTACTCAGTATATTCTGCACCCTCTAGTCAAAGACACTACCAATGGAATAAACTGTTGCTTAACTTGAGTAGACATAGTGGAACCCTAACTGGTGCTTTTTTATTGTGTTTGCCTATGTCCATAAGTTCAAATATTTAACCCTTGGATGGTTTTTTTAATGTCACAGCATACTCAAAGTGAGATACAAACCAAACATAAGGTGAGCAGATATTTTGAAGACCAGGAAAGAAAATAGCATATCCTGCAGAGCTGAGCCGATATAGGGCATGGAAATGTTTGCTTTTCTGTTTCACCTTTTATTTCTTTCCTCAGCTTTTCCATGAGGGTCAGAGAATTGGACAACAATGTGCTTATTCAGTAGTTCAGAGGTGGTTTTGATCTCTTTCTCACCTTGTCTCAGGCCAACAAGTGCAAGCATTTGCAGTAGTTCATACTGTGCTGGCATGACTGCTGTAATTGCACTAACCCAGAACAGTGGTGCCATAAACATTTCTATACTAAGCTTAATAATTCTAAAGCTTCATGGAAGCAGTCTTGGTGCAGTTGCATTGATGTAGTAGATGCTGCCAGCGTAACTCACAATAATCTCGCAATCCTTACAAAGCCTGCTCTCTGCAATTTCCTTCTACTTCACATTATTTACTTGGTCTAAACTACTTGCTGTTTCATATAGTGATGAATACCTGTTCATTTGGTTCAAATAAAATAATCTCTTCAGGTATTGATTGGTGCTCTGACTAATCCCCACTTCATGAGTCTACCTTGGGACCTGTTGGGAAGTTTCCCCATAATGCAGTGCTACCACACGGCTGAGCAAACTTCTGTCTTAATATAACAGTTTTCCACCTACAAAGAGGCTTGCTGCGGACTTCCTACATTGTTATAAGAGTATACATTCCTTTAAACTATGATAAGCTCTACAGGCATAAAAAAGGACTTCTCAGAAGCTGGAGCATTCGATGGAAAAGAGGATGTGATCAAGAGCCTCTGACATCTCAATTTCACTGTCATTTTGTTGGCTTGTTTGTTTTTTGCTTTGAGGTTTTGTGACTGCAGAAAAGCCCTTGAAATCCTGGGAGCAGGACACTCATTATTCTCATTTGGTAGAACACAGAAACAGCAGAGTAGCCCTTCCTGGGGGAAGGAACAACTCCAGGTTGAGAAGACTGTGGGACCCCCATATCTCCACTGACCAGCGGAACTGCTAATAATGTCAGTATGCTGACATGTAATTAGCTTCCCCCTTCTGCTTCTTTTCTCTGCATTAATATGCTAAAGTCTATGAGGCCATATCTTTCGTATTTATTCTTTTCAACAGCTCCAGAGTATATTTGAATGGCAAGACAGTTTGAGCTGGAACTGTATCAAACAGCACTGATTTATTGAAAGCATTGTAACAGGATAACAGCGAGACCAGAAATAAAGTGGATTTAGTAAAATAATAGCAGTTGAATGAAAATATGTATACTGCTGGATCCTACTAGTTACTTTCTTTGGGGTACCAGCCTTTCTCTCCTCACTCAGTATATTTTATTTTTCATCATTCTTTTTTAGGACTCTTTATCCTGCTTTCTTATCTTTGCCTATTCATTGTCACATTTTGTCTTCATATTGCATGTTCCTGTTTGTCCATCCCTCCTGGCTCAATCTTGTCAGATCCATGTTTGACTCTGCATTAAAAGCACTCTTGCTTTTTCAATTGTTTTTATTAAAAAACCATCCCTATATTCTTCATGCTTACCTGTATTTCATAGTTGATAAAGATTTCAGAGAAGGGATTGTCTTTCTGCATGTTTATGTAATGCCTACTCTGTCTGAGACCCTAAAGCCTAAGCAACAATAAATAAATAAATCACTCATTCTCCACTGATGTGCCTATTCTGCTTAAAAATTATAAATTTAAACAATGGACTCAAGGTGACTCCTCAGGTAACTACAATTCTGTGACTAATTATGCTACCCTTTTCACTCCACTAAAACGTGCACTTGGAAGAGCATGTATGTATGCAAGAGTTAAAAGCATTCTGAATTTTGTTGCGTTTGCTTTCCTAACAGTTGCTTGTTAATATCAACATATTTAAGGAAAAAATGGTGGCCTGTGGATGCAATCTGACCTTCAGCCAGAACTGATATCAAGTAGCTTTATAGTTTGTCATTTGACTATTCACAGTGTTAGGAAAGAGTATGTGTCTTTAGCTGAACTTCATGCTTCTGAGCATGTAGCACTTGCACAGTTTTCCCAATAGTAAGGTATTAATTCCTACACATACAGTTTTGAACACTTTTTTAATTTTTTTTTTTATTTTATCACTGTTGTTTAGGTTTACTTGGCAGGAGCAGAAATTAGGTAATATATGAGAAAATAAAAAGCATTTAACACCACTTAAAGGATAACTTCCGCCAGATGGACAAATCCATGTGACAAAAGTGGGTGCAGCCAAGGGCATGGAGAGATACACACTGTGAGAACGGTTCTCCAGTTCAGAACCTGACCCTGAGAATTGAACAAAGTCATCCTGGGGCACAGTTATTAGTGGGCCCCCTCAGGAGTTCATGTACTGTTTCTTACCAATTTAGAAGCTAGGATTGAGTGTAACCTTAGCAGATTTTCAGATCAAATCACCCTGTGTGGGAGTGACTCTTTCAGTGGACTGCAAGATATTATTCAGATGGACATTGATAGGTTGGAGAAAGAGTCCAATAGAAATTTCATAACATTCAACACAAGTGAATATAAAGTCCTGGACCTGGTCTGGAAAGCCATATTCCTTCTGTCCAGTCCTGATATCAACTGGTTGGAAAGCATCTTTGTGAAAAAGGACCCGAGGGCCCCAGTGGACAACAGAGGGGATGTGAGCCAGCAGCAATCAGCAGCTGCATCAAAGAAGACCAACTGCATAATGAGCAGTTATAGTGTAAATGTAGCCAGTAAGAAGGAAGGGGTTATTAATGAGGTGGGTGTTGGTCTTTTCTCCTGAGCAACAAGTGATAGGATGAAGAAGTGGTTTCAAGTTGCACCAGGGAATGTGTAGATGGGATATTTGGAGAAATTTTTTCACTGAAAGGATTGTCAAGTATTGCTACAGGCTGCCCAGGGAAGTTGTTGGGTCACTCTACCTGGAGGTATTTAAAAGACAAGTAGATGTGATGTTTAGTGGCATGGTTTAGTGGTGGATTTCGTAGTGTTAATGGCTGGACCTGATGATGTTAAGGGTCTTGCCAACCTAAATGATTTCATGATTCTTCTTTATTTAGCACTTGTGAGACTCCATGTGGAGGACTCTGTCCATTTTTGAGCTTCCTCGTGCAAAACACGCATTGACATGTTGCAGTCAGTGTAAGATACCAGCATAATTAGAAGCACATGACGAGGAGAGACTGGAAGAATTATGCTTGTTCAGCCAAGAACAACAGGCTAATGGGGATCTTATTGCTGCTTTCAGGTACTTATTGGTAAAGTGTAATCAAGATGGGAACATTCTTAGAGTGGCAGGATGAGAAGCAGAAGATAACAGGAAATGATGATTAGATATAAAAGGAAAAAAAAAGTGGGGGGCTGGCCACAAAAAAAAAAAACAAAAAACAAAAAAGCCATAAAAGTCCAGACAGTCTAGGGACTCACCATCCTTGTAGCTATTCAAAACTGAACTAGACAAGACCTAGAGAAATCTGACATAGCTGGAGTGATGTTGAGAGGAGGGTGGAACTAGATGACCTCCAGAGATCCTTTCTAACCCAGACTATTTTATGATTTTCTAGCAGTTGAGCACATAGCAATGTAAGATCAGAGTTAACATCCTTGCCTGTGTAAGGGCCATCTAAGAAATCTACAAAATGTGGCAATATCATGTAGCTGTAATGCTTCAGTTATATTGACCACAGATACATTTATTTCATGGCTTTGAACTCTCATCAGAATGCACTGTGTAACAACACTGGTACTTCTTTCTCTTGTGGGTTTATAGTACAATTTATATAGATGCGATTGCTAATAAGAGGCTGCCTGATACAGCGAACAAACCATACTGGCAAGCTAGAGACATCTGACAAACACTGTGCCATCTTTATCAGAAAGCCATTTCTGTGTCCAGGGAAGAATGGAGAGGAGGGAGAAAGGAGTTTGGAAGTCCTGAGAAATAGTCATCATCCAGCTGACAACTGACTTTCCAATCCACGTGGTGCTTTAATGGTCTGCTCAAGGTGATGTTCAAGTAGACTTGCACGTAGATGTTCAGGACAGCATTGTAAGAAAGTAGAGCTGCAAGTTATTACCATGCATTATTATTATTACCATTATTATCTGAGGATAATTCCTCTGAGTACACAAGTAAGGGTGCTTCCTAGCTGAAGACCTTTTGTCTATGGCCAGGCTAACACAGTTTGGCTCTCCTGACTTGTGACATCCCAGGAGAGCCTCTTGGCCCATTCCAAGATTAAGATCCTTTGATGTTTGTTTCAAAATAACAAAGACCAAAGTCTCTGTATGTGATGTGCATAAGGGGAGCAGGAATTGCTTGAAATGGATTTTGTTGTGTTGAAATGGAAGTGTTCTTTGACCTTTCTTAATCCTAATTATTGTTTGTGAGACAACAAGTGCTGCTAAATAAAAGATAGTCTTTTATTTATGGAATTAACTATAATTACATGCCATTCTGAAATATTTCATAATTTTGTAATTGCTTAAAGTGTTGGCATTTAGTGAACATAATTTACAGTAATTCCTTTATTCTTTCTTTCTCTAACCAATAATCATCTTTTTAATCATGAACTGAACAAAACTGTACTCATGAAGTGTTCAAAACCTTTCTGTTTGTCTTTTGTTTCTGTAGGAATCCAAAACAAAGTTAATCTGATCAACAGGGATCAATAGAAAAGTGAGTGAAGATTCTTATTTCTTTGAAGCCAGTGAAGGCAATGAAATAATCCTCCTAAGCAATAGAGGCCTTTAATTCAGAGTCTCGAACACTGAAAGGCATTGTGAAGTGGGATTTGCAGTGTTTCTGGTTTTAATTTAAACTGTACAAGCAGGTGCAGTAGTGAGAAGTGAATTACTCTTACTACATTGTTGCAGTACTGTAAGACAAAAATAACAGAAAAGTCACAGACCTGATTTATTGTCTAGAATAGTAAAATAAGACCTTAGAAGAGCTTCCTTTTGTTTTACCCTCCATGTTCCCATCCCCAGCTTTAATGTATGTATCCTCCTTTCTCTGTGATTTCATTAGGTCCATAAACTGAAGGACATCTCCGTACTTGGGACTCTGAACCGGTGTGAGCTGACCACCTCTGGAAGCAAACCAGTCAATTCTTCAGCCTCTCTCTATTTAGTGCCTTCACCTGAAATTCTGGTAGTGGACTGGGCTGCAGAGGGCCCTCCTGGGAATTTTTGGGACAAAGAAATACGTAAGACAATGTGGGATAGGTCCATCATGGTGAGCCACAGGTAGTTGGTTCATCAGGTGGGTAACAGACAGTGGGGCAGAGACTTGCCAGCCAGGACTCTGTTGCACCATTTCCAAGGACTAGTGGTGGCAAGGGGAGTCAGTTGAGAGTTCAGAACACTTGACATCACTTGGTGATGAGGCAAGTCCAAGAATACAAATTAGCAAAGCAGGATCCAGTCTGGTAATAGCAGCCAGGTGATCACCAGCCAGGTACTGCAGTTCTGAGGTCAAGCTGAGAAGTCAGCCCATGAGTCAGGTTCCAGTCCAGCAGACTGCATAGCTGGGCATGGCTGTGCAGACCTGAAGACAGGCACAACTACAGCATAGCTCAGTCAGAGACATGCCCCCAGGCTGGATTAAAACAGGGCCCCTGGTGCGTGTGTGTGCACCCATGAAGGGCTGTTAAAGCCCATTAGTGCCCTCGGGACCTTGATAAGCATATGGAACAGTGGCTGATCAGTATTTGAAGACCAGTAGTAGCAGATGGATCTTAGCTGAAGATGCAATATTGGAAAGAAGACAGGATGAAAAGAGGGGCTTTCTGGCTCATGGTGAGGCAGCCAATCAGGTTGATCAGAGGAGAGCACAAAGGGTTCCCATTGTGCTGAAGCTGATGACAGTGCTTTTAGGGACAGGAAGAGAACGGTATTTTCACTCTCTATAATTCTGTATGCTGCATATGCTTGCAAAAATGCAACTTGCAGTAGGGCACCCACTGTCAGTGACGATTAATTTGTTTGGGGATGAAAAGAATTCTTATGCATCTTCTCTTAACTTCTTCTACCCCATATCCTGATTCCCTTACTTCATGTTCAGTTAGAGTCTATCTGACAAGTAAAATATTAATGTTAAAAAATTATTTTCATTATTTCCAGCTCCATATATTTTACAAAAGGAATTGAGGGTGGATTGATTGTTCTCTGTGTTATGCTATTTCACTTTTTTGTCTGTCTTTCCTTTTCTTGTGATGTAAGGGGAAGTTCAACTTTTGAACCTTGGGTTAAAATGTTTGACTTGACCATAGGCTGAACTTGCTGATTTTGTTACTTTATGCTCGTTTGTAGTATATAGGAAGATATAAATGGGCAAAATCAGGCTTACTGTGGATTCACAACTTTAATCATGATGGCTGCAGTCATTTTGATGACCATTTCAAATGTATTTAGTACACAAGTTGCTTTTGGGATTTCCTGTCTACCTGCAGGGAAAAAATATTGCCCTCCCACCTACCTCCAGGAACTCAGGGACCCTCAACCATCAAAGCTGTCACAGAAGATTAGTTTCATGGCATTATGGGAAAAGGCACAATGCCAGAGTGTTGTTCTTATCTTTAAATAGCATCTCCCTGAAGAAGATCCTCTTTGTTTTGGGAGCCATGAGTGTGTTTTTTATCCACTGTTCATTTATTTTTTCAGTTACATGTTCAGAGATAACATGGGTTGCACTAATTGTCTAAAGATTTGGAATTTAAGAAATTACAGCATTCAATAACATAATTTTCTTTGACAAAAACAACACAGGTAGTGCTCTACTAGTCTGACAGCAGTGGGAACTCAAGTTGATTCAGAAGTGCAAAAATGAGATTCTAAAAGCATAAGGAAATAAGAAATGCTATTTATCACTGTTTCAGTGTCACCAACTTGTTATTTTTATTGTTCTTCAGAATAGTGGGATTTATTGAAGCAGTTTATCTTCACATTGCATAATACACATGATCCTTGAAGAACAAAATTCTAAATAGTAAAACATATAAAAGAACTTTAAATTTAACAGAAATCTGCAACAAGGGGAGCTACACATTAATACCTATCCTATTTCTATCTGGAACAAGCAGAATACAAGTATATATGGAAAAGTTCAGTTATTAAAAACACAGAAATTGAGATATTTGCATAGATACTGCTGTGTTCAAATGAAAGAAGATAATTATGTATGTAAAAGGTTTTCAACAGCTGTCTTTGAAATCAAATAAAGAATTAGATAAACATGCTGGCTACTTTGCATCTGGAATATATACACCAATACTCAATATTCAGAGATTGGTAAATGTCTGTTGGACACCTGAAATTCTATTGATTGCTAAACCTCAATAATGTCTGAAAGACTTGATCAAAAGAGCAGGCAAGCAAACAAGTAATTATGTAGTATTGGGAGTCTTAGCATATACAAAATGCACTATGATAAGAACAAACATTCTGACTAGATAAATAACCTTGGTTTGGTATAAGAGCAGCCATAACAGGAAGCCTTTCAAATGTTGATTACATAAAATTAAGGATGATAGAGTGAAAAAGAGTATTGTAAATCAGATAGCAGAGAATTTCAAGGATCACAAATCCTTGCCTAATATAAATTACAGCAATAAATTCTAGCATGGATTACTTCCTTTATAACAGTGGTTACCAAGAAAATAGAATTTGTGAGCTAAAATTCCAGGGCATTTAAATAATGATAGTTCCTAGAAGTTTAATTGTTTTATTTTGTTTTCAACTTGCTCAAAAGTGAACACAAGCAATAGATATAAAACTCTTTGATTGTATAAATTAATATTTGTTCACTTAGATTCTATGACAAGTCAACAAGTAACACTTATTGTAGTTATTACGGTGGCTGGAAATAAATAGTCAACCTTATTCCTCCTCTTTATAGATTTTTAGCATAACCCTATTGACATACAATCATGCATCAAGAATTCCATTGGAAACCATGGAAAGATACCAGTATAAAACTGACATGTGAGTCAGTCTCAGTGCTTGGCAGAGGTTGTTGACCTCTGGATCTTCTCATTCTTACAAAACACTCAAAACATCAACTGTCTTAAAGATAATAGTGATTTTAAAAAAATTCTTTCATGATTAACCCCTAGAGTGTTATGTCTTGCTTTTCATCTCACTAGAGTTATTAGTCACCTCTCAGATGGCTTTATAGGGATGGTCATCATACTGTAACCCTGGGCTCTGATTGTGGGGATGTCCTTATATTGTAATTAGAGGAAAGATATTGCCTCAGAGAAAACTGTAATATAAACATGAACTGCTCTGGTTAGCATTAATCTATTTTGATATGAAGTGATCTGGCACCACAGGAAGCCAAAGATTTTCTTCATGTGGTTTACAAACAAAAAGAAGAGCACTGCAAGACTACAGAAAAACACAGTTCTAACAATGCTTATAATTTGGCCTGAGGTTGAGTCCGCAGTACCTGCAGGCAATCTCATGCAATGCAAAATACCACCAGTGAATTCCAGTTCTCTGTACAAAGCAGCTCATATGTGTGTTGGCTAGTCATCATGCCCTTATGACTAGTTAAATGTCAAAGCAATGTTTTGCATAATTAACCCATATATTTCTGGTCAAATATTCCCAAAAGAAAAAATCTGATGTTGCACTCAATCCAAAAAGGCAGGCTAGATGAAAAATGTAATTTCTGTTCTTATGACTAAAATTTCACTGTCCTTATCTCTATATCCAACTATACAAGGTGCTAGGTGGTAAAGAGGTTCTGCAATTTGCCCTCAGAATTATAAAGTTTTAGGACCAGTCTGTGATTATTCTGTTTAAATAGAATGGCAAGTTTACAGTTACATAGTGCCATCTGATGCCACTGACAGTGTGACATTGATTATCAATTAACATAAATTATATATAGACAACGCCCCTGAATTGTTCTGCAGTTCTTCAAGAAAGTATAAGTGAAGATTTGAACACATTATTTATTTACCTAGTGTACTTCCACAAGATATTCTCTTACATATCTCTAGGAGCTTTGGCTAAAGTGGAACCATTTCTGGAGTAAGATGGAAACAGTAGTAGTATCTCTAACGCCTTTGCAGTAAGGCAAGAAGTAAGCACAGTTTCTATGGCCCATAAAATGGCTTTATACAGGACTGGTTGTATTGGGATATGCTGCTGAGCTGTGCTATACAAGGTAATCTCTCAGAAGACCCACAGTCATGACTTTCAATATATCTTCTGTTTAAATGATGGCAACATTGTCTGATACTAAGGGCACATAAAAACCTAATTTATTTTATTTTCCTTTTATATGGTTGGAACTAATGAAAGTGTCAGGAGGTGAGCAATTTCTTTGCAGAGTGTTTGTTGTTTAGTTCCATTACATCAATAAGAAATGAGGTATTAAAATATAAATATGACAATTTTCCCCTCTGTTTTTCCAGTGCAATTTGCCTTCACTCTGTCTGTCATTCATGCAGCAAATTCTTCATGGTATAGAAGGTGATTTTTTTGTATTGTCAGTGTCTAAGAAATAATAAGGTATGAGCATAGAGATTAGATTAATATGAAATTTTAAATATTGTATTTAGGATGGTGGAACTGTACCTTGTGTTCTGCGATAAATGACTTATTTATATTCCATTTACCTACTAGACTTCCAGGAATGCATTTCCAAAATTGCTTGTATTTTTCTATCAAACACTTGATATCAGGACCTTAACAAAAGAATATTAGGTATTCTGCTGCTGGAGAGTCTCTTCTTTTCATAAAACAAAGGAATTATATTTTAGCAAGTCCTCAGGTAAACTTGTGATACTGAATTCTGCTGGCTACCCTTCACTCCTGTGTTTTCACTGAGGAACTGTGGAGAAAAATGGAAGCATGTTCTCTTCAAAACCCTCCTCTCTGACTGAGCCCAGTGTCTGGGTTCCCAGTTTTCACTTGCACAGCCTGGCAAACATCAGTCTTCTTCCCTTGTGTTTTTTTTTTAGCAAACAAAGATGATCTGCTCTCTATTACAAATAGCTGCAGATGGTAATAATAAAACTGGTAAGAAACCAGGTGAATGCCAAACCTTCCTTGAAATGCCCCAGCCTCTACTGATGAGGCTTGCATACAGAACATCTGTCAGGGGTGTTCATTTATCATTAACCAACTGGGGAGACAACATGAACTCAAATGCCAACAGAAAAGAGACAATAGTGCTGTTTTAAATGCTGTACTTTTGTTTCCAGGAAAAATTTGTGAACAGAAAGTAGGGCTAAGGGTATTAAATAAATAATTTGCTCTGAGTCAGATTCTGCTATGTTTGCTCACACAGAAAAGTACTTTATTTAGCAGCTGAGTAAGCATTTAATGTGCAATGAAATATCTGAACAAGAGAAAAGATCAGATATTTGCTTTATATAGTGAGAAATATTATAAACTTTTTAACCATGGGAGACTGGAGTTAGAAGTCTTCCAATAATAGTGGGTAGGACACTCCATGTTAGTGTGGCCCATGAAGAAGGACTGCACGGAGAGCTACCCACACCATTTCTAGAGAAGTTCTCTGCTGTCGATATTCAAATGATGATTTTCAGAGTGTTAAATCTCAGCCAAGTTTATATGGATTCTCAAAGGGGCAGCATGCCCAAACTGGTTCCCTGCTGCATTCTTGCTTCCTGATCCAAAGCACATTTGAGGATCCCATAGTGTTGACTCGAAGCAATCAGTAAGAAGAAACACGTATAATACATATGCATATAATATATGCAGCATAATGCAGGCTTATAGAAGATCCCAGGTAGTCTCCAGTCCAGCTTCCTGTTCAAAGCATGGTCAGCTATGGGATGAAATCAGAATGCATAGTGCTTTATCCAGTTGGATCTTGAAAGCTTTCTAAGATGGAGACTGCACAGTCTTTCTGGGTAACCTATTCTGCAGCTTGACTCTTCTCAAGGTAATAAAGTTTTCCTGATATCAAGTCCAAGATGGCATATTTTTGGTAGCTTTTGTTCTCTTAAATGACTGCACAGTTTCAAATGAAACTATTCTTTTTGCAAAAGTGGTGTGAGTTCCCTGTATCTTGTTTTGTGTACGGTTTGATTCAGAGGATGTTTTCCAAAAGTACCAATTAGTCTGGGTCTGCCAAATGAAACAAATAGACACATGGGACCTTTGGGTACATGTCAGTTAGGATGGAGGTAGCAGAGGTTCTGATGATCTTGACTCAGGGGATGTACTCAAAAACTGCAGTAGGTACCCCAGGCCTTTTTGCAGCTCTTTTCCTATTCTTAGGCAAGTAAGACTCAGTAAGAACATTCAGAAGTTTTGTAGGGCTGGCACTCTTAAGAGCATGCTTGTGATAGGAATGAAGAGAGTTTTAGAAGCTTGTGTATTTTCAGTTTCACAATCGGAATCACGTTAATGAGAACATCTGACTCAGAATGTTAATGCTTATTTTCATATGAGATAAAACAAGTAGACAAATAGATAGCAGCATCATGATTGCTAACAGGGAGTGATGTGGAGGGTTGGTCCATGTCACTGTTTTTGTTCACTGTTGCTACTGAACAGAGCATGAAGGATAGAAAGCTTATGAAAATTGAAATGAAAACTTTTAAAATTCTTGTATAGCAGCCATCATGTCCCCCTCATTGTCAAATTCCTTCACAACCAGTCCTGCATACATTCTTCAGGGAAAATTGTACTCAGCCACTTTTTCAGTCAGAAAATCCAGTATAGCAGGTACTTTGGAAGCAGACAGGGGCTTGAGAGGCAGCCAGTGCTTGATCATTCAGCACATAAATAATTCTAAGTGCATCTAGGTTGGCATCAGAGAGTGGAACAGTAGAAAGTGCTGTTGCAGTGAAGTTACTAGGAGGGGAGTATAGCACATACAACATGTATGTATTAGTGTATGGATTAATTATACTGAAAGTAGAGGACATGTGTGATCTGAGGTCTTGAGGTTATGGATAAAGGGGACAGAAGGTACGTGGAGGAGCTGCAGATGTGTAGCAGTGGAGAAATTGCCTTTACTGACACAGCTGCAGACCTAAGCTGCATAGAACAGATCCCTTCTGCCCTTTGTCAGTGAAGGATACCTGTAAGCTCCAGCATAAGGAGTGTTATTGGATGATAAGCTGACAAGCTACATTTACTGTAGCCTTGACCAACACTTTTCACACTGCCTGCCATACTACAAAACAGCTACAATCAGCTTTACCTGCCTTTCCCTGAACTTTCCTTCCAATTCACTCACCAGCAATGTTTACAGGACACACTAAAAAGGGTGTTCTGACTGAATGATTTTGTTGACTGTGGTACATCATATATCCTCACAAAGGCTCCAGGTTGAGGAATATATAAAAAATGTTGCTCTTTTTCTGTCATCCAGGAATCATGTGAGTTTCAGATGTGGTTTAATTTAGACGCAGTCATGAGTTCCCTTTTGGGTCAAAATTTGAATAATATCAATGGGGTGTTTTGGCCATGTAAGGATTGCTACTTTGCCTTCTGGATATCTAGACTGACATCTTCTGAAATGTTGACTTGGGATATAAGTTCTACAAACAGCTCAAATTTAGAGTATTTGCCCCTTATATCTATCAAGTTTTTTTTTTTTTAAATCCTCTGTGAAAAAAAAGCTATCAGAAAATCATGAGCAATTAACATATTGTGAAAATCTCAATTCTGAAAGTAAAAATAAACCATGAAAACTAATCCTCAGAGCACTAAACCCACCTGAAAATACCTACACATTTCATTTCTGAAACTTTTATTGTTTTTCAAGTAGGAAGAATATCTTACTTGCTGCAGCCATCATAAATTTTAAGACACAGCCCCAGCCCCATCATAATGTGCCTTCATAAAGCTTAGTCTTCTCTCCAATATTTTTTCTCTTTCTTGCCCAAGTTACAATGCATTTTGAAACAGAAAGGCAGTAACAGACAACTGTCTTTCTGTAAGATATAGTGAGGTTATTCTGTACAAATGGAATGAACCTCATTTTTTCATTTCAGATCAAAGCAGAAATCTTTTGAAGTTTAGCTATTTGATAAAAAAAGGGCTTTATAACAAGCAGATATAGAAGTTAATAGGACATAGAGATATTTTATTAAATTGCAAACCATTATTAATATTGCAGTTTTAACTTGAAAGAAATATGTGAAATGACACCGGAAATTAATTAGATTATTTCATCATTCTTTTACATTATAAACTTTGATACACTTGCATAGATATATAGGTACATTGATAAAAAGACACAAAGACAAACAGAATTTTAATGAGTGGGGAGCTTTTATCTACTATCACTTTGTGACTTAATTTTTTCTGTTTATACTGCCTATTGATTCCAGTTGAAACCTGCTGTTTTAATGTTGTTATTGATATTCTCTCTGGGTTTTCTTCTAATTCTGGCATTGATATTACCTTGATCGGATTTAGTTTATTTGAATTGCCTGTAGGTTTCAGTCTCTGGAGTTTTTCACTGCTTATAGACATGCAAAGATAAAACCTCTCTTTTTATCTAAAAATCCTTGAGAGACTCTGAAAGATACAGCCGTTTTCTGAGAACATTAAAAAGAAAGAGACAACAATCAAAAGGAATATACTTCTCACCCAGCCTATTCAAGACATCATTTCTATACACCCTGAGTATTCTCTGACATGCACAGACTTCTCATCCAGTCAGTTCCATTTTACATTTGAAAACTATGTGTGAAGAAATTGGATTGTCATAAAGTGACAACTGGTTCCAAGCTTCTTGTTTGAGGCTTCACCTTCACTGGACTGTCTCTGGTCCTGGCTAATTTGGGAAGTGAACCTGCACAGTGCTCCATGTTATTTATTTTTGCATCCTAGTGAAAAAATAGGCTCTCAGAACATTCCTTGAATGTTACAGAAAATCTCCTTTCCCGATGAGAGAAGTCAATGTGTGAGGGTGGATGGGGTAAATGAGGGAAAAGCTATTGTGTGTTTGACCTGGAGGTAATTTCTGTACCTTCTTCCTGTGAGTTGCTGTTTGGTAGATGCCCCATACCTGAAAAATTCAAGGCCAGGTTGGATGGGGCTCTGAGCCACTTGATTTAGTTGAAGATGTCGCTGCTTATTGCAGGGGAGTTGGACTAGATGACCTTTAAAGGGTTGGCCCTACTCAAACTGTTCTATGATTCTCACTTCCACAATTTCCTCATGGCTCTTGAAAAAAATATGAAAACTAAGGCTTATTTTTTTTAAAAAATAATATTTTAAGCCATTTTATATTTGAAATTATTGTTTCCAATCTTGTAAAAGCAGAACAAACAAAAAAAAGAAAAATACTCCCTCACTTTTCTGCTTTTTTTATCTATCTATAATTTACTACCTTTATTTTCTTTCTCTGTGTAAGATTTTTTTTTCCTTTTTATTTCTTTTCTTTTGGCTTGAGTTCAATCTTTGTTTCCCTTCTGTTTTGTTTTGTTTTCCCCTGCTTTCTTCTTCCTGTAGGCCTATAGTTTATTCTCATCTCTTTGTTCTTATTTCTTTGTCATCTAACAGTACACTTTTTGGAAATAATTATTTTGCAGGAAATAATGTTTTCAAGTTTGTAATTAAAGACAGGTAAATACTATGATTATATGTGTAAACGTGCTCTATTTGCATGTGATTTATTTACTCTGTCCAGCTGTCACAAATCAGTTATATTAACCATTTGACATCTATAGAATTCTCTAAGATGTAACACTCAGCCTGTGAAGTACAGGGTATTCATAGACAGGAAGAAGGCTCAGAATTGTTCTCATGGCATAACGCTGAATTGTCTTGATATCACCATGAAGTTAATTTTAATAACAGTAAGAGGGAATGGTAATAGGAAAGTGGAGATTGTGGGGAAAAAATAAAATACATAAATAATAAATAAATAAATAAACTCTAAAGCAGAGAGTGGTGGACTGTGATGGGCTGTTGGAAAGCATCACAGAGGGAAGCGAAGCACTGTTTGCCCTTTACTACAGTCTTCCCCATGGATCACCTGCACAGGGCCATCTGCACCACTGTCTACAGGCTGTATGTACTGTATTGGTAGAGTTACTGTGCTTCTGACTGCAAAAATGAAAATGGGTTGTGAAGGAAATGGAAGGGACACACAAGGATTATTTAATCCAGCTGTACCAATTTTTAGGAATCAGGCAGATACGCCATACAGGACACCATTTACAATGACCAAATGAACAAAATTATCCTAGGTTATAAATTTTGAGCTCATTCAGTCTTTCATTTACTGCAGGAATGGGTTCCACAGCTGAAGTGTACATTTTATAGAAAACATTTCTTTCTGCTACCTGATAATTTCTCTAAATGCCACTTACTCCTCTGTTACAAGAAATCGTAGATGGTTATTTTTTTTCACCTTACCCACCCTCTCAATGACTGTGTAGACAAAGTTACATCTTTTCCAAGCTGAAAAGTCTGCTATGTATTCTTTCCCAGACTGGAAAAATTGTATGCCTTTGTTCATCTTTGCTATTCTCTAGTTTTCCTGGTTTGCTTTTTTGGATGCTGCATGTGGCCTTCAGCGTGTGGATTTAAGATGTGTTTATAAAGTGTTGTAATGACATGACCACTGTGTTGTTTTCAGTTTCATTCTCAATATTACTGATAGTCTTTGAGCAGAGCATATACATATATATATGCACAGTAACTGCAGGATCTATTTTTTGAGATCCTGACTTTAGATGTTTCTAAAAATTACCTAAGAACTAATGTAAACTCTCTCCTTGTTTATTGTTAAAAATATTTTTCTTATGTGCATAACTGTGTTTATTAAGATCTCATTTCATTTGACATTTTAGAACCCAATTAGTCAATATAGTGAATTTTCTATTTCAGATTTTGCTATTCTGTATCTGTGTCTTCACTGAACTTATTCTTTCTTCCTTTCTTGTTCATCTTACTGCCTTTAGCCTTACTTTAGCTATTACTTGTATATTTAATGACATATATCTCCATACAGGTCCATGTTCATCATTAGTATGCCTTTGACTGGTTCACCTGGTGAAATTCTGAGACTGAACACTTATTTCTAGTCTTTGTTTACTCTCCTACAACTAATTATCAATGACAGGGCCTTATCTTTTAATCCAGACTAACTCAGTTTATTAAGTAGCTTTTTGTGAGAGACCTTAAAAAAACCTCAGGCATGTTATATCAGCAAGGTTCTCTTACCTCTTTACTCATTGACTTTTTCAATAGTTTTAGGAATTGTGACTCCTTCATGAAGTGTTATGTATTTTATTTATCCCTTCAATCACTGATTCTATTTCTAGCAATATTCTTATTTGGGAAACCCAATTTATTGCTCTGTAGCTCCTGGAATAATTTTTTTTAAAAAAATTGAGTCCTATTTGTTGTCTTCTCTTGCTTCAGAACAGAGATAAGTTAAGCAATATGCTATGATTTTGACTTCCAAACTCTTTTCCAAGACCTGTTCATGTTCTGATTTGTCATATTTCTTTTCTTTTTCTTTTCTTTTTTTTGTGTTTTTGGTTTTTTTGTTTTTGGTTTTTTGGTTTGTTTGTTCGTTTTAGAAATTTCTAAAACTGATAGTCTTATTTGGAGCTTCCTACCAGTTCTACATTGGTGAGAGCCCCCTGAGTTTTGGGTAGCTGCTCAAGTTTTTCTGGTGTGTCAGAACACTAGAAGTTGTATTATATGGAAACTGTTCTCTCTAACCATTCCCTCTCTGTCTGCATTATTTACTTGCTCATCTCAATTTCACTGTCATTTGAAAAGTTAATTGCCATCTTCCTAATAGGTAAACAGTTAATCTCAGGTTGGCAGGCATTGAATCAACTAATCTCAGGCTCTAAAATACACAAATAGTCTGTTGAAGACTGTTTGGTAATATTTATTTACTGACTGGAAGTTAAATATTTAATTGTTGGTTTCACTAACAGTTACCTGTATCACACAAAAATGTTCACTAACTTTTAATTTTCATATCAATTTGCTTTTCGTTTTCATCCATATTTGCTTCTTAAGAAGATTTTGAAGCCTCAGATGTATCAAATCCAATACAACTATAGAATTCTGTCACCTTTTAAAGAAGTGAGAAATATGCTATATTTGTTGTGATATAACCCCAGACACCAACCAAGCCCTGCACAGCCACTTGCTCACTCCCCCACCAGCAGGACTGGGGAGAGAACTGGAAGGGTAAAAGCTAGAAAACCTATGAGTTGAGATAAAGACAATTTAATAGGGAAGGCAAAAGTTATGCACACAAGCAAAGCAAGACAATTATCTCAGCACTTTGCATGGGCAGGCAGGTGTTCAGCCTACTCTAGGAGAGGAGCTCTCCACCACACATAACAGTGATTTGGGAAGATAAACATCACCATTCCAAAACTTCTTCCCCCAGCTCTATACACTGAGATGATGTCATATGGTATGGAGGATCTCTTTAGTCAGTTGGGGTAAGCTGTCCCAGCTGTGTCCCCTCCGAACTTCCCATGCACCTCCAGCCCCTTGTCAGCGTGGTGGTATGAGAAGCAGACAAGACTGTAGCTTCATGTAGGAACTGCTCAGCCAAAAAAAAAAATAAAAATTAATCTCTCTGTATTATCAACACTGTTTTCAGCACAAATCAAAACATATCCCTATACTAGCCATTGTGAAGCAAATTAACTACTCCAGCCAAAACTAGCACAATACTCCTAGCTGCAAGGCAGAATGGAAAGGTCCAAGTGCAGGAAGGAGGGACCATCTGGAGTGAAAGATTGGAGAGGAGGAGAGAGAAGGAGGGACACCAGAGACCTTGATATGAGCAGAAGTGGAGACTACAGCTGAGGATATGCAGGCAGAAGGCAGAGGTTTAAGAACAGAGACAGGATTCTGGGGAGAAATAAACAGAAAAAAAGAATTTTAGAATATTCCTTATCCAGAAATAGTAATGGAAACCGGATTTACTAACCTCTATCTTTGCTGTGGTCAGCGAACAGCTTGGAATCCACTGGTTAAACTGTGCATCATATCAGCTTTTTAATGGTTAATCAATATATTCAGTCTGCTCTCATCAGTACTTCTGCTGTTAGCTCAGTTGGAGACGTGTATGCTGTGATTCCAAAAGTCCAAATCCTAATGTTGGCCTAAGTATTAATGCTGATATAGGTTAAAACAGCAGATGTTTCATTATTACAATCCTTAAAAATTCTGCATGAAAAGACTATTGAGATTGTAAAGTCAGAAATACTTTGAAACTCCTGAGTCTAAATACATTCATGTGTTCCTACTTGTGTCCATTTTCTGTAACTACTGTGCTGCAGACTTTAATGACAGACACAGAAAAGGCAAGATAGCACAGAAGGGTGTGACTCAGACCTCTGTGCCAAAGATGTCTTCTTTAAGGGTGAACCAGGTTTGTGTGCCTGGTGCCTGTAGCCTCTGTGTCTCACATATCGCAGTAAATAGGGCAGCGGGATGCAGAAGAAAGCAGGCATAGCCTTGCAGCCAAAGAATATGCATATCTCTGACTCTACCAGAGGCTTATATGAAGAGTGGCATTTAATCACTCCAGCTGAGCAGAAATCCTGGATTTCTCATGCTCTGTTGATACCTGTGCAGGACTTTGAAGCCAGATTTTTAGAAGTGTGGAATTGTTACTTCTGGAAACTCAAGAAAAACTGGCTTTTCTTACCCTAGCCGGTTTGGAGAGAAAAAAGAAAGCCAAATAACCCCCAAACAAACAAACAACAACAACAACAAAAAGGAACAAAGAAAAAAGAAAAGTTGGATCTAAATTTCTCAAGTGAGCTTATTGCATCATTTTGACTATTTTTGCCTGAGATTTCTCACCCATAAAAAATACTTTTTCTCTTTTCATATGGATACAGTTAAGAAATGTAACTAACTACTGCTCATGAACACAGCTATGCTCATGAAGGAAGAAATTGCTCTGTATACAGTGTGTATTTGCTTGCTTTTGCTAATATTCTGCATGGAACTGATCACTGAGAAAAGGATTAGTTCAGTGTGACTATATCAGTCTAAAAGTTAGGCATTTAGTCTAAGTTCATGTCAACACAATGATCTAATGATTCATCCTATTCCATGCAGATACTTACATAGAACAAACCACACTCTGATGTGACTGGACTGTCTGTCACTGATAACTGAGGAAGCCGGAATGACTAGTTCAGACCAGATATCCAAGTTTAGGAACTTGTGGTGTGAGTGAAGGTCAGTAAACACTGTCAATAAGTACCCATGATTTGGGAACTGGACAAACTGATTTTTGTCTAAACCCTTTCAAATTTAAGTTGGGCATAGTTTTAGATAATTAAAAAATAAAATAAGTAAAAGATCCTGAATTGTGCTGGGTAATATAGCAGGAGGAATTGCTCTTTTGTGCAATTACAAACTAAGTAATGAAAAAGGTGGAAATAAAAAAATGGTATTTCANCTAAACCAAAACCACTACATTCAGTCACATAGAACTTCAGTAAATAAGATCAAAATGTTTCAGCTGTTTCACTGTGATGATGAGGTGAGCATCTTAGGCCTACATTCTAAAGACACATTCCATCATATACTTTTAAATAATTGGAAATGATCAGTTTTTATTATTTGTTGATGTTAAAGCCTATAAAAAACCCAGTGTATTAGCTACTGTATGTCATCACACAAGATATGTTATATATGGACTGAATATCATCTCTGATGATGGAGAAAGTCTGTGTCTAATACTGTTCCCTGGAGAAATTGTTCAAGAGCTGTTCATCCTTGTGGAAAGATTACTCTGATATCAGTGAGACTTATCTGCGGTGTAAGTGCCAGTTGAGTTGTAAAGCTTCTCTAGGGCATTTTATCAGGTGTTCTTACTCAGCATCAATGGTCTCTGTGAGAAGAGAAAGAGCAGAGAATCATGGCTTGGTTCTTCCAGTTAAAATAAATGGATCTGGTAAGTGCCTTTTCACCCCCACTTTTTTTTTTTTTTTGAAATTTAATATTTTTAGTGGTGCAAAATATCTCCCCCCCTCTTCTCAGCTGTCACACAGTTATTGAAACATATAGTATTTCTATTTTATTCAGTTTGTTCTCTCCATTAATGCTGAATATTACTTCAGAGGAAAGAAAAAATATGTGCTAAAAAGGGATCTCCACTTGAAGAACCATTTTTCTTGTACTTATGCCAACAATTTCATCTTGGAAATTCTTTAGATTCTCTCCTTAGAAAGATTTATATATGGGATTTTCACATATGTTTCAGTAAGAGTTTCACACATGTTTCAGTAAGAGTTTCACACTTTTATCTTACAGAATTTGACCTCTGGATTTTGCATCTCTTAGGATTAGTTTAGGAATATTAGCTCTACTGTGCCCTAAAAATTTTTCATTCCCATTGCTACTTGACTGAGAATAATTCAGGAACTACTTTGTAAGAGCCTGAAAGTGGATTTTGTAATCCTTTTGAAATATTACCCTTTTTTTTTTTTGGATGTCTGTTAAACAAATCGGAAACAAAATGTAGAAAAAGTTGTTTCTTAGTGTAAAATACAGTGCTGTTAGCTGGTGATTGAGAGTGGAAATGTAAGTTAAAAGTTCTGTTATAGACTCAATTACAGACTTTGTCTATGGCTTGTGAAATATCCCTTAGGACAGGAACTGCTCCTGCTGTTGTAACTAGAGGGGAAGATGAACATTTTTACAGCTGCTTTGTTTCCTGCTATCAAATGAGGTACTAATTTTTCCCATCTACCATTGTGAAGGTTTTTAGATCTCTATTTGATATACTTTGAGAGTCCTCAGTAGGTGGAGAGTTCTGTCCCTCTTGATATTACATTTTGTCTATTTTTGCACTTTTGATCTGTAAGTTGTTGTATCAATGTAATGAGATTGTTTTGCTTCTTTTACTGAATATGAAAGAAGGAACCACAATCAAGCTTTAAATAAGTGTTACTGTAGTGGGTGGGTTTTGTCAGTACTGATCTTAATTGTCTAAGAAGTTCTGGGGAGAGTGGATTGAGAGATACTTCTCTAAAATTTTGGGGGAGAAAGAGTTGGTATAGGCAAAATAATAATGCAGAGTACAGAAACAACAAAGTAAAAAAGAGAGCTGAAATTGCTTCTTGCATTTTTTTTTCCAGAATTTCACAGCCTCTTTTCCAGCTAGCAAAATAAACAATTAAAGGCCTTTCTGTTTGGTATACTATTCAAGTTAATGAGCAAAAGCACATTTGTTACTCTCATAATGGAGCTGAGAGAAGGAAATCTATTTCAAACTTGTCATTGTTTGATGCAAGGCTGAGGATTAATATTCTTATTTCAGATCAAGAGTATCCTATTTCAGTACAACAAGTTCCTATTTTGTGAATTTATATTATGCAAAAATCAGTGTTCACAAACAGGATTACATAAACATAATAAAAGGTGTGAAACAAACCAAACTCATTCATTTTTGATGTAAATTAAATCTTAGGGGGATGTCCTAGTTCAGCAGGTGGGACCAGTTATCACTGTGTGTGGGTGATCAAAGCTATGTATTCTACCCCCTCTATTCATTTCCCAAGAACAATGGACCATTTGCAGCAGCTGCCCAGGTAGGCGTTAGCACCATCACACCCAGCCTGAAGGGGCGTGGCTGCTAATGGGCCATCAACAGTTCAACAATACCCCATGACTCACAGAGTGTGTGAGTCCCCACCCTAGGGGAGGGACTGGGTGCTCCTTGAAGGTACATAAGCGGGAGTAAGAAGACCTCGGGGGCTACTCTTGTCGGATCCAGAGGAGCAGCAGGACCTCGACAGGAGGAAACCAACGTTCTCAACGAGACTGCGACCATCAGTCCTGACCAGACCCCAGCCATCATCTGCACCAACAGGTTCTTCACTTCCTTTTTCTTTAGACTCAGGGGAACCATGCAGGTCTCAGCACAAGGGCTAACAAACCCCTTTGGGCTTGTGCCCCGGGACACTGGGTTATACTGCTGGGTTTTTGGTGAGTTGAAAGCAGTTTTTCTCTTTGTGTCATTGTATTTAGTGTAATACCTTTCATTAAATTGTAACTCTGACTTATAATCTCTCTTGTGGTGGGTCCATTTCTCCTGCCAGTTTACCCTTAAACTAGCACAGGGGAAAAAAGCAGTACCACAAAACACACATAAAATGTGTAAGAAGCCTGCACAAAATTGAGAAAAATTAATTAAAAATGCTGATGCAACATAAAACATATAAAGAAATAATTGTTGTAAGCACAGTATGTACTGGAGTTAGTCTTCTTCTCCTCTACCAGCTTCCTAATATTTCCATAAACTCCCAGAGAGTGAACTTCACATTTTGTGCTAATTGAATGTTTAACTTTCCATGTCCTTCATGGACTTCTGTGCCCCTTTATTGTCAACACTTGAATTCATACAAGAACAAGCTGTATTTTCTAGCATGGTGTTCCAACTAGTCAAAAACTATTTAACCATAGTTGCATCAGTCAGCTGTGGTTTCCAGATTCTGTTTGGGAACAACCACTCTAAAACACATGCTTTGTGAAGAAAATGGGGATGATTCATTTGATTAGCTGTGAGATAGTAACAGAATATTCAAAGTTTCTTTCATATTTAGGGAATCTTTTTCACTTTATTGTTTATCCTTTAAGATGGGTGGAAATGAGTCAAAACTTCCTAATGGCTAAACCTTATTGAGCTGTTTAAACAACCGAATTTGTAAAATTTCTTTTCATGCTTAAGATATGGTAGGCCTTTATTAATGACATCTAACTCCTAAATGTTATTTCTGGCATCTCTTGATATTTCAGGACTACTGATCTCTGGTTTGAGTTTTAATTTGTTAATCTGCACAATATTTGAAAAAGCAATATATAGCTAACTGTACATCTTGTCAGAAAAGGTGTATTGTGCCTGAGAAGTTTTGAGTTGTGATTTTGAAACTGTTCCTTTTTCTGTGCTATTTTACTTTTAATGTTATTTTTGTCTTACTCCTGATTCCAATAGAAGGCCTTCCATGGTATTAATAATATCCTCTCTTGGCAACAAGGTTTGGGACTGCATTGATCAATTTTAAATTTCAGAGTTGAAAAGCAAGTAATATTAATAACTCTAATTATGATCCTTATAGGCTAAGCAGAATGGAAGGATTTCTAATTCCTCTTTGGAATTTATAATAATTTACCTGCCACCTGACCTGCAGCATCTAGCCAGACCACTGTTATAAATGACTGTCTCTTATCAGTATTTGCTTTATGTGGGATGAAAGAATTATTTACCATTAGTGCTTATTGTTAATGGTGATTAGGCTGCATTTTCTACGTCTGTGGAGGGGCTTACAGAGAGGAATTGTGCAATAAATGAACCTGTGAACTCCAGAAGTTACATCAAAGCACTTGAAATATCCCTGGTCCATGAGATGTGACTCACAAGAGCTGCCCCTATTCCAGCTTCTCTCCAGCTCAGAGAGCCACCCAGTCCATACAGGAAGTTGAACTTCAAGAATTTTAGGGTTAATAAAATGGTAGAAAGTGTCGACTGTGCTTAACAGTCCTTGTATTGCTTTTTCTATCATTTTCTTTATATGGAGTAAATTACTGTGTAAATAAAATTTCTTTTTAATATGCTTTTGCTTGGGGTTTTGGTTTGTTTGTTTTTGTTTTGTTATTTTTTATGTGTGTGGTTTTTTTTTTTTTTTTCCTTTTCTCTTGTGGGGGGGGGAAAGCTGTGTGGCTGACGTTGGCTTTTGGCAGGGAGCCAACTCAAACCTCCACAGTTTGTTTTTGTTAGTTTGTTGTGGGTTTTTTTTTTGATATTACTTGTTATGTGTACCTCAGCTTTTCTGTATGCAGTAATTTAAATTTATTTGCACTGTCTGCAAACCCCTAATTTTTAAGTGCAAGAACAAAGTGTTGGTCTCATTGATCCCTTAATTAGGTGCAACAACTAAGTGTTATTGAGAGTGAGACACTATTAACCAAAACTCTCCTTTTCATAATCCCTCAAAGATGCATACTTCAGTACAAGTTAAAAGAATATAAACTAAAAGGTGTAATAGTATTCCAGAATAAGAAGTCAAGGGAAAATAATCACTGTCATTTAAAAGCAATGCTGGGCATAATCTATAATACTAATATTTTTTAGATGTAGGTTGCTGTATGTGAAATACTATAGTAATTGCCTTCTTAAAGTATTATTCTGATTTCTCATGTAAAAACCAAGCTGTACACAGTAGCCTGAATAGCTGCAAATGGTCTTTTTTCAGCATGTCTGTGGAAATGATCATGCCAATTATCTTTTTCTCTTAAGCTGAATTTAGTTGTTACTCAGCATGTTTTCAAAACATATCTGATGGTGTCACAGAGGATTTCCGTCCAGAGACAGCATGCATTTTTTTCCCAGGGCTTATGTCAAAAGCCAAGCTATTGAGACAGAAATTCTAGTACAGGGTGCTAGAGAACTTATACTACATTTGATTAATAGCCAGGTAAGCTTCTGCGGACTTCTTTAGCAATTACAGTTTTCTGCTTTCTTTGGAGAGCTGTATCCCTTGGAGCTAAAGTCATCTGCAGACAGGCAGACCAGAAGTGCAGGTTGGAGGAACAACTGTCTCAGTCATAGGAGCCAGCAGGGCAATGGTGAATTGGGAAAATACTGTTAAAATACTTGCTTCTATTAGCTATATAGATTACACTGCCCTCACTAGGGAGGGTGACATAAATCCCATGATAGGAACTTTTCTCTCTTGAGAATTAATATCCCACTTTAAGTATCCAGGTCTGTGGGTGTGTTTGTGTTCATAAAACTGAGTGGATGCATGAGGGCTCAGATCTTGACACTATGAAACTAGTTTGTGTAGATGAAACTTATTGGTGACAGTGGGAATTAGAGACTACAAATCTGGCTCCAAAATTGCCTAACTAGGTATCTTTCCCTGATGCTGAAAAATCCGGCATGGAAGGAACTACTAAAAGAGTTTGTTCTTTTAGCAGCAAAGGTATTTATTCAAGCAGCGCTGGAAAGCTAGACAACTATCGTTGAACAAACTAGTTTCAAATCAACAGTGCAAAATGAGCCATTTTATACATTTCACTACACAATTATAACATGCAATTTTGCATAGTAATAAGATTACAACATCTAATTATGTATATTAATGAGTAGGCGGAGACTAGGTGGAGTCTGGGAGGAGCCTTCCACAATCTTGGCATCAGGATTAGGTGGTTATTTCTGATCTTTGCCCTCACTCTAGGGGTCTTTAACTCCTCTTCTTCACCTTGACCTCTTCAGTCTTCATTGTTCATGACCTAGTCACTGAAGCTTACAGAAAGTACTGGCTTAAGGCCATTTTGCTCTATTCAAATGTCTATATTGTCATGATTAACAGCACTAGGTTATTTGTGTATAGTTTTCTAAGATCAGGTCCAGTGATTTGATGTTCTTTGGTAAACTCAAGCAAGGCAGGTGCTGAATATTTTCTACTGATCCGGTTAACCATTTCTGGTATTCATCCTTGTTTCATCCCAAAGCTGATTGAAATCAAGGGGAAGTGTTTTGTGTCAGGCTTAAAGTGTAAAAAAGAAAAGGTGACTTGCTCATCATTCACATCTTTGTTCAGGAAGTTTTATTTCACATAATTCTCAGAAGCAGCACTTGCCATGGTGAAAATTAGAAAGCTCATTTTTGAAAGGTATTGTATCCCAATTTCTTTTGGGACTTGAGATCTGTGTTACATTCATTCATCCATTAATTCATTCATTACTGGACTTCCAAAGTAGCAGCCAAATGGTAATTGAACAGTCTTTATAAGGTTTTCCATCCCATGTCTAAGATCACGCATGGGAAAGTCTGGCTGGATATGCATTCCAGAAGCCAGTTTGTGCTAACACAGGTACAAGTGGAATGCTGAGGTCTCTTGCAGCACATATCTAAAGTCCAGCTGCCCAGGGGCAGGCAGAGATCATCTTCACAGTCCCTCTGCAGCTGCCCTGATTTCAGCCACTGTGTCTGTGTCATCCGGTATCTAATTATTGTACCAGAGGGCTGCAGCATTCCCTATGCAAGAAATCTCTGAGTACATGCCTGCAACTCATGAGGAAATGGCTTCCCACAGCTTCTCTCTGCCTTAGAGGATTTATATACTCTGAAGAGATCATTTTATTTTTTTTTAAGATTAGAAAAAAGTATTTTTTGAAATGTAATAGCATTTCAGGATTTAAATGAGGATGCTCTCAACAAAACAGAAATAAATTTTTGCCTTGTCAGCTTCCTGCCATCCTTAGCCTGGAAAGAAAAATATTCAGCTGCTGTTCTAATTGCTCTGTAGGGGCAAATAATTTATATATGAGGGACTGTTTAAAATAAAAGGGGTATTCTCCATCCTACTGTTTCCTATCTAGCCCCTAGATCACAGTTGTAATTACATTCCCTAGGGAAAGACTGAGCAGTCTTTAAACTGCAATTGATTTTAATTAGAAATAACTAAATATGTACAACTTAAAGAGCTATTGTTTCTAAATGGGAAAAGAGAATTGTTTTTATTTCTGCTGCCTCATGATGAGGTATTTGGTTGGGAATCTGATATAACTGTAATTTGCTGGCAGGTGACTGTGGAAATCAGCCTGTGATATCCTGCAGGCATGTACTGAATGTTTCCAGTCAGGATCCTAGCCCATGTTCTTCTGAAGTCAACTGGAAGTTCTGTGTTGACTCTAGAGTCACAGAATTATTCCTTCCCAGAAAACATTTATTCATTTTTTTTAATCAGTAGTTTCAGAATATGTAATAAAATGAACAAATTAAGAAATCAAATATTTAGTTTTTATTCCCAAAGTGTCATAGATGTTAAACTTTGAAATGACTGTTATGTTCTTGTAAGTTTTCATCCTCATGCAAAATCTTAAACTCTTGTAAATATTATTGTGTGACCCAGTACATTTTGAATCTCTTCTAAATCTTAAGCTTTCTATTGTTCAAGGTGGCACCAAGCTCCCACTGTGTCAGCCCTCTCCAGGAGACACAGACAAATTCAGGGAATGCAGAATTATATATTTTTATCACTACACCTGAGGTCATATCTGTTGGTGTTAGAGGTTGTTAGGCCCCTATCAGCCACTGATTCTTCTTGAGCTGTGAGAATAATTTGGATTCAGGGAAGAAATATAAACTGATCTTCTTTCACTCATCCACTAAGTTTAATAAGATTTCTTCTGCGTACTATGGGCTAGTCTATTAATAAATCAGTGTTACTATAACAAGTGTGTTATTTTAAAATTTCCTATTCTGTTAGACTATGAACTCTATTGTGATTTACAGTTGTCATTGTAAGCTGGTTTAAGACATCTGGAAAACTCACATTGTCTTCCTTGGCTTTAGATTAGACTTCTAAGCACAAGCTCATGTAATTTAAAGGTTCACAGTGCTGAAGCAGGGACTCCAAAAGGGGCTTGCATTTGTAGACAAGATGCATTCTAAGCTTTCAGGATAAAAACAGTATTGGTTGCCTTTAAAACTATATATTCAGCATGATGTCACCTTTTACTGTCTCTGAACATATACCCTGCTACTTCTCTTTCCCTCACAGTCTTTTCTTTACATATATAAAAAAAATTGTTTATATATTTTATTTATATATATATAAAAATCAGTGTACTTAGGGGCCTTGTAGACATCTCAATTATGTAGTTCCTGTTTTGTTTATGCTTGGGTAACATATACAAATAGTTAAACAATATTGTCAATTCATGAAGAATCACTGTGACTTGCAACTTATGTTTTAACACTTTCATTTTACCCAAGAGTAGTCACTTATAGTAACTGCACCATCTCATGCTTTGATAACCATTACAAAGAGAATAATATGAGGGTATTAGTAGTAGTTTAGTATGCATTAGCAGCTATTGCAAACTGCTTCGATAACTTAGCTAGAGCTAGGCTGTTTGAAACTCAAATGAGTAGTAGATCTTGGGTGTGAGAGGGAGCATAGATTTAAAAAAAAAAGGCAAAAGAGTAGTGTGGGTAGAATTTTTCAGATCATGAACATAGATTTGCACAGCTGTTCTTATCTGTAGGTGAACAAAATCCTTCTTAATTTACAGTCTCTATAACGATCTTAATTCTGTAATAAGGTTAATTCTATTATTTCCTAATAACAACCTTAAATATTCTTTATTTCTGCTGTTAGGTATTCTTCCATCTTCTTGCACCTTTTTTTCTTTCTTTTTTTTTTTTGGTGTGTATTATCCACATAACTTCTTACTGTATAACCCAACTTTTCTATGCTATATCTGTATTGAACTGTTCTTTATGCATTTCATATTTTAATTTTTTTCATTCCTATAGAATCTCATCTTTTAGAAGGACTTTAAGAATATGTATATAGATCAGATCAGTTCATAATAGAGAAATTAATGAGCAAAAACTCTGCATTCTCTCTGCCTTTTTATTTCAAAATCTACGAGTTATTTTGATGTAGCAATCATAATTGTGTCAATCATTATTGGCAGTCACTTTTGTTGTATTTTACAGATGGACACATCAAATAAAGGTAATATTTTTCAGAAGTAATGTTGGGATGCTTCTAGTTTTGGATTCCCAAGTGAACACATGAATGTGGTACAAACCAAAAATTAACTCCTCCCCACAAAAGTCAGCAACAGTCTTTTTGAAAACTTTTGGCTGTGAAATGTCACTAAACCTCAGGAAAGATTCCTGTGACAGTCAAGAACACAGTCACAGATTTTTCTAGAGTAAACAGCATACCTTGATCATAAAGATTCCTTTTTATGAAGCTAGTCATCATACAGGGTCACAGAATTATCTGCTTTTAAAGACAGATTGGGGTACTGGATGGCTATCAAAATAGCCATCTGATTCTGTCTCTTGAAAAGTTGCTAGCCTTGTGCTGTTCAGTCTACTGCAGCACAGGGAAAACTAATAATGACTTGTTATAGTCACTTAATATTAACTTCTGTCAGTAATCATTACAAGTTTTGACTACGATAACAAAGTAATAATAATTGTTTCTCTATAAAGTGATTTATAATCTGTCATGAAAATACTTTATTGCATAAACATCATATCCTTTTCATGCAGAGTAGTCTTCAGCCTTTTCATGCAATGTAGAGTCTTCAAGCCTGGCTGATGCTCGGTCCTATAGTTCTGAGCTACAATTGACCAACAAGAGAGAGTAGAAACTGTCACTTGAAAAATACTACAATGTACAAGGAAAGCTTTTAATCTGCACACTTTTTTAAAAATTAAACTCTTTACAGATTATTATTTGGAACATGGTATATTTATACAAAATCTATATGACCAGTGGAATCACATGCCACTTCTGTAAACTCATAACACTGCTGAACCTGAGACCCTGGTTTACAGATGTTAATATGTTTGCAGAGGAAGCATTGTGTATGATCACAGAATTAAAAACTATCCTGATGCATGTTAAAAGATCCAAGAAGGATAAAGTTTCCTTTCTTCACTTTAAATCTGCCACTCCTTAATATAAGTGCTTGACTTTGTAAATAAAAGAACTTTATACGCTTTTTTTGCACATAATATATAGTTTATGCTCTATTGCAGCTGATGCATTACACACATTGTTATTGTAGTTGTTGTTTATGTATTAAGTAATATAAATGCAACAACTACAAAAAAACTTGAGAAACACACTGAGAGTGAAATACATATTAAAAATCAAGCAGGGCAAATAGAAATGCTTCCCCCAATCATCTCTGAAAAGTTTGCATAAAATTCTTCATTGCTTATGTTCCACACAGCCTTTTTATGAAAATTCATGCAAGTTAAGTTTTGCTCCTTCAAGTGTTTATGGAAAATGAATTTCAGGCTCACAGCCAAGATACATTTAATCATGAAACAAAATTAGTTTAATTGTGAAACTAAATTTGTTTGGGGAAGAATTAGAAGTATGCAACTTAATGTAATCAGGGAATAGAAACACTAGCCTATTTTAGGTGGCCAAGGGAACAAAACCTCAGACTGATGATAATGGTGTGTCATATGTGGCTATAGGCATGGTAAGCAATTTGCAAGAAACCTAAGATACACAAGCAGATTCTACAGCTGGGTAGTTCCAAATATTTCAGAGTGGAATACAACTACCTGAGCTTTTACAGGTGTTTTATCTTTCTGTAAATTTTGGGGTAATGGATACTGCACTGCAAAGCTTGTGTATTTGTTTCTACAAGATTTCAGACTTGTCACAGTTCTGGATAGGTTTGTCCAATTTTTGACCCAACCAATTTGGTGGTTGGGTCAATGTTACATGATATTTCAGGTCAGTTTGGGAGAGTTTGTTGTTTACAAAAACATAGTGCCTAACAGTATTGATCTTATTCACATACTGTTAGAGTCATGTACTTCTGGATGTATTTTCAAATGCTGGACAAATCAAACTGAGTAACCCTTCCTAAAAAAATCACTTTTGAAAAGCATACCTTACAAAATTGAAGTCTAGAACTGATTTCCACTCCTACGTCTCTCTGTGAAAGCTCCCATAAGCACTTAGTTATGTAGCACTCACTAGTAAGGATTACAATTTTGTAATGAAACTTACAAATATTAAGTTCAAACTTCTGAATCCTATACAAGTACCTAAAAGCTCGAATTTTTATAAATAATCACAATTATTCATTTCAAAAAACCCAAACTTTCTTAAATGCAAATATCAATGACCTAAGAGAAATAAATATTTTATTTTGGCTATAGAGACAATAAAAATGGTGACAAGGCTGTTTTGGTTTGGCTTTTTCTTCTTGATCTTTCACCTGTTTTACAATGATAAAAATATTTAATGTTAGTGCTCTTGTTGGTAAGTGGTACTGAAGATACATAAATAAAATGTTTCATGGGACTGACACCTCAAGAAAGTCAGGAATAAAGGATATCATTGAAATGAGGAAGTATGGAAGGGAAGATGGAGAATTCATCAGTGACAAGCATTAGGTTATTAGGCGTCAGAACTACAAAGTAGATTTGGAACTAGTTTTATAAAAAGAATGGGAAAGAATTTAGCAATCTGTCAGTCTCTTTGGTTAGCTAAGTGAGAAAGTTATGCAGGAAAAAGCCCTAAAATATTTCAGGAGACTGGTCTGTAAAACCTTCAGTTGCTTGCAGAGGAAAATGAGAGGCCAACTTTGTACAATTATGAAAAATAGGGAAGATGGAACTAATTTGACAAACCGTAGGCTCAAATAAGGCTTTGTATGTTAAGCAGGTGAGGGAGAGTCTGAAAAGGGATGAAAAAGGTGAAATTCATGTAGTAATAAGGAGCAAAAAATCTGAATAGCAGCATACGGAATATATTAGAGCTGAGGAACATGTTTGCAGTAATTAATATCAGAAAAGAGAGGACTGAAAAAGCCAGGATGTGAAATGGTGAAAGATTTTGCTGTTAATAGTGGTAGAAAGATCAACAGTTTAAAACTGTGCAGGAGGTGAAATTTGGATCCAGTTTGAATATGCTGCTTTAAAGAAAGTGTTGAGTTAAAAATAATTCCCAAGGTAATGGCTTGTCTGACCTTGGGCAGTGAACCAAATCTCTAGTTTGGAGAGGATATTCAGAAAAAAGAAAAGAAGAAAAAGATGAAAAAAACCAAAACCCCAAGGAGAGGGAATAAAAGATATGTATTTAGTGAAAAGACAGTCAAGTAAGTTAGGAAAAGTGATGGTAATGTATGAATGCAAACCAACAAATGTGATGCAATCAGCTATGGCTAGTGTGGACAACAGCAGGTGGGAATCTTCCTTTACAAACAGTCTCTGGACGGAATAAGGAAGCCCAAGTTATCCTTCTGAATGATTTCTTCCCCTGCCTACTTGGAGTACAAATACTGGACAAGCAGGTAAATTTGTTAGTCTAATGAGATATTTTTAGATATTGCAGTGCTTCAGATGTAACATTAAAAAAAAAAACCAAAACAACAAAACAAAAAGATGACTGATTTCAGGTGAGATGGCACAGTATTTCTTTGTGAAGGTCAAGAAGTCAGAATTTTGACAGGGACGGTGATGAAATAATTTAATGCCTCAGCTGTGTGGGTGCAGATGGTCATCCACGTGGGGGATATTCTTCCAGCAGGTTATTGAGTCAATGATGCTAGCTGCCTGCAGTTTGGCAGTTATCCATTAATATGTAAAACAAAATTTTGGACTATGCAAAAATTGGGTGTTGAAGTCCATTTAATGTTGTGCCAGGTTTGCTTCAGTACCTCATGGTGTTGGATGATAGGAGGATTAAGAAATGGAATTTTATCATTGGCAAACTGACTGACAGTGGATGATCAACTACATTTTTGGGGAGACTGTTGTTTCCACTGAGATGGGATGGGAATTATTGGGGCATTTGGGTTGGATTTTTTGTTAGCAAGGCACACAAAGAAGACTTTGTGCACACAAAGAATGACACGCATAAGTGCTCCCAGTGTTAATTGTGCTTGTTACTGTTAAGTTCCATGTAGAAACTGGTGTAACTGAAGTTCATTCTGTTACTGTTCTTGAGCTGCAGTTTTGTGCACTGTTCTCATGTTTAAAACGATACCAATATGTAAGATCCCCAACCTCTGATCGACAGTTCAGTCAATCGCAGGTGTTAGTGTAGCAGGGAAACAGAGTAATAAGAGCAAGCAATAGAAGAGAAAATAGTTCAAGTAATAAGGAAAGCTATTTTGGCAGTAAGAATTTGGTGGCTCAACAGAGAAATACATCTTTCTAAGTAGTGTAGGATTTTGGTGGGGCCAAATTAGAGTTAGCCAAGGTCAAGCTTTTTATGTAATTTGAAAAGACATAAGCCCATATAACCTTTTTTTAAGAAAGACAGCCTCCTCAGTGACTGCTGTTCCCTGGACGAGCCTGTACTAGAAGCTCCTGCTAAGTAGGGGCTCAGATAACAGACACAATTAATGTCAAGGGCAGAACTCATCTGTTATCTCTCCATATCCTAAACACTTTGTTTGTCATCTCCTGCCTTGTGCTCAGCAGCCACATCTAAATGACTCTTTTATATGTATTTAAGCATTGCTTTTTGGCAAAAGCTACCTCTCCTTTCCCTCAACCCTCATTTTATACAGAGGACTTTGAAATGCTGAATTCTGAATTTCTGTGTGGCACTCAGAGAACCAAGGACCTTAAAGTTGTGCACTGACACATACAGGTTGTGCACCTGCAGTTCTTTTATTGATTATATCCCTTTAGTACCTGACCTCAGAGGTGAAACTGCTCTTTACCCCAGTGTGAGAATCAAGAAAGATTAAAATGGGATCAACAGAGGTTCCACTCTTGTAGCTATGAGGAGTTCCAGATGTTTGGAAGAAAAGAGGAAATAGTGTTAGAGAAGAGAAGCAGTACATCAAAGAAAATGTGCTCTTTGATAGTATGTGTTAACAGATTCTGGCTGAAATTAGTTGACTTCTGCATTTTGGAACAGCATACATTCAATTCTGATGCTAAAACTTTCTAAGGATGGTCAGAATTTAGATGTGAATTATTCTGGAAAACTTTAATCTAATTTTGTTTCATTAATTCATTAATCTGGTGTTTCATTAAAGAAATATTCACTAAGCTCTGTTAAAAATTTAAAATTCTTTATTATAGACACAACTAAAAAACCACTGAAACCAGCAGCATTTCCAAGTTTTCTGAGAGCAGCATCTGAATATAGAGCAGCTGGCAGAACCAGAACCTGGAAAAAATCAAATTTATCTTGATAAAAATAAGGAATGGTCTGATAAAATCTCTTCCACTGACAAAATGATACACAGAATCGTGTATTTTCTCATTAAATCGATTATACCCAGCAGGAAAAAAGAAACGGGAAGCAGTAATTAAAGTGAGCAAGAAAAGAAAAAGGGATGGGAAAACAAACAATTAAAACTGATGCTCCAAAACAAATCTTTCAAAACTGGAACTGAATAAGACCAGGACAGTTGGGAAGGTATCCCTTAAAGGGACTAAAGAAAAGAACTGAGAATGCATAGGGAGGGAAAGATGGCAGTACTTGGTATACTCTTTTTAGTATGTGTTGCTCTGGCAAAGACAACAGAATGTGAGGCAGGAAAATATATTTTCATCACTGGTTTCCAGCTGCTGGAAAGCAAGTGTTATACAGCACACTGAAAGCTGAAATCAACAAAACCTGAAACCCAGCAGCAACTCTACAAGGTTCTGGAAACTCTCAAGGAAGAAAGTTGTAGTAGATTTGGGATCTGAATGTTTTGGTCTACAAAAGGAAATTAACAGCATACTGTTTGCAGCATAACTATGGTACAAATTTAATTTCAGATAAAGGTATCAACCTATTTATTCTACCATACTTCCTGTACTTTTGTTGAGACAGTATCTAAGAACTTAATTGTTAAACTTTGCTATAGTGTTTTCACCTCTTCAAATAGAAATATTGCTGTGGAAGCTACTTGACTATGGTCTGTCAGAGTTCTCTCCTCTTTAGAGGTATGTGGATTTGACTAAACAAAAGAGACTAAATGAAGCAAATAACAAAATGTCTAGTATTACTAGGGTGCTGATAGGTGCTTGCTTCTGTACCCCACTGTGCACCCAAGCCCCCTGTTTTCTCTTCTAGGCTTTGGATTTCTGTATCCATGAACACCACATTTTTTCCTTAACTGCCTGTAGCTTCCAATGCCTTGCTACCTTTGGGTCACTGTGCAGCATGCTTACAAACCTCCCATCTCTGCGTCATTGGTAAATTTGATCACACTTGAAAGTCTAGCGAGCAAACACCTGACAAAAGAAGAGACTCATTAACAGCCTTCATTTCCTATGCAGCAAACCAAGCAAGCACAGGCATACATGAGGGTTCTGGCAGGAATACAAAGGAACTGTGCTTGAAGACTGACAATTAAAACTTTCTTAGGAAGCAGGACCGCCTCCTTGTTTCTGCTGTGCACTGGGACAGTGAAAACAACTCCCTGAAGCACCTGTGGTTACTCCTCACAGATAGTCTAGAGAGTACAGTTTGAAAACACCTGCCAAGTATCAGTCTCTGAGCAGAAGTCTCACACATTTGGCAGCCTTCTTCATTGCAGCACTCAGCATTCAGTCAAACTTTGCTGAAATTATTTACATTGACCCCTCGGAGTAGACTTAATGTGAGGACAGAAGATGAAGATGTTACTTTTCGAAGAGCTTTCTTTGGCATTCTCACATAAGATCTATTATTATGACTTTACACCTTTGTGTTGGATAATACAAGAAAGTTTTTATTCTCATCTCCAAGGAAGAGAGAGAAATAATTGGCTTTCTCTAACCTGAATGGTGGATCCATACCTTTGGAGACCAACAAATGACCAGTTGCCTTGAGGCAACTGCTGCTTTTGTAGCTAGTAGAGGTGCTGCTTTTGCATGCTAGTAGTTGTGCCCAGCTGGTATGGCAGACCCAATATGAGTTGGAGGTTATGCCTGGTGTGCTACTTCTGCCTGTACAAGCCATAGGATAGATGAGAGGTATGCTTCCTCAATCTAGGCACAGCAGATGTTCTCATGACTGCAGCCAACAGGGTAGTCCAGCTCCAGGTCACCAACCCGTTCCTCACCCACATCTATCAAGAGCTGCACTGTTGTCTTCATGGTGTGCCATGTGCACAGAATATTTAACTCTTTTTTAATCACTTTCCTTTACTCCTCCAAAACTCCTGATATTCTGCTGCTGCAATGTTGGCACCATATATATTGCTAATTCATAACCATGGCTTCTGCGAACAGTGGAAGAACCACTGGTGCAGTGGCAGGACTGTGGAAGGACAATGGGAGTAAATGACATTAAAGTCATATTAGACAGCTCTGAAGATTCAGGGTTAAAATTGCTAATGCTGATTCATGAGAAGAAGGGTTATTACAGCTACACAGAGAAATTGTAATTGTTCTTTCCAAGTTTTTACTTTTTTTTTCCCTTAATGCGGTGATTGTCAAGTACTGAAAAGTTAGAAAATCCAATGTTGTGGTGATCTAATATTGATCTTCTGGTTAGGCGCATTGTGATGCTGTCAAATAGTCATATATTTTTACTTCAAAAAATTTAAAAAAAAATTATGTCTCTCATTGCACAGAATGGATGATGTCTTCTAAGCCAATTAGAATTATGCAGTGAATAAGGTTGTTTGAAGAATTTGTATTTTGTTTCTCTTAGAAGAGGCAAGATGACCATAGAAATGATGTAGGGCCTGCAGGAGAAGGAGGACAGGTGAATTTGGGGGGATTTGGACAGGCTGAATAAGTGGGCCAAGACCAATAGTATCAGGTTCAACAAGACTAAGTGCCCAATTCTACACTTTGTTCACAATAAACCCATGGAGCACTACAGGCTGAGGGCAGAGTGGTTGGAAAGTGGTCCAGCAGAAAAGGACCTGGGGGTTTTTGTCAACAGCCAACTGAACGTGAGACAGCAGTGTGCCCAGGTGGCCAAGAAGACCAATGGCATCCTTGCTTGTATCAGGAATAATGTGACCAGCAGGAACAGGGAAGTGATTGTCCTCCTGTACTTGGCACTGGTGAGGCTGCACCTGAAGTCCTGTGTCCAGTTCTGGGCCTTTGAATTCAGAAAGGGCATTGTTGTGCTGGAGCAGATCCAGAGAAGGGCAATGAAGCTGGTGAAGGGTCTGAAGCACAAGTCCTGTAAGGAGTGGCTGAGGGAGCTGGGGGTGTTTAGTCTGGAGAAGAGGAGGCTCAGGGGTGACTTTATTCTCTACCTCTGCCTGAAAGGAAGTTGTAGCCAGATGGGGGTCAGGCTCTTCTCCCAGGCAACTAGTTGACATGGTGATGTTGGGTCATAGGTTGGACTTGATGATCTCAGAGGTCTTTTTCAACCCAGTTGATTCTGTGAATGTCAGACTCCAGAGACCAGCTCTACTCTTTTCTCTTCTGCCATTTGTCATAGATCTTTCATAGAATCATAGAATAATTTATGTTGGACAAGACCATTAAGGTCATCAAGTCCAACCATTGATCTAGCACTGCCAAGTCCACCACTAAATCATGTCCCCAAGTGCCACATCTTCATGTTTTCTAAATACCTTCACGGATGTTGACTCCCTCATTCCCTGGGCAGCCTGTTCTAATGTTTCCCAATCATTTAATTGAAGAAATTTTTCTTAATATCCAGTTTAATCCTCCCCTTGCACAACTTGAGGCCATTTCCTCTTCTCCTGTCACTTGTTACTTGGGAAAAGAGACTTCTCCTTTCCACCTTGTTACAACCTCCTTTCAGGTAGTTGTATGTGACATTGCACAGTGACTTAATCAGATCATCTTGGAAGTTGGCTGCTGCTGTGTATTTCTTGCAATTAAGCTGCAGTCAGACTCAGAGGAGATAAACGTGCAGCCAAGGCCCCTAGGAGGGAGATCTAAGGCTGATATAATGATATCCAGTTGATAATTCAAAAATCAGGGAGATTCAGAAGTATCAGGTGGGGTTGTATTTTAATTTCCCTTTTTGCTTTTGTAATAGTGTTATTGTTACTACTTACTAATTGACCTAGAAATTCTTTTGAAAAGAGAAAAGAAAAAAAAATGTACTTTTGGGAAAAATTGTTTTGATTAAACATAACTTATGTAATAATTTTTAGTTTCATTAATATTTTCTTTGCATCCTTAGTGGATGAAAAGTGAGATAAAGGAATAACATTAACTTTACATCTTCTATAAGAAAATTTGTAGAAGTATTTACAAATAGAGATGTACTTATTTCTTTTTTTGGTTTTTTTTTTGTAAACCTGCATGTTGAGCACATTTGCTTTTGTTTTCTCTGTTACTTAGGAATGAGGGACTGGATACACATTTCAGATTGGATCATAAGTGAATTTTGCTGAAAATATGTACAATTAGGGGACTTGCACACTGTAAATGCTGTCAGCATGTTTCCTTTAAAGCTGTTTTCCTTTCAAATGAAACTGAACTGGAAGGAGTGCCCCTCTGTGTTCACACCACTGATAGCTGTTGGATCCTCGGGACCAGACTGAAGCTAAGACAAAATAACTCTCCCTAAAATGAATGCAGTGGGAAGGTCAGGTTGTCAGGAGAAACTCTTTCACTCTACAGCCTGCCCCTGCAGTGCTGCCCTGATTGTTGATGTGGACATGTCCACTGTCTGCTGGGATAGATGCTGCCAGGGTTTTGGGAGGTCTTGTTTACATTTGTTATGATGTGGTATTTTTGTCTTTTATTTACTGACAAAACTAGCCACCTTGTTTGACATAGAATATTTTTTTCAGTGAGACTTTTTTTTAAGATGTTCCTACTATGATTTTAAAATGGTCTTATAACCATGCTGGCATTCTAATGTGCCCTGAATTCAGCTATACTAATATAGCTGAGTATAACAGAGTAAAACGGTTGATTTGGGATGGAATGGATTAAGACTGAAGTGGAGATTGAGCATGTACATTCATGCCTTTTAGAACTAATACAAGAATATGGAGTTTTACAACCAGCATCCAGCTCTGCTGCAGTAAGCTAGGAGCTTCTACTCATTCCTGAGTACAAAGAGAGCAAAAGCATTGATGAAGGTAGCTTACACAAACCTGTTTGATTCTCCCCTGCCTCAACTGGATTAGAAGCACCCACTTTCAGCAGAAAAAAGTTTCAGAAATTGCTGGTCCTCAACTTTACTGTCACTGAGATGACTTGTTGCCACCTCTTGCTGTATCAGGGCACAGACTGTAAGTTACTTGCTTGAAATTTGCCTGAAAAGGGTTCAGACAGATGGAGAAGCTTCCCTTAGACAGTCTGGGAGCAGATTAAGAAGTTGTTTCTTATTGTCTTCCCAGCTGAGAGTAGATGGGTTTAACATATGTCAAAAAGTGGATAGAAAATATTATGCTAGCGAGGATGACTGAATTTGGGACAGCAAGTGTAGTTATTTAAGCAAATAGGTATTCCTTACCTTGGCCAAGTTTTTGACTGACTGTCCATCACTTTTAGATGACACTTCATGTTGCAATGTCTGCTCAGTGGAGAGAAGTCTGGGAAGAGAATTTTTTTAGGTGATGTCCACAGTAAAAGCTAGTATTTTCTGAGTGGGAAGCAGTAACATCTTTTCTAAGGATAAGTCTGAAACACAGTAAAATAAATATATATGGAAAGAATGCCAGAGAATCATGACCTTTGCATGATGACTTTGTTTTCTAATTCTAGTTACTGAAAGGTAGAGCACCTATTTTAAGCTAGTAAAATAGTCTTCTGTAGCTAGTGGAAAGTGATAAGCATTGCCAGCAGGAACCAGTATTACTGTGCCTGTCTCACTCCTATTGTCTCAATAGGGACAACAGGCATCTAATTTGAACTAGTTGCTAAACTTTTGGCAGTTAAAAATAGATTTTGTGAGTCTGTGTGGAAACAGATTCATAGACTATGCTGAGTTGGAAGGTACCCACAAAGATCACTGAGTCTTTGTACTTGTTATCTGAATTTGGATAATTGACTGAGTTCTCACGTTTTCTTTCTTTTCTCCCTACCCCTAGCTATGAGGTTTTGATTAAATAAAATGTTAAGTAAGCATTCCTTTTTCCTCTAACTTTCTGGACGATATCAGTTTTCTGTGATCATCTGCTATGAGTATTATGCCACCAAGCCATTTGGAACTTCATTAGCCTTCCTCCATTACCATATGTATGACTTGGCTCATGACCATTAGAGACCTGACTTGTCTGACTGCAGTTTTTAAATAATGTTTCACTTTTGGAAGTGAACAGAAGTTTTGTGTGACCCTTTTGAAAGTATCTTGGTAGAAAGAGGCTCAGCTTTTTGACTGGCACTGGGGGAGGGGCAGAGGTGTGATGTTGTGAAACAGGTGTTAACATGAACTTGTGCTCTGACTAAAGTGTCTATACCCAGGGACTATACTGTCCAGCAACATCAGGTTTCTAAGACTGACCACAATGCTTATGTAACACCTACATATAAAACGTCAT
>VWZF01002255.1:115963-188463 GCA_013396755.1 Sclerurus mexicanus | reverse complement strand
GTAAGGGACTCTTGTTTCCAAGAAGAGAGGTGTGGCCTCAGGTAGAAAAGTGTGGTGGGAGGGGGAAACCTGACCACTATTGTTCATTGTTACCTAGGAGCAGTTGGTGAGCATTTTGCACGTAAATCAGCCTCTCTTTTTGTACACTTTTATTATTAACATTTTCGCTATTACTGTTCATTCTACTTATCTCATTGCTGTTTCCAGTAAAGTGGTTTGGTTTTTTTTTTTTTATCTCACCTTGTGACCTCTACCTTTTGCCTCTCTCACTGAAGGAGGGAGGGGAGCGGAGTAGGAATACTAAATTGGGTAATACTATTCCTCAACCACAACAATACAAAACAGGAAAAAAAGGTCACAAAAAGCTCACCTCTTGTTTTGCTCATTACTCCCTGGTATCTATAGCTTGGAGTAATCCTAACTGGCCCTCTCTGTGAATCTGATACTGGGGGCTTATCTTCATTTCATTATTTGTTGTAGACTCCTAGATCCTTGAAATATTTTTTTTTCCATTTTCACTACTGAAAACACCTGGAGGAAATGACATAGTAGACTCTTCCCCTTCTTTTCTTTTTTTGTGCTTCTTGGTAGATCAGTAGGTCAAAATACTGTTGGTAACATGAAAAATTGATGTTTCTCTTTCTCTTCAAATGAAAACATTTCATCCACATTACTGATTTATTGGTAGTTTGATCTCATTCATATTATGTTTAAGAAAACCTATGTTTGGGTGTAGGAAATATGCTAATGGTTCCTTTAAAGATCACACACAACTCTTTCAGTAATGGTCACCAAGTTTACAGAAATGTCTTCTGCTACAGTGAGCTGGTCATATGGCAAGCATGATATTCTTGGAACTGCACCAAGCATGATATTCTTGGAATTGCTTCTATTCTGTCATCACAGCCTAAGTTATTGAAATGGGATGTGCTAAGACTCTGAACAGGTTTGAGTTTTCTGCCTCCAGTGAGCACCACAGCCTGGGCAGTTCTTATGATAGGGAGGTCTGATTCTGAGACACAGGTCATACTTATGTTAACTTTGCAACAAATATATATAAAGATGCAGTGCTTCAGACTTGTGAAATAATGTGAATTTTGAAGTCATATAAGAGGCTCCCAAGTAGTACAATTTTGTTTCAGAAAGAAGTTAGTTCCCAGAGGATTTGGGTGTTCATGACATCAAAATATGATGTATTTCTTTTCTTTCTGTGTATCAATACATGGCCAATATGAAAGCTGTCCCCAGTGAGGGAAACTACTAGACAGTCAGAAATTCAAGTTTAGGGTGTACCCCAAATACGCAAAGTAGTTATATTAAAATTATTCTCATAACTTTGGCTTTTGTGCATCTTGATTATTTACTGGATATTGAAATAGTAAGTTTGATATTTATGTATACACTGGACCTGAGCACATAGGGGGCAAGAAAAAAGACCCAAACCCTATACACAAATCCACAGGATTTAAAATAAGGAAAATAATCCAAAGTAAGAGCATGAGCTAATACTTTCACTTCAGGCTTAGATCATAGTCTTGTATTTGACATTACAGAAGTTTGAGATTGATGTTACATGCCACATGTGCTACAATAAGTGCAATGGAGAGAGATAAGGATGGCAGTCTTAGCTTCATATTTCCATTATGTTGTGGACTACAAATGGGCAGACCTCTAAATACCTAATTTTCATTGGCACTGGAGACCAAAATCTGTATGTATGTGTGTATGCACACACACGTACGATTTCTCATATATGTTAGCAGTTGCTAAGATTTTTTCAATAAAGTGTGCTCTATTAGAACCTGCAAACCAGCTTGGACTATATCAAAATATTTTGACCTAATATATTTGAAAATGACTGCCCACATTTGAGGACATTTATGAGTTGTGATGTTATCGCACTAATTATTTGTTTAAATTTTGTTTTTAAAGATATTTTCACAGTTAGAGGTTTTCTGCTGTGGTGTTTTTAGTGTTTTTCTGTCAGTTTTCTTTGTTGTTGTTGCTTTGATTTTTTTCCCCTTCTTTTTTATTTTATTTGGATGAAATAACTTTTTCTCTAACTCATGGAATCTCCTGTAATCTGCTAGTCATTAATGCAACAAAATCCTCTAGACTGACAATTTTGTTGGGACTCAATGACTGACTCCTACAATATTCTGTGTTAAAACATGCTACTAAACTCCATTGTGAAGATTAGTGGTATGGTGGTGGTTTTTCACAAGCAGCAAATCGTGTGTGTGTATCTGAAATAAGAAGATTTAACTCTTTGTTTTTGATGTGGATCCTGGCCTTTAGGCACTGCTAGAATTTCAATCCCTTATAACTCTGAACACAACTTTATTATTATACTTTGTATATAAGCAGTACAGCAGAAATCTACATGAGCATTTAAGCACTCAACTCCTGTTAATACTGATGAAATTAAAGCTACTAAAAGGACTGTGGTGCTGCCCTTATGGAACCACAGTAAGAATCCCCAGGCAAAGATCAGTTGCCCTGGAGACATACTTAAATCCTTATGTCATAAATCAATCCAATTGCAAACAATCTGTCTTCGCATGTTGGTTATTAATTCAGATTTTTAAAAAAAGTCAGAGGAGAGAGGCAGTCTGCAGAAATGTCTTTCATAAAAAAAAAATGTTCACTATATTTTATTTATTCCCAAGGAGATCATTCTAGGAGGTAGTATTTTAGGAAGTCTAAGGATGTTTTCAGAAAGGTTATCAAACAAGAGTTGCTATGAATTTAATTAATACTTTACACAAGCCTTGAAAGAAAGCTACTATGTTAGCGGAGAATAATTAACACTAGGTTTTTTGGTGGGCAATTGAGTCATACTACCTCTTCTAATCAGTCTGTGCTGGGTGACACTTTTATAGCAAACTGATTGCCGATATAGTGAAAGCTGTAATGCCACATTCAGAAGCTGGGAAAACGAAATGTTACAACAAGGCTGATGACTTCCCAGAAGACTGCAGACTGATGTTATGTCTCCTGATTCACATGGACTTTTTAGATCCTCAGAACTGGACAAGGGCTTTCTACCTCATGGCATGTCTTTCATTTCAAAGAACAGTCCTTGGAAGTCTTGAGAGTATTAATTCATAAACTTCTTGCTGTTTTAATGGTAGACTTGTTTTTTCATCCAAGCCAAACACTTCTATTCAACTAGAAGTCTAAAAGCACTTGGTGAGCATGTAGGAGAAAAAACCCCTGAGCAAAGGTTAAAACACTCTGCATCATAAACACCATCCTCAGCACGATTTCTTTCTTACTCTGTGCATTGGGATTAACCATTAGTCTTCCACAGAAAATCCTAATTGTCTTTTCTCCATTCTTGGTAAGGCTGGGAAGAGGTAAGAAGAATCTTATGTATCAGAATGATTTAGAGAAAACATAATTTTTTCCTTTTATATTTTAAGAGAATAGAAGTATCAGAATAAAAGGTTTTAAAAAAGAACTGGAACTTGAAGAAAGAATCTTGTGAAGTAGTATCTATAAAATATTTTGTACTCATAATGAAACTGTTAAAATCTCAAAATAGCAGTTTTCAGAACTTGCCTTGTAATTGATCTTAAACACATTTTCTTCGGCCTGGAAAAACAAAGAAACATTTAAGTTAAAAAATTGTCTGGACTAGTACGCCTTTCAAAATATTTTTCTTGATATTTCTTGCTACATATTTGGGTGTAAGACATGTCTTTTGGATAAAAGAGGGTGAACACTTTCATTCATGCCATTTCACGTTCTTTTTATTCTATAGGGTTGACTTAATTTGCATACACATGCATGTAATGCACAGCAAATAGTATAGACATAGTGTTCCATTACCTGTGCAGCCCAGGAGCACAGGCTCCATCACAAAATATGGGTGAAGCAACACAACAATCCACAGCAAAGCACAGCAGACTTTGTTAGACAGATCACATCACAAAGTGGGGTCTGCAGCAGCAGTCGTGTAGTGCAGTGTACCCTAACTGGTAGCACGTTGAACAACAGGGCATAACACAAGAGTGCAAAGTGTATTCACTGTGTAAGGAAACAGTGACTGCATCAAGAGTGTGGCAGGCGACTGCTTCTATCACAGAGCTTGGATGGTAAAGCCTGGACAGCTGCAGTTTTGCAGAGTAGAATGAAAATGACAGAATCACAGAAACTGCTTGATATGGTTTGATGTACAGATGATTTGACTACCCAGTACTGCTGCTTTTTTCTTGACATAATGCAGCAATGGCTGCATAAAGTAGCACAACATGGCAGTCACTGCACTTCATGGCAGTACAGACATTGCACTGCACTAATTCTTTTTGGTTTGATTTGGTTTTTTTGTACACTGGTTATTACTTCTCTTTCATGCATTTTCTCATTGACAACTTGCTTCACTGATTCCACTTAGCCAGTACACATCCTTTATAGACAGAAAAACAAAAAAGGAAATGTTGTTATTTAGAAAGAGAAGCCTGTATTTAGCATGCTGAAGAGTGATTCCATATTCATTCCACAAGCTCATCACTTGCTCTCTAAATAGCACTGCCACATCCCATTCACAAAAGAAAAGCAGAAAAATGCACCTTCTGTTTTGTTTTCCCAAGCTGTTATTTGAAGAGCTATGACACTGTATTCAGAAGTTTTACGTGCAGGTTTTCGGTTTACTTCTGTTGTGTTTTCAACAGTTGCTCCTCTTTTGTTTGGTTGGTTTTGTTAGTTTGTTTTTGTGTTTTGGCTTATTTTTTTTTTCTCTCTAAGGCTGAAGAGCAATTTGGTGGTATTTATCAGAAATTTCACTGAAAGCTTTAGTGTCCCTGAAATAGCACACTGACACACTTTAATGCAAAGCAGAAAAGTTGAATTATTTGATTTTTTTGAGTATAGAGTATCACCATTTTAGAGTAGATGCACAATATGAAAATACTATGTATTTTAGTAACATCATAAATCAAGGCAATCACTTCTGTATTAATTTTGCTATCTACCATTACAACAAGTAAAATCTTTATTTAATCCCCATGCATAGGTGAATATCATCTTATTATATGTGCAGGCTGAGGGAGAAAACCCAACAAATTAAAAAAAAATAAAAATTGCTATGGGTTTGAAATCCAAGATTTCCATGAGCACTATGGGACTCAGAGATGTATAATTGCACATTTGCAGTTTTGCTTTGATAGACAGTGTCATTGGACAGCTATCAGTCAATGGATACACTCTTACTCCTCAGCATGTGCACAGTGCTTAATGTCACCTTGAGCATCATAACTACAACAAAGTTACTAATGCTTGGATTAAACATTATGTTATGTATTTCATGGGTAGAAGGACCAAGTATAACTTGTATTTTGGGTTGGTTTGGGTTTTTTTCTCTCAATCATAGCACGTATAGAATTCATCATAGGAAAAAATACTGCTTGTTTTTATTCTTGTAACCCTCATAACCAGCAGGATGTCTTGTCCCCATTTTATAGACAGAAAACTTAAACAACTAAAGTACTTGCCATTGAAGTCTCAATCAGAGCCAGGAAAGAGACACAGTCGCTCCCAAATTAAGGCTTGAAAGAATTCTTAAGACACGTTGATTTGGCATACAGTTGGAACAAGAGTACATTGAGCCACTCTTGTCATGAAAAGCCTTTTCTTCCAAATGGGATCTGATGGTGTGGGTTCATGTTTTATTTGAGGGCTTGCTATAGTTTCTGGTGTCCACACAGAATAAAAAAAAGAAAGTTGCAGTGTCCCTCATCTCACAGAGACAGACTGTATGGCTTGAGGTAGGTAATACAGTTGCTACTGCACAAATGTTAAGGAAAATATTAATAAAATTTTTGGTAGAGAATCTATAAGCTGGAAAAGCTCTGTATTACAGAGGGTGAGAATTAGATATATATCTCAGAGAAAGACAACATACTAATTATTTTACAAGTTTTTATTTTTCACTTTAATAAAGAACATAATTTCTAGCATTATCTGTGTGGCATTTTCATGAGTATTGTTATAAATGTGAAATTTGAGGGAAAAATAAGGCTATTCAGCATTTATTCAAATACAGACCAGAGACCACAGGACTTTTCCTCTTTTCAGAGTCTGTAGCAACTTGTTAGAAAATTTTGCTACCTCATAAGTACAAGATAAATCACCTGTCATGAGATATGCTGGAAACAAATAAATTAATTTTAGTACAAACAAATGAATGACTGTGGTTCTGAGCAAAACTGTTTTGGTCAGAATGATTCCACTGCTCCATGCTTGCCAATGTTGCTGCCACGTGCTTGGGTTCCCTGGAATGAGGCCATCAATTTCAGTAGGGTAGAATGAAAAGTTCAAGCAAGAAGTGTAAATAAGCATACTGTGCTTTCGAAGAGGTGATCCAAAAAGCCTGGGAAATGGAAAAGGGTTGTTATTATGTACTTGTTGTAGATAAAGCAATATATGTTACAATGTTCTAGAGAATTAACCCATGTGTGAAACCAAGGTTAGCATGCTTGCCAATAAAAGATCCTTTTCTAAATCTTGTGAAGTTCTGCTCCTGCATTTTTGTATGTTCCTGTGTTTATCCACAGAAGTAACCAACAGGAATGACTTCTGAGTAATCTGGAACGACCCTGGCGCAGCTACAGAATCAGGTCCTCCAGCTTTGATCCTGGAAGTTGACTTAAAGAAGGGTTTATACATGGACAAAACAATAATATCTTGATCAAAGTTCTCCAGAGACATAAGAATTCACTTTTATTGACAATCTCTACTAATTTCAATAGGGCTGACATCTTACCCCTATCTAGCGTGGAGGGTGATGGGATTAAAAATAAATGGAGATTGGTAATGAAACTGCATATTAATTCGGGTGACAGCATCATATAAGGAACCTGAAGAAAAATAATGTGAAATAAAAGGAAATATTTTACTTATGCACTTTAAGCCAGATATTTACACTGACTTATCCATTAACATATTCATTATTGTATTTATTTTATATTTGTAGTGATTGACTGTGAATATATTCTTGTTTAGATTTTATGAATGGTTGATCCCCTACAATACTCTCTCAACCATATTTCTTTTGGTTTTGGACCATAACAATAATACTCATTATGAAATAAAAAAACAAGTAGAGGACTTGATCTTTAGCGTGTATCAAGAAAATAAAATATCTTTGAATGAAACTGTACAAATAAATATAATCCATTTCAATTACTTTGAAAAGTGCTCTTTGAATTTCTAGCAAAAGTAAAAGTTTTGATATTTCAGACCAAAATAATAATTTCACCAGTTTTGTTGTGAGAGTGATGAAGTAGACTCTTCATTTTTATATTTGGGATGTTTCTTATATCTAGAGTTAAATCACAGAAATTATCATTACAGAATATTATAATGAAAAGAAACTCTGATAAAGCTGAGATTGAAATGACAATGATAAAGGGCTAGGGTATTAAAAGTAAACATTTATACATCTCCCACAAATGGACAAAAGGCCCTTTTTAGTATTGGACTGGCTCTCTTACCTTGAAACATCTACCCACCTATTAAACCAGAATCACCAATATAATAACCACCATTCTGGGGGTGGAAGAAGTTATGCTATTAAAAAAAAAAAGCAAAGCAAAACAAATTATTTCAAATTACTCAGAAAACAGTCTTTCACAGCAGTACTAGCAATTATGTCATTAAACAACACATAACTTAAAACACTTTAAGAATTTTCAGTAGTTCCTTGTCTAAAATAATAGGTTTACAATCAGTTTATGACCTTTCTAACTTTCACGACCTCTGTTTGCCTTGCTTGTTTTCTGTTAAACAAGAACAGTGTTGTGACCCATAATTGCAGGCAGATTCACAGCAGGTTTTGAGGAGCTTTTTCTGCCATGGTGTCCGAGCTGTCTCCATCTGCTGCTGTCTTGTGTGCTTCCCACAGGGGGACCTGGCTAATTTTTCAGTCAATTAGCAGAAGGGTTGCTTTTGTTCTCCAAGTGCACCCCCATGGGCTCCTCTTACACCCAGGACACATTATTCAGATGTTGGGAGTTTTCAAAAAGCATATAATGTTATTTTTTTTCTACTGACCTTTGTGACATTGTTGAGTGAATGCTGTCTCTTGTAATCATAGACACATTAAACTGTGTAGACTAACTTTGGAATGTTTTTAATATGAATATTAATAATACATGTAGGCTTTTCTTAAATGATTTTTGAAATCTTGTATCAAAGCCTAGACTTACTTTTTCATTCAGTAGGAACCAACTGACATACTAATATTTCATTATGATCATTTTTTACTGCACATTTTACTCTCTTAATGGGGAAAAAAGTTTCTTAGCAATAGCTTTAGCTACCTGTCTTCTAGCAAGGAACATTTAAATGCTGAACAGAAATTTCAGGTTATGAACACCACTCCAGTTTCAGTGAAAAGTACTTCTATATCAAATGAAAAAAAGAGCTTGAAATAGTAGATTTATTTGTGCACATGTAAGTTTATACCTTTCCGTAGCTAGCAGAGCAGTAATACAAACATTATCTAGAGGTTGAATAATAACCTGATAGTCAGGCTCCTTGTGTATTCTTTGTGTTGCTTTCTATGAATTTTAATCAGGATTTGGCTAATATGCACTCCTTGCAAGACAGAAAATGCTGTTATTTCAGTATAACAAAACATTACTAGATTTCTAGAAAAAAAGTCAGTGTTTTCTTCTGAAAGAATGTAGTTGAGTTAACAGAAAGCAATATGCTTTAAGCCCCCAATTTATGCACATTCCATTTGGAATACTATCTTGCTGAGGTGTTCCTAATCGGCTTCAAGAAATTCTTCAAGAAATTTTGAACATCAGTTTACATACGATATTCTCCGTGTGCTGTAGCAACCATTGTATACTGTGGGAGAATATAGAATCCTGCTTTTTAATTTCAATGTCATATCTTTTATTTGTGATTTCTACCTTGGATGCAAATGCAGATCAGTGAGGGTATTTCTTCTCCTTAGCTCCATGATCACACTCCTATTTTTTTACGGCAGGATATCAAGTGAGTTCATTTTCCTGTAACCTTTCATCTGCCCAGCCTCTCAGCTATATCTTTCTTTAGTTAATAAATATACTTTTTCTCAGTGTTAAGCAATAAAATATTCACTGGGTCTGAGCTGGGGTTAACAGATTTCTGAAAATTTTATTGCGTGACAGCCTGTCCTGAATAATCCCCTCAGCTGTCTCATGTTCTGGGGCAGAAATGATCTTATGTGTCACTCTAATAGTCTAGAATTACACTTGTATCACTGTCACCAGCATATGGGGCTGTGTATACCCCTAGGCCCAGCTCCCTCTCTTTCACGGCATTTAAAATGATAACATTTGGCAAAGCCAGTTTTGACAGAAAGTGAACTCTCCTTTCCGCGCCGGTGACAAAGCCAGCCACCGGAGGCCTGACACCGAGCAGCCAGTCATCATACTCTTTGCTGGGTAATGATTGTGGGTTTCCCTCCTCTTAATAACCTCTTCGCTGCAAGGGGAGGCTGGAGTGCAAGTCTTGACTTAATTATACAGTCTTCGTCTTAAGTGCTTTATTCATGTGAGGCCTTCAACTGTTCAGGCATTATTGTAGCTTTTCTTTTTTTTCCATGCTGTGAAAACGTACTGATTGCTGGGCAGGCAATGGGAGAGGGAAGGACTTTGGGAAAATAGAAGGCAGGAAAACAAACCTGCTTGTGTATGCTCAATAGCAAAACAATTTCAGGAACTGCACTTTATATTATCATAGTAAGTCTCAATGTATGGCCTGCTAATGGCTGCTGCTAAAGGTGGTGTACAGTCTAACAGGAGATAAAAAAGGTAAGCATTCAGAATGAAAGAACAGAAAGGTAGAAAAAAACCAAAAAAGAGTTACTGTCTAAAAGTGAGGCCAGGCCCTGAAAGGTCATTTTTTAAATACAAGCAAAATAAAATGTGGCGACTCAGGTACTTGGTGCTTAGGTGAGCCCTTTATGTAGGAGTGCTAAACTGACTAGTAGAAATTTATGAAGTGCAGAAGGTTGCACCAGCAGGTGTTTCTGGGAGCCTAAGGAGGACATAAGACATTATTTACTGTTGCCACTATGGAAAACATTTTCATATTTTCCTTCCACACCACTAATTTTAGTTTAGACTTTGAATTTTGAGAATATTGTTTTCTTATAGTTTACTTTCATCATTCAAACTGGAATGCTTGTAAAGGAAGCCTTGACTAATTTTCCCATTTTCCATTACCTTGTCCATGATGTATCTTGTCTGAAGCTGCAATAATTCCCAATGGATGTCTTTACTGATATGTGGTTTAGTCTGCTCTTAGGTAGGACATGTTTCAGGATGACTATTAAAAGAATAAGCAAACCTTCTCCCTTTTTTTCTTTCCCTTATCCCCCAGCTATATTAACACAATGTTATCTACAAATATTTTCAATACTTTTATACATAGCAGACTTTGTCCACATCATGAAAATGCCCCCTATTATTTTGCTGATATCCAGACATTGATTTTAGAAAAATCTGGGGCGGCTCCTCATTTTTCTTGAATTCCTTTTTTTCAGAAAAGAAGAGCTGTCTTGAACTGTCTTTCATTACTAGTTCACAGTGAACTGAGCTCCATTATACGAAGAAATGAGAGATGCCTTGGACTATTGCAGTTTCACAGACATCTGGAGAACTGATTCATCTCAAAGAGGAAAGGATTAAAAAAAAAAAAATTGTCCCAGAAAATTAACTTTTGAGAGTGTCAGATAATAATCTGAATTGTTTGAAATTTGATTTCAACTAAATTCCAGATCTTTTGTGTTTCAGTCAATTCTCTTCTACAATGGCAATCTCTTAGGGCTTACAGCTGCACAACCTGAAACCCAATGATATGGCTGCATGAAGCGTAATGTTCAATGACCTCTTTTGTAGGACTATAGAGATCTCATTAACATTAATACCATTTGTGGAGAACCTTAGGACAATGGGAAGCAGAGCTTTAAAAAACATGCATTCACCCACAGATGTGCATTGGAATTTTAAAGACATGTACTGGATTGTTAGGAATATGCACGCTGAATTTTAAGCAAATCCCTGAAGTTTCCAGTGCCACTGTTTAAGCACTTCATTCTCTGTTATGTACAGTGACTTTCATGAACAGTTTAAAGCAGTGATATGAACTATTTGCCTGAAACAACTCTGCACTCATACTACGGATTTCCTGACAGCTCTGTCATGATTCTACCTACTGAGACACAAGCAGTCCCTCTCCATATATACTAGATCTTAATGTGATTAACAATCTCCAGGTAACTGGTAGGCTTGGAGGTAGAATGTGCATGACTTTGTGGATCCTCACTGCTCTGTTTAGCTGCCCAGTCAAGCTCAGTAAAATGTATTATATGTATACTATTGTTATATATTATATATATATTGTTATGTATACTAACTATTATTAAAGGCCAGATAATGACTGTAGGTTATGGCCCTTTGTGACCAGTGTAAACATATCTTCCATGTCCAATAGAGAAAGCAGTAACTTAAAGTTAAAATTATATATCCTTGCCTTGTCATTTCTGTTAACTTCTGTGTATGACTCTGTGTGTGCACCTAAATATATATATGTGTTTATTTGTGTAAATGCTTATATATAAAGAGCACACACCTACAAACACGTGTAAATATTTACTCAATTATATATTGGGTTCACCAATTTTACTCTATTTACATGTGGTTTAACATGTCTGTGTCTGGTAGCATTTTCAAATAATTCAGTAGTTGTCAGTAACTTGTTGGTAACACTGATATTCAGTGATGGGCAGAGAGGAAAACAGCAGCCAGGGAGAGAAACTTAGGATACAAATTGCTGATAATGAGTTTAAAGTCAATAAGTTCCATCTGACAAGTATATAAACATGCACACTCAGATAAAAGGGGCTTAATACTACCATACGGAGACAGTGAATGTAACAGGTTCAGTTTAAGTGGCTAGTTGAGATAATTTTTCTTCATGAGGAAGATCCCACATCACAGGCAAGATGGTATCATTCCAAGATAGATGTCTATAGACACAGAGAAGTTCAATACTCACTCAGTTATGTGATGATGAAAATGCAGAGCAAAATTGAAAAGATGTACAGGCTTCATTCTGCCTATATGGCCAGTCCGAGAAGAGGCAACAGTCCCTTGATATGAGCTTTGATCTCAGTGCTGTTAGCTTTTCTGTGAAAACAGAAACTCTTAGGTTTTATCTTTAGGATTGAAACCATGAAATTTTCATGGATTGCTTGAGTTAAGGCAGCAAAATGTTCTACTAAGTACAAGAAGGTAATGGGATAAACTAGAACTGTGAACCATGTAACAAACTCCATTTTCACACATTCTGATGTTCATCTCACAAAATCAGGGTAGTATTTCAGAATTCAATTGTATCAAAAAAGGATGTTTATAAATTATTTCTAAGCTTTATGGAAAACATATCTTCTTATCAACTGTTGCATCATCCAAAACTCTTTGAAAGCAATCAAGCAAAGCTCCTAAATGCCATGATTACCTGCTAGTGATGATTCCCTCCAAACAAATATCCTATTGCAGAATCTGTTATCACATCAGGTAGAAATGGCCATACATGTGATTATGACAATTTTATCATAAAATTAGTTGCCAGGTTGCTTTTTAAAGATTTCTGCATCCAGTTCAGAGTATAAGCACAAATGAACATATGGACCACACAGCATGCCGTGCTCTGTCTCACAGTCATATGCTCAGTGGCTAACATCAGACATTTTCCTTGTACAAAAATCCACCACTTTGCCAAACAGAGTTTTATTTATATTTGTTCTGATGAACTATTTTTCTAGTGGGATGACCTCATAATCCCAAATTTTAGAGAAGAAAATTTGAATAATCACACAGATGAGTTCTACAGGGTTTCTCAGCAGGTTTTATCAATACAGATGTATGTCAGATTGTTTTATTCAAAAAAATCTCATTAATATTGACACATGCCAAAAACGTTATTTTTCCTGGTAAAGAAGTTATAATAACAGTTACATTAATACAGGCCTTCTTCTCCATACCTGCTCCCCCCCCCCCATCCCTGTACAAAATTAGGTATTTTAGAAACTTTAGATTCTATATTTGGCACTCTCAGTGACATTCTGAAGAACCTTAACTCGGTAGATTAGATTCTGCAACTTTTTCAGGAGCAAACTGGAGTTTTCTCTTTTTCTTCAACTGTTTAGACTGGAAGTGTTTACTTGGATACTATTGTTTACTATATGAGTGCACAGTACCTGGCAACATTTTAAGGCAGTAAAGAGTGGGAGAAGAGCCTGTGTCAATTACAATGAATCTTATTTTTGTGTTTTATTTCCATTTTCTTTTGATATTTAACATCGGAGAAAAAAATTGTATGAGGGACAGCTGGCTGGTTTGGCTGGGCATGTACTCAGAAACCAACGCATAGTAAAAATGATGCACTTGAATCAGAATAAATTAGAACATCAGAAAAACAAAAATTGTACCTTTTTTTAAATTAATGAGTGATCAAAAAGGCAGGGGAATAATCTTTAGAGACAAAAAAATAAGATTGTATGTTCCCTACATGCTGATTTTTGACTGGAATACAGACAGCAAGGGTACAAAATTGTCATATTATGAATATTGAATTTTGAGATAGTATCACATACAAAGAATTTGCTTTGGCCTTGTGGTCACTGAGGTAAATCATATCAAGTACAAGTTTGCTGTAAATTCTTGTAAATATCATTGTGCCAGTCATTTTGATCCTCTATATGCTGAGATTACTAAAGCAAACTTAACAGTTAACCACTGTAATGTGATTTGTGTTCACATTTGTATATGACTTAAATCCTTGTCCTTTCATGGATGAACCTCGGGAAGTTTTTTCCAGTTATCAAATATACTCAAATATCCATTAACTTGTAACATGAAATTATGGCAAAAGAAGTTAGATATACAAAATACAAATGTTGCACAAAAATAGGGGGAAATCCAGTTCTGATTTTCAAGTTCATTTTATTTGATTGTTTCAGAATATGTCACGGTTTATCTATACCTAATGAGAATTCCTTATGCTGGTATGTCATATCTCTACTTGAACCAAAGGGACTATCCAGACCATAATGGGAATGATACTGGAGGAGAAATACAATATTAGGACCACTTCAGATGGGGTGAAGTCATAGTCACTTGAGTCAGAACCAAGTGTATGATGTGGAATGGTGTCTATGAAGGTGGTGAATGAGGGGCCATTATAAAGCCCAGTGCTCTATTTAAAAGGAAGAGAAATGTATGTGTAGAACATAAAAATAAAAATGCTTTCTGTGGCAGAAGATTGAAGAAACCACTATAAGAAACAACTATTAATATGACTGAAAATAGTAGGTTGGTATAGTTCATGATCACATGAAATTTTATCGCTACTATGAGTATGATGAGAGCTTTAGTTAATTACACCCTGGATGCTAAGAAAAGAGAAAGAACAATAAGCCTCTTTCTGTTTCAGGAAATAAAAGCACTACAAACTACAATATCAGACAGAGTATTGAAAAGAAGGAGATCTAGCTTATGGATACCAATATTCATTCATACAAAGCAAAAAGAAAACTACAAATATCCTAGGAAAAGGTAGAAGCAAAACTCTTTTTGTGTTTCAGTAGTACTGGGTAGAGTAAGGTTAGAATTTGTTTGTTATCATGTCCAATATATGGCTTTAAACATTACATGTAGAATCAGCTAACAAAGACTAAAGGAACTAAGAAAGACTGTTGTAACATCCATAGTGATGTTCTCTTTTAATTCAACCACAAACTATTTGTAGTTACCTGGAAAAGCTTTCAGGAAAGATCAGAAAAGCATCTGGAGATCAGTATTATTAAAGTCTGCCACTAAGACTTGACTCTTATTGTAGTGTTCCCATAAAACCAACCTTCTTCAAAATAATTTTTAGTGCTTTAATAAAAAAAAAAGTTAAACGAGTACATGAAATTTAGTACTGATCTCAATAGTTGTTTGTGTTAGCATTTGACACCCATTTTTCTACTCAGTGAAAATGCTTAACAATGTAATTCACTACCAGCTCTTGCTATTCTATTGTCTCTTGCCAGATCCTGTCAATGGCAAAATGAACCATAGTAAAGAAAAAACCCCAAAAACACCTTGAAGAAAGAAACCATAAAAATTACAGAGTTCAGAACAGTTAAATAAGGCCCAAACTGTTTAATGTTTTAATGGAAGAAAACCACTTGAATCTATCCACTGAATTTAGTATGACCTACAGTTGCTTTCATGAGTCACTGGGTCTGAAGTAATATGCTCTGCTGAAAGATGAAGCATATGGCTTAGACTGTTCTGTGCTAATACCTCTGTTCTGGATCAGAGTGGTCTTTTGCCTGGCCAGGCTGAAAACAGGCAGATTGAGGCTAGCTCTGTTTTTATCCATCCATGCAGACATGCCTGCTAAAAACTTTCAAGAACAGGACTTTAAGTCTGTCATATGATGAGAAAAAATGTCACAGTTTGAGTCAACATTTATCTGGCAGTGTATTTAATGTAGTACCATAATATTTTAAATGGTCTATGAATAGGACAAAAATGTTATATTTTCTTCAAAGTAAAATAAAATTAACAGGGTAGAGAGTACACCAGAAAAACAAACAAAACCACAAAACAAAAAAAGACCAACACCACACTAATCAACTGAAAAGTGTTCCCTAAGTTAGCATTACTCTCACCCATCTGGGAAACTGTCTTTGGCTTTGCAGCATCACAGGCACGTTTAGCAAGTAGCATAAACAATGGCTTAGCATCTGGAGGAGGAACAGGACAGGTTTCAATTACAGCAGATTTCAGGCATTCAAATCTGATTTGGATGCCTTTAACCTCGTCATCAAAAAATTGTCATTTACTTTCTGGCAAAAAAGAATCAGAGTAAGTCTCTCAGTGGGTGTTTGCAAGTTTGCATATGGAAACATCTTCAGAAGAAGTGGAGAGCCTTTTTACAAAACCCTTTGCTAAAGTCTTCAGGACATCGCTGCTGTATGGCTGAACCTCCAGTACCACATGGATATTGTCCTTCCTGTGATCCAGTTTAGGAAAGATAGCTCTTCATTTCCAGGTGGATTCCTTGTTTCTTCCCCTTAAGGTTTTGAGAATCATAACATTTTTTTAATTTCTGCTGCTGAATCTGTCCATTTTGTCTATTCTGAGGCTGAGAGATTCAAGGGAGTGCTGTGCAGCAATACTGCATTCAAAGCACCTCACCTGAACTTTTGGTTTCACATTAATTCAGAATGCAATGTGAAAGCTAGAGGTCTTGGAAAGTACAAACCAAACACCAGTAATTTTCACCTGAACTCAAACTGAAGCCAGAAGCTTTCAAAGAGCTCTGATAGTCACTGGGAGACTTAGCAAAGGCTTGTCTGATCTTATATTTCTGACTTAGCACAGCATTCCAACCTGCTTTCACACTCTCCGTAGCCAAATTAAGAGCTCTTAGACAATGATGGATGGCAAGTCTGCCACACTCTGACTTTAAAGAAGTTGAAATAAAGTACCAGCTGGAATGATATAATGGAAATGTGTATAGGCTGTTCAGTACACACATAAATGTAAATAACACATATGAATGACAGTAGAACTGAAAAGAAAGGCTTTAAAATATATTTCCACACCCTCCAAATAAGGTGTTGAAATTCTAGGTTACAGACCAATAGCTATCATTATCAGAAAAAAAGTGAATGTAAAGGGAGTTAGCATATACCTGTAGTAGACACCATAAAAGGTATAACAGTTTTGCTCTCTGATGCAGATATTTAAAGGCTCAGATGGCAAAAATCTGAATTGGCTCCTTTGAAGATGATAGTTTTTTTTCCATACACAATGGCACAATATTCTATGAGCAAAAAAAGTCATACCTCAGGAGGCACTTGTGCCTTTCCCCTTTACTGTCCTCTCTGAGGGTAGTTATGATACCTCATACAGTCCTACAGAAAAAAACAGGTAAGTGCCATGTCAGAGTTTAGCCAAGTGATAATATACATTTGACCAGAAAGACTGACTGGCAGGTGACATGCTGGACTGCTGTGTCTGCTATCTAACACTAATATATCTTGCAATCATCAACTTTCATTTTTGGCTGTGCTTTGGTCATGAGTTCTTGCAACATTATGGGTACAGCATTCCTACTTCTTGGCCATCCTGCTGCCAGGAACTTTTACCCTGGGATTTATATATTGAAATCAGTATTTGTTCTGGATTAGTATCAGTGAAGTTACTTCAGATTTTCAGGCGCTATGTGTCTAAATATTGCTACTAATTATAATAATCAGAGTGTTACAAAACCAAAGATCCTACTCTGCCCTCAGATATTCAGAGAGGAGTGTGACTTGAAATGCCAAAACTAAGCCATAGCTACCCTGCAAATATGTATCTTCCCAAAACTAATCCTGGACATAATATGTAGCAATGACTGAAAAGAAGCAAAAAACAGAGAGTTATGAAAATGCAACAACTTTCTGAGTTACTTTAAGTTCTATATAAATAAGACACTGAAAGAGAAGTTCACTATTTAATTTTACTGGATCCAGATGTGTACCATGTAGACTAAAGTTATACAGAAAGTGAAAGACAAACTGAAAGACAGAGAGAAAACCCTGATAATCAGCAGGGTATATAGTATGTCTAAAACTATAAATCCTTTCAGCTATAGAGAAATGTATAAATGGTTCTAGAATGCCTTTAAAATTTAAGCTCTGCAATACAAATCTTTTGGAGTCCCTTTCTTCTTTTTTTTTTTTTTTTTTTTTTTTAGCAACAAACAAACAAATGTTTAAATTGCTTTAAAAAATGAGCCTTCACAAACATCTAGTCTTGAGCAAGAGCTGATTGATTAGATTTGGATCCAGCTGGATAACACCAAATTGCTCATACAAACCAAATTATTTTTTTATTTTTTTTTTTTTTTATCCATAGGCTACATCAGTTTTTAAAGTATGGCATTTAAGGCCACATCACCATTGGGGATAAAAAAAAAAAAATCTGGCATGTTCAGGATGTATTACAGGAGAAGTATTTTTTATGTCTTTGTTGATCTAAGGCATAATGTTTTCTAAAAAAGTCAAAATAGGAACTGAATTGCTTTAAGAAATACAGTGATCTGTCTTAGACACTCAGTAAAAAAATGTGATAAGGGAAGATTTATTTTTCATTCTGTATTTAAATCATCTACTTTTTAAACATATAAATCTAATGCCAGTTTTCTGCCTTCTGTGCAAGAGACTGTGATCAATTTATCTCTGCTTTGGTTCTGGACAAACAGGATGCATCTGTTGCAAGTTTATTTGAATAACTCAATAAATGTATATTCTGAAGAAACACTAACAGACACAATGTAGCCACACTACACAGGCACCCTGATATGTTTGATAAGCTGATCAATAATAAGACTGATCAGTCTTTTGCTTGGCTAAGTTAATCATGGTATTGATCAGCTTAGCAAACACATTGCTTTCCTTGTGCATTATTGCTATACAGGGTCTCCTCTCCACCCGCATCAACTGGATAACAGGAGATTTCAGAAAATGAAATACAACCACATTTTCTACAGTAAGTGCTCGTATTACTTCAAGATTATCTTCTACAGATAACTATAACATTTCATGATTAAGGTGTTTAGGTTCCTTAGCCTTGTCTTGCAAGTTTGAGAATTGTTGTTAAACACATAGAAAATTTCAGAATCTTTTTTTCTAAAGCATAAGACATTCAGCCCAGGTTCTGGCTATAATGTGGTCCTCTTTTTAACATTAATTATTTGAGATTTCCTCATTCTATGTGCATCCTATAAGATCATCCCTCATATTAGAGGTTTTAGACTTTCTTAAGGGAAACAATTTAATTGCAGAAAAAAGTTCAATACAATCATAAGATATGGATCTTGGGGTGTAGTATTAGCACAATGTTTGAAGATTTAACTCTGGAGCTATACTGCAAGATATTCAATAATCTCAAATCAACATTAAAAGGAATTACATAGTTATGTAGTGGCAAAAAAGGCACTTAAATATGAAAATAGGTCTATTGTTTTTAAGCTATAACTCTCATATGTTTTTTTCTACTTTTATAACTTGTTTTGAAAGCCTGAAGTTACACCAGTGTGCTATGTTAATAAAACAGGTCTCAAGCACTTTTTACAGCTTGAAGCACATGGCTTACATGAAGCACATGTAAGGCTTATTTTGCATACAAAGCCTCTTCCATTAGTAATGAAATAGATTCCCCTCTGCAACTACAAAATAGTTGCTATTTTCTGGTGTGTATCTTAATGCAGATAGTAGGAACAGAAAGTAGTAAAGTCTGGATTTAGGATCTGACTTCTTTGGATTTAGCAAATATCTTGTGGACTAGAAGCAGTGAGAGGAGTATACAAATGGCTACAAGTACTCATTTGTTTATGATGTGCTGTTAAGGACAGATGTAATAGGAAACAAGTCTATCTCAGAGCAGATATTCAGATGATGGAGACTGGATTTGCTCAATTGAACTGTTTCTCATGCAGTTCTTAGATAATAGCAAAACACAGTTTGGGACATAAGACATCATCATAAGAAACTGTTCTAAGGTGCAAATAAACTAGCAAGAAGTTAACATTACTGGGTAAAGATGTTAAGATACAGCCTATATTCCTGGTTTGAGTGCAGCTAGAAATTAAACCTTTGATAGAAACTGTTGAAATCAGATGATAGGAATCCCATTCCAAAGTTTTTAAACCCTAAGAAAGCTCAACATGAATAGAGAACTCTTAAAAACACCCAAGTAATGTGATGTCCCACTAATTCATATTGTAAATATTGTACTTGCTTCAGTCTCTGTTGTGTGGTCTCTTCACAGCCCCTGAAGACCTAGAAGGTCCTGTTAGCTGTTTCATTGGTAATTTGAGTAAGTGTTCATAATTAGAGATTTCAACCTAGGAGAGATTATTTCTTATGGAGCTAGAGTACCTATCTGGCTCTAAAATCCTCAGTATAGTGTCAATTTACATTTTGGAGAGCTCACTTTCATAACCATATGGTTGCAAATAGTAACAAAATTTTTCAAATTGATGTAATATTTTTAAAATTCAAAAACATCCAGTGTAAGATTGAATTTGAATGTCGGGAACATCTACATCTCCCATTTATGCTTGACGCTGTAGACGACTTGGTTGAGGTGTTTTCGGTTGGCAAACAAAAAGGAAGACCTTGAAGCCACTAGCAATTATAAAAATGCCAGCCTAAACTAAAAAAGTCAAAGCCAGTCTTTTGATTTAGTAGGTGCCACCAGACTACTGTGAATAAATTTTGCTTATAAGAGTGTAATCACTGAGTCTCTATAGTCAGGGAAAATTTTAGGGTGGATTGTCTGATTTTTCACATCTGAAAGGTACAAGACTAAAATCCCTGGAGGCACAGTCTTGTAGCCAGTCTGAAAAAGATGGAATTCTCTCACTGCCCTGTTTATGCACCTGAAATTTAACTCAAAAGATGAAAGAAGAGCTTCATCCATATTTACACAACAGAGACACTGATGAGTGAACAACAGCTAAAGCGGAAATTTTCACAGAAGAAAAGGGGGTTTTTAACAACATGAAAGAAAATAAATTGCTAGTCAGAAGTCTTTATTTTTAATATTTTTCTAATATTTTAAATTGGAAGTCTTTGTGGTAAGCTGCTCAGGTTGTTGTATAAGGGGTGGATCACAGAACAAGAAATGTCTGCTTTAACCTGACATGTCAGGGTGACTTTTAAATACACCTCCTGCAAATGTGGTGTTTTCTTCTTCTTTCTTGCACTGTGCAGACCTCTATCAAAAACATGGAGGGTCCAGGACTACAAAGGTCATTTGTAATAAGGAGAGAAGGAGGAGTCTAAGCTGTGGGTCTCATGCTGGCATTGCCAATAACTACAGCTTAGAGAAAGAAGGTCACACTGCTGCAGGGCCCTGACTGTAAATGGTACTTCTATTGCTTTAAAGACTACATAATTTCATTCACTTAAGTCAGCAGACTGGGAGTATGTGTAATGATCTTCTCTTCACCCTCCAGGGTCTGAGCAAGAATGGTTCCAAGACCAAGTTTTCTGGCTTCCATAAAGATTCCAAATGAAGAGCTTAAATCTGTGTGCAAGAATATTGAAGGTGCTATTAACACCTGTTTGAGCTTTAGGAATACCCTTTGACATCCTCCATCACTATTCCAAGCAAATAGAACAGATATTTCAACTTAAATAACTGAAACCATTTCTTGCCTTTACAGGAAGTCTGAAGAGATAATTTTAACACTACCTTGCCCAAATACAGGGAAGTTAAGTGGTCCATTTGAAGAATATGTCATCCCAATATTCTTGATTTTTTTTTTTTTTTTGGAGTGCCAAAAATGTCTTTCTCTTCCTTCCATTTTTTGCAAACTTGATGACTTTTCTTTGGCTATCTCTATTTTAAGGAAAAAATACTTACCTTTTTTTTAGCATTCTGGGATTCATTTTCCATCTTGGGTAGAAAAATCTAAAGATTATGACTTTTTACTTCTCTTTTGTAAAATATCAATACTTACTTATCTAAGATATCCCTGGAGGACAAGGAAAAGGAAAATTTCATGTCCATGTCCAAAAGCCAGGAGTACATCTCTGGAGTGGTAAATGAGAGGTACATAAAGTCAGGCACTTAAACTGAGAATAAAATTTGAAGCATTATGATGATGTTCATTCACCAGTATATGTGCACCAGTATATGTACACCATCCACCTTCAGAGACACTGTGACAGAAATACCGGGATGCAATAACCAAACTGGGGCTTGATTAGAAGGCCATTATATAGTCTTGTACCCCTGGATTTATGCCACTTTCTGATTTGCACAAAAGTAAATATAAAAACAATCAAACTCTCTATTTTTGGCAGTCATTAAGAAACCTCCACAAAACAACATTCCAAGTCACACAATTTAGTTAGAAGGCACACATTTTTTCGCCCTGCAAAAACTCTGGAGAAATTCAGTATGCTTGTTGTAAACTTCAGTTTCTCAAACACAATATGATAAAATGCCCGAGATGACTGGCCACTTTCTGAGTTAAGCTGTCATGTAAATGTGGACCACAAAGAAGGAACTCATCTTCAAAAAAGTTGCCTCTGAACTCAGTAGTTGTTAATTGTTCCCGATTATCTCAACACTGAAACCTAAAATGACCATTAAAATCTGTGTCTCAACTAATAAACCAGCTGATTGTTTCAGCGAATAGCATGCTTATGTAATGGTTTATACCTAATATCTGGATTTTGAGTGGCATGCAGCCAGGCAGAATAACTAAAAAAGGTGTCAATTCAGGTTACCTCTTGCTTAAATTCCTTGGTTCTCCCTTTAAAAAGGGGAAGCAATGAGGAAGAACTAGAGAGAATAAAACAAGTTACACCTTCTTTAAAGAAAAATCTACAAAATTCTGAACGATTGATAACTGATATAGCAGGTCATCTTGGAAGCTTGTGAGTTCTGTGTAAGCATCAATATGGAGTAAGTGAGAAAGGACCAAGAGGAAAGCTGGTCTATGGCTTTCATGATGAAATCTGCTATAATATTGCAAAACTTTCACTCTGGCAATCATAGAAACCTCTGAAATAAATAGACCAATTTTAAACTTAAAAAAAAAAACAGTTCAGAAAGGGGTGTGTGTGTGTGTTTATCCAAGATCTCGCTCATTATCTATTTTGTATTACATTTAACACGTGAGCATGTGTGCAAATAGAGTGTACTATGGGTTTATTATATACATTTGGGATTTTGAAAAGAATAGCTTGTCAAGGACAGAAACTTTGCTCAGAAACATTTTAAAAGTCAGAGAAAAATGGAAATGGAAACCATAAACTGTTTAAAAGATTCTTTCTGGTTAAAAAAATTTGCTTATTCCTTAGGATATATAATTGAAGAAAGCAGTTTCTTTGCTTAAAGACTCAAAGTAGCCTAAGGAAAAATAAAAAAAGCAATAGTAAAAATGATATGCATATTCCTACACGTAGTACAGAAAACCATAAAAAAGGGAAATAATCAAAGACAGTAAGGAAAGCAGTATGCCTCAGTCAAGGACTAGCAGCACAGTGAGAACATTTAAAATATACAAAGAATTAAAGGAATTGTACAATTACAATTAAGTCCTATTTGTAGAAAGGTATTACTTGCTATTTGCATCCCTGAACTAAAGAGTGTTTTGGATTGAGGCTTCTGGTAGAAGCTGGTACATATCTTATATAGAAATATATGTGTGTGTGTATATATATATATATATATATATATATGATATATATTTTCCCACATATCTCACTTGCAAACCAACCACTGAACAATGGACACCCTCAAATCCTGGGAAAAAGAGTAGCATCATAAGGAATGTTTCTGTCATTCAGTGTAGTTGTCTTGTATAGTTAATTCATGGTTCTCCTATTCATGAATAACATAGTAATCTCAAATGCATATCAGTAACAACTTATTGATCATATAACACATTTTATCTATATACAAATATCATCTTCAAATAATTTAGTTTAAATAGAAATAAGGTAACAGAAAGAATAAAATTCATTGAATAGTGGACTTTTGGTTTTTGAAAAGAGGATATGGTAAGTAGAAAGCAATTTAATAAATGAACAAATAAGTTTGAATTGAATCCCAACACTAAAAAACCTTAACTTGCAGTCAATTTTCACAGTCTCTAAAAGTATTCTAGACAATATGAGGAAGTAATTTAGGGAATCATTGCCACGAGTTGTACAAACGCCAATAAGCAATAAGTTTGAGAAAATTACATGATTATGGAGTTCTTTGATTTGTATAATATGCATAATAATCCACGGGTTTTCATAAATATGCCTGAGAAAAATTGTGACAAAAATTAAATGACACTTCCATATTAGTAATGAAAGTTCAAGCATCCTGCAAAAACGTGGAAACAAGGATTTAATGAAAAAAAATTATTCTACTTAAATGCACTAACAATCAATTAATTGAAAAAAATACAAACAAGGTTCTTAAATGAAAATGGAAAAATAATTGTATTTTATAAAAGTTTAAAATGTGCAAAACTGATCAGTTCAGGAAATAATTCTGGACACAGTAAAAGATGAGTAAAGTTTCTAAAGTTTGTACCTGTTCTAAAGAGAAAAAATGTGATGTGCCTTTAACAAACCTTTGCTATCTGTTTGCAAACATATTTATAATTTTTAGTGTTTGATATATTAGTACTTTGAAGAAATCCATTAATACCTTCAAACATCTTTATGCTTTCTTTTGCTTCATATGAGCAATAGTTGTTTCTTATTAAGTGAAGTATTTCAGCTTTGTATAAAAAGGCTCTGCTAGCAGGAGTAGCAGTAAATCACACTTGTTAAACTCAGACTACTTAAAGAAGTTTTTAAAAATCAATTATACTACCAGAAAATCAGAGAAATATTTTGTGGGAATAGCACAAATTCATTTGTGTTTTCATTTCTTCTTACTTATGGAGGTATTTATGCTGATGAAGGAGTCATTATTCACTTGAGGTGATAGTTTTGCCTGGGATGTCTTCCGAGCAGCTGCAAGAGAGTTTTATAGTTTCAGCAGCTTTGGGAGAAGTACTGAAAACTATGGCATGAATTGTTTATGTCACATGTAATATGGCATACTCTAAATGAGCAGAAATAACTTTGCAAGAAGCTATCATACATGAGAACACTGTAATAACAAATTGGTGTCTGAAGTTTAGTTTAATGAGGAACTATGGAAACACATTTTAAATCCATTTATCACAAAATGACACAAATGGAAAAGTAAATAATTTGCTAGTCCTTTGCTGATTGGTAACAGTGCTAATCTGTGTTTTCACTTAGATGAAAAACATATACTCCCATTTAAATAGTTTTTCTACTTTTAGATTGAACTATAATATTTCTATGCTTCCTGGGTTGGTTACATTGTTTGAATTAGTCTAACATGTTGTCTAACACTAGGAAAATCCAGAAAAAAGATTGTCAAACCTCTTAAAAGAGAAAAATCAATACTTGCATTCTTTTAGTTTTTCTCATCTCTTATTCCTTTAAGCAAACAAAAGTTCCTAAGGAGCCATCCCCAAATGGTGCTCTTCTTGTGGTCTTATGCCACTTACCAATTTTTTTCTTGGACGCTCATTAGTATGCGGGGTTTTTTTTTGGTTTTTTTTTTTTTTAGAATGTCTTCTCTTCTTCAGAAAAAAGCTGGATCTTGAAGTGCTGCAGCTGCATCCCCACCCCTTCCCTTCAGCGTCTCTCATTCTAAGCAGTTTCTGGAAGGATTAGTGGTTAATTGCAGTCATCTGTAGAGATTTCTTCCCATGCGACAGTTTACTCTGTCACAATTCACTATGCAAAAATTCACAGGAACAGTTAGGCAGGAGGTGTGAGTAACCGTTGTAGTCCTCTGCAAAATTTTACACAGAGTGTACTCTTTGCTTATTCTCTTTTTCAGTCAAACAATCACTAAAAGGGCAGTTGAGTTATCTCAGAAATTCCTGCCTCCTCTCAGATTCACACATGTAGCTCCCAGTCCACCAGGCATCTTAGCCTTCCATTTGTTACTTCCATGAAAAGCATTTCCACATTTCTGAGGGACTTTCTCTCAGAGTATGATGTAGTCTGAGTCCTACATTGGAAACAAAGTTACATCTGGCTATGGACCATTTGACCTCCTCCATGTAAAAGCCCCGGTTAGTTAAGAGAATAAGACCACACAAATATCTGGGGAATGCACATGAGGAAAACCTCTTTGCTCACCCTCTTATTGCCTGCTAGTTGAACACAGTTGCCAGCATACAAAACTACATTTTTCTGGGTCTGAACACTCTAGATGTATTTATAAGGAATGAAAAGCTGATGGGTTATTTTAATTCAATTAGAAGACTGACTATGAAGTAATGTAATAAATGGAATTTAGACATCATAAATTGAGGAAAACATCTCCACTTCCATAAATCTAAGTATGCTGTTGAAAGTAAAAGGATCAAAAATGAATGTAAAAATTTACTTGTTGTTACTTTGTAAACTATGAACTTTTGTCAGGGAGACTAAAATGTACGTTCACATTTTCTAAGACTTTAAAAATATGATTGCAATTTTAAATGAGTTAAAAGATCTGAAATTAGTATATTTATAATGACATAAATGTACCATTATTTTAAAGGCACTTTGCTCAAGTTTCACTTAGATACATTAATAACTTGGTTATGCTTAATTTATTTTTATCAAGTTCTTCTGCAGGTGCATTAGTAGTGGAAAGTGCTGAGTATGACTAGGAATGTTCATAGAAGATATTTGCAGTTTGTAGGAATAAGTTGAATTCCTTCCACATGGTCATAAGAAAACAATCATAGTCTCATAACATTAAGTTTAAGGCCCAATAGAGACCATTAAATCATCTAATATGACTTCTCATATGTTGCATCCCTTTAAACTTTTTTTTTCCTGATACACCTATAATGAATCCAAACAATCATGCTTAACAAAAACATATCTACAAGAGAGATCTGAAGATATATCTTGGGTGGATCATTCCTGATTTGTGTTCATGCAAGCCAGGAGGACAGCTGGACTGTGAAGCACAGGCAGCCAGCCGTGAGGGAAAGGGAAACCAGTAACACCACCAACAGCTGCCTCAGCTGGGGATTCTGTTTTATCCCTCTCACCAAAGCCATTCCAGTTCTACCCATCACTTTACGATTAATTTACTTCAAAGTTAGACCTTTCTGCCAAAGTTCTCATTTTGATTATTTCTGAATTCAACTCACAGCCAGTCATTATCTTTTTTTTTTTTTTTTCCTTCAAGGTAAGGGTCTTCCAGAACTGTGAAATTTTCATGATATTCCAAGAAAGATCTAGGAAGAATAATTACAAATTATTATAATTGGGTTATGAGTCTGATAGGGTAGCTTTAAAAAATACCTGAACAAATACTTCTTGTGCTCATGTCATTTCGGTTGGATTATTTAAAATGTTTATTCCTGCTAGACATGTTTTTTCATTTAATGGATTAGGAAGTGGTTCATCATTCATAAGGAACGCAAATATAATGTCCTACTTGCTTAAAAGTACAGAAGAAAATATTATTTATTGAACATCTGTTTGTTTTCTACATCATTACTGACACCACTTCAAGGAAATGTTGACAATTCACAACCTAAGGCTCTGTCTAGGACTAGTGTAGTTCTTGTACCATAATTGCTCAGTTATCGCAGCTAGGTATGTTCTGCAAATCTGAGGTGGTCTACAAAGGAGTTATCTGTATGGAGGAATTACTTTAATTTATAGTCAGAAGTATTTTGCTATCCAAGTTAAGAATAATACAAGATAATATTACCATACTAGAAGGCCACAGTGATGACTCAACTCCTTGTCATTCAGAAAGGGAAAAGGTGACCAAACATGGTAATTTTTTTTGAAAAAAGAATACCCGCATGTAGCTTTCTCTCATTTCACCACTTTGAAGGGCTATCTTTCTTCTTCTGCTTACTGGAGTGACAGTGTCATGACCTACCAATAAATAGGCTGTTTAATAAATGTTTAATAATGCAACTTTTTTTTTTTTTGTGATTGCATTTACCGATCAATGCCCATATAACTTTTTGTTTTGGAAAATATTATGTTAAGATAACTTTAGGTCATGGTTTCTCATTGTGTGAATATGGTCAACCAGGTAATTTGCAAATCTCTGTCAGGTTGTAGGCCTTAGGATGGTCTCAGAGTTTAAAACTACTAATATTAAACAGCTTCCTGAATACATCAGTCCACATACTGCATCAGATCTATTCACCACATAAGATGATGACAAAAAAGACAACAGAGAAAAAGCTGTTAGTTCGATAAGAGGAACGAAGTATGGGCTTATCCTGAAAAAAGAGGAAAATCAGTAGCTAATGAGTTATGAGAACTGATAAAAACAATTGGTGATCAGAGCTGATCTCACGTGAAAAATTTGCACTGATGTCAGGATAGTCAGAGGAATAAGGCGACAGAGGTAATCTTTTTGCCCTCAGCAAAGAAAAGACAGCATAACAAATTGTTATTACAATCATAACACCTTCCAGATTCTGCCTAAGAACAAAGTCCTTGTCCAGATGATGAAGGATCACCTGAAGTTAAAGGGCTGATTCAGAGAGAAGAAAGGTGCGTGTGACTTAATCACAACCATGTGCAACATCACTGATAAAAGGAGGACAGTGCAATCCTATATTGGTCGTATGTTCAGCTCCTCAAAAAAATTTGGACACCATCTGACTTGACCAGCTCTATCTTTCCATATGTAGGAACTCTAACCATCTCACTGAACTCATTGCAAGTTTCTGTCAGCAGTCAGAGAGAAGAGTGTGAGTGGCAACACATTGCAGAAACTGGTTTTCTATTGGCCAGAGGATGAGACAAGGATCCAGCATGCAATCATTCTAGAACAAGTGTGGGAAATATTTGGTAAAACAGAAATGTCTGAACCTGATATTGTTTGACACCTCTAAGACAACTTTAGATGAACAGCAAAATGAAAGACTTCGCTTCTACTACTTTTTCAATAAAATTAATTGAAGTCAGTAAAAAACATGCTAGTAGGGAGCATAGCTTATGCCTAAGTGCTGGAAATGAAATGAAATGAGCATGTTTGTTGGCTCATCAAAACAGGAGGCAAGCAAAACGCCCTATTAATGTACACAGAATGAATGACTGTAATTATTAAAGACTAGAAATATTTTGTCAATGAATCTTCACTTATTCTTTCTGTATAGAATACAATATAATAGAATATTTTATATTTTTATAAAAGATTATGTCACTTTGTTATGGAGTCCATCATAAAAAAAATGTGAAAGATTTTGACCTCTTTATTTGCTTATATCTTTGACTTCTGAATATGTAAGGGTTGTTTTGTCTTGTTTTGTTTTGCCAGTCTGTTAATGGATGTTAATAATGGGAAGTTAACTGCTGCTGACACAACAGCTTCAGCATTTGAAATATGAAAGTGCTATTGGAAGTTCAAAAGTAGTTTACAAAATTTCAGTCATAGTGTCATATGGAATAAATTGATTTGTTTTTTTGTCACATTATTTTTTTAGTTTAATAGAATATTTCATTCTGATGATCAAGGACTAATGTAAAGCACGTCAATTGCATTTGGCCACCAAGACTTTTAGCATGATCTGTTTTTTCCCTTAAGTCCTCTCCCTTCTTGGTGGGTATTCATCTTCAGTGGGCTCTTCTGACAGGTCCATGTGCTCCAGGATGTTGCCCGTGTCATTCTCTGGGTATGAGGTGGCTTCTTCTGTGGGTATCAGCAGGTGTTTCTCCACTCCTTTACACAGTATAGTTTGTTCTTGGAAGGGCTGACTCTTGTGCGTGTTGGGAAACAGTAAGAAACTTCCTTTCTTTAGGCAAACTATAACATTTTTCACACAAGTAGATGGAGATAGGTGGTGTAGGGGAGGGCACATTACCCACATAGAGCCTGAAATGCAGGATAGAGCTGTGAGCTCAATTTCAAAATGCAGGATAGAGCTGTGAGCTCAATTTTACTCCCTTCTGCTCCTCTTGTCCTTCACATACGAGTTTGAGGAGATTGTGCTGCTTCTCTTTGACTGTGGAACTTTGCCAATAGTTCTGGGAATACAGAATATGTGAAATGCTTCACTTATCTCTCCTACCTGGGGTGGGAGAATTTTGCCTCTCACCCGTTTGTATTCTTGACATATGGGAGCTGAAAAGCTAGGGGAGTGGGGTATAATTGAAAGTGCCCGAGGCCTCTGTTTTAAAAATTACAGTATCAATCACAGAATGCAGTATGTTTTTTTTCTATTTCACTTTGATTGTTGTTAACTATACTGCATTGTGTATTGGCTTTGATGATTTACAATTCTAAGAATTCAGTGTAAAAATGAGATTATCCGTTATGAAATGTATCTAAACCCAGGGAATTAATTCATTAAGTATTTCAATTCATTCTAAATCAAAATTATTTGTAGGTATGAAGCAAATATGAATAAAATATGAAGTTTGAAAACTTCATTAAAAAACATATTTTTTTGTGTTCTCAAATTAAGAATAATTTTCCTCTGGTTACCTTTGAGGCCTCATGGGATAACAGGAATATCACTGGTGAAATCTGAAAATTCACAGGAGTTATATTAAAACATTATATTATTTAATTGACTAAACAATAAAAAGACAGTATTGTGGAGGTTAAATTTTGTTTTCTACTTGAGGGACTTTAATTTTCCAAGAAAAAGACATCATATATTTTCCTGCTTTAGTTGCAGACTTAGCTACCAAGGCATGATCTTATGAGACAGACAAGAAATACTTCAAATTGTATTCACCTTTCTCAGATACAGTACCTTATACTAGTAAATCCTATTGATCCAGCACTATCATAGAATCATAGAATGATAGAATGATTTAGGTTGGAAGGGAGCTCTAAAGGTCGTCTCGTCTAACCCCTCTGCAGTGAACAGGGACACCTTCCATGATATCAGCTTGCTCAGAGCCCTGTCCAGCCTGACCTTGAATATTTCCAGGAATCTCTACCACCTCTCTGAACAACCTGTTCCAGCGTTTCACTACTTTGATCTTAAAAAAATTTGTTCTTTAAGTCTATTCTAATTATACCCTCTTTTAGTTTAAGATCATCACTCCTTATACTATGGCAACAGGCCCTGCTAAAAAGTTTGTCCTCTTCTTTCTTAAGAGCCCATTCTAAGTACTCATAGGCCACAATTAAATCTTTCCAGAACCTTCTCTTCTCTAGGTTGAACAACCGCAACTCTCTCATAGGACAGGTGTTCCAGACCTCTGATCATCTTCATGGCCCTCCTCTGGGCGCTCCTCCAACAGGTCCAGGTCCTTCTCACGTCAGGATTCCCAGAGCTCAATGCAGTACTCCAGGTGGGGTATCACCAGAGTGGTGTAGGGGCGAGCGTCACCTCCCTTGACCTTCTGGCCACACTGCTTTTGATGCAGTGCAGGATGCAGTTGGCTTTCTGGGCTGAGTGTATGTTGCCAGCTCATGTCCAGCCTCTCATTCACCAGCACCCCAGTCCTTCTTGGCAGTGCTGCTCTTATTCTTTACTGATACTGGGGGTTACACCAATTCAGGTGCAGAACTTTAGTCTTGTTGACCCTCATGAGGTTCCCATGGGGCCCTAACATTTTAGGGTAGCTAAAATCCTTATTCTTTACCCTAAATTATCCATGAACACTTATTTGGAAACACGTTGCCTTGAAACAAGATTCTTCCCTGAGATAAATGTTGCATATTGCCATTCATAACAAATGAAATCAGATTCTTATTGTTTGTGCTTTAGCTAAATTATATAATGTTTTCTCTTCTCTCATGCATTTTGAACTCTCTGGGTTTTGAATGTCAGTAGGTGGATGAATAAGATAAATTTTCTCAACTATTTGCCTAATTTGTAAAGGATCTGAGCAGAACTGTAGAACTGTTAAATTGATGACCTGGTATTTTTCTTCAGCATCTTGTTTTCCTGTGTTATTTAGATTGAAATGAGAAATTTACATAATCTTAATGACAATATATATTTTCATTTTTTTCAATTGGGGATGCTCCCCCTTCGCCCCCCCCCGCTCCCATGCGGTCCCTGAGATATCCCGTGGGAGAGACATACAGAGACCACCGGAGAGGGTGCAGAGAGAGAGAGTTTATTCAACATGGTCTGGGGTATTTATAGGTTTAACAACCAATGGGGAAAGGGTTAACTAAGGGCCAATAAAGGGACTTCACCTAGCTCTACAAGAAAGGATTCCCGCATACTAAGGTAGGGAGACAAGAATTCTCCCAAGAGGTTTTGGGAAGAAGAAAGGTGATTCAGGGAAAAAAGACAGAGAATCCATTTTATATTACACTAAAAACTTCAGTTTTTAGGGCATCCTGGCTGGCTTCTTCATTTTCTTCACAAATCCATTTCTGGCATGACTTCTTCCATTCCTGATACTGTAAGTCCACTCCCACATTTTTCTTTTTTCTTTTTTTTTTGCCTGTGCACCATTAGATTCTCCAGAGAACATGAATTTTTATTCTTCAAGTATGAAACTCAAATGTTATCTTAAGTCATACAGAATGCCTCTCTAATCCCCCCAACTCTTAAACAGGCAGAATTTCATTAAGTTTTCATTTTATTTGTAGATTCAAAAGTATCATAGTGCAGAATACAACTTAAAATGTGTAAAAAACTCAGCAAAGTCATTCTTTAGAAAAATGTAGACACTCACTTCTGTGTGTGTCATTGGATGCCAGCAATATCAATGTGTGTTTTGGATATTATCTCAAAGTTCTAAACACTGTAACATTAATACAAGTCTAAATATTATTTAAATAGCCTACTTCTTAGGTTAATGCAAAATTATTTCCACTTTTGTTCCAAATAACTTATGGGGTTTTTTTAAGAATTCTACAGCATTTTTTTTTTGTTTATTTGGTCTTATTTTGTGTATTGTTAAAAATGAAGGGCATTTTCTCTTTTTTATGATGATAGAATATAGATGAAATCCATCTGCTTTTACTTGGGCAATGAAAAATTAGTTGCCTATATCTGAATTAGTCACTCAAGTCACTTTTCATAGGCAATATAGAGAAATAAGTAATTCTAAAGTGAGATTTTTAAATAAAATTTGGATTAACTGACCTCTGATACAAAACGAAGAAAAATAGAATTAAAAAAAATAAGTTAAACATAAAAATCCATTTTTTTCTATTTTATGTATTATTTTATTCTTTTGGCATGGATTTGCTGTTTATCTCTCAGCTGTCAGTAGTTTCCCACTGGGCATCTTACTTCAGAATGAATACCATGCTTATCTCCTTAGCTGTAAGTTTCAGGAAGTTTTATTTCAAGATATTACTTCAAATGAGAATTGCATTTCCAATCTCATCTGTGCCTTCTGACTCTTTGTCAGTTAAATTGGAATCTAAAAATCGTAAAACCCACTTAACTGAAAGTACAAACAGGTTGGGTTGCTTAGATGTGTGTGGGGTTGGTTGGGTGAATTAATACATCCTTATGTCACACCTCTGATTCAGACCGCTTACTCTGTGACTAGCAAATAAGAAAGAGTGGCTACCACAAACACGTAAGTGCTTCTTAGGACAAAACTCTCTTAGCTCAAACTTAAGAGTAGCATGAGGAGAAAACCAAACAAAGAAATTACAAGTATATATTCTTCACTAATAATATAGCTGTTGGTTCTCAACACCTAATTAGTGGTCTGAGATCCAATAAATTTTTTCAACAATACTTTCTCTAGTGCCTGTAAGGTAAAAACTATCACTTTATAAGAGAATGTTATTGTCAAAAAGCTTAAGCTGTTTATGTATTTCAAAAAAAATTTTTTTTTTTGTCTACTTGCCTCAAAATACTGACAGCAACAGATTTCCAGGTCTACCAAAGAACAGTATTAGGCTTAGCTGTTTCATCAGGAAATCATAAAGATTGTTGCTGTGAAAAAGTAGCTCACTCCAGTTCTACATGACCTTTTCGAGCAGCTACCTCTTCCATAATGCTGTGCAAAACCTACTTGAGACATGTAGCAAAACCAAATGTCCAGAACACAAGTGAAGGGAAAAATGGCCATGCTTGTCACATTTATTGTTGCTTCTGTGAAAGCAACAGAGGAGCACTGCTCTTGTTTTACACATAATTTGATTAAGGAATATCATCCCTTCACTTTCTAAACAAATCTTACCGTATTTTTCACATGACCAGTCATAGACTTGAGGCTAAACCTAAGCCTTTACATTTGACCAGATGGATTGATCTCCTTTTCCACAAGTAATGTGAAAGTAAAAAAATAAGGAAATATTTGTGAACAGAGGTTGAAGTTTGTGTTCATACCAAAATTTGAAAATAATTCATAAAATTTGTATTTTGAGGCCTGATAATGTTTTTTATTTTCTATACTCAAACTACAAATAAATTTTTATACTCATGTAAAATTAATATTATTATAATTTAGATTCCATCATTAAAATTGAGAATCATTCTGATCACTGGTTGGTTTTGTGTCAACCAGTCATATTTATTACAATTCAAAAATAACTATTCTATAGTATTTCCAACTTGGTTTAGGTTAACTATAAATTCCCTAATTAGCATTTCAAGCTTGTGTTAATTTTCTGTTTTGAAACCTAATGTTTATTTCAAATTTTCAATACGATAAATGAGTACCAAGGACTTTAAATGCAAACTACATTAGCCACACATATAGCTCATCAGATTAAAAATTAAACATTATACACTGCTGAAACTGTCAACACATATGCAGTGCCTTTGAGTTCTACAGTTATTCCTCTTGATATCATCAGTGTTGCAAGAAGGTGAGTTTCTTACAAACAAAAACTAAATCATAACAAAACAGAATTACCTGCTTATAAACTCATATATATTTGTCTCTAGGCAGAATGACATTGCAAAGCATTACACATAATGTTAATAAAAATGACAGTTTTATATGTAGCAATAGTAGCTAAACTTTAGCAATATCGAGTCTAGTTAACTCACAGAGTTTTGATGGCAACTTTTTTCTTTCTTTATCATTTTTGCTCTCTCTCAATGACAATTTACTGGTCTCTCTATTAGTATTTTCTTTACATAACAGAAAATAGTCACAACCTCAGTATGCAGTGCCAGTAGGCGCAAGTGCAAAAGACCATGCTTCTCCATGTAAAAATATTTTATACAGTGTCAGGATCTTTGTATAAAAATATTTTAAAAATTGTTTACAGTTACTCTTGTCAATTATCCTGAATTCTTTTCCATATCTTTCTTTGAAACAAGGGTTGGAGATGCATCCCGCCAGCTTGCCAAGCTTCTAGACTATCAAAGTTTTGTCTTTTTAACTGCATGGACATCAGCCACACTGATCTTTGTAGGGTTAAACACCATGCAAAAGAAAAGCCCTTTTGCATAAATACCCTTTGTTCTTTCTCTTACCTGTTGTTTCTACAGAGAATTGCTCTGATTAGCAAACTGCTTTCCCTGATTCAAAAGGGTGAGAAATTGAGACAAGATTAGAAAATACAGGAATTAGTAGGAGAAAGGAGAGAAAGGTTAAAAAAGGATTGTAGAGAAAAAATGAGCAGAAAAAGAAAATTATACAATGAAATTAGGATTAAGTAATTATAAAGAAAGAAGAAAAGCAGGAAATGGACGTAACTGATATTGACAGAGGAATGAAAAGTAAAATCTTATGCTATGAAATGCAAGCTTTTTTTCCAGTCTTGGAGATTATATGACTGTGACAAACAGCCATACATGAAACATACCAAACATGAAAAATATTTGCAGAACTTAAAAGTAGATTTCATTCTCAGAAAAATTGTAATGAAAATGTAGAATTCAATAGAATTCATTAATATTATAGTAAGGTTACTTTTATAATTTTGATGTCTTTTTTGTTGGCACAAAATAATAAAATAAAGCTATTTTATCCACAAAAGCATTGCTACTTGGCAGCACACTACTTCAATTCTATAGCAACCCTCTGGTTTATGTTACAAAGTAGTTCTGAATTCTGAAAACATTGACATATCTGTAAGAAGTGGATTCTAAAACAGAGGGGTTTTGTTGAATTAAATATGAAAAGGAAGAATGCAATCAGTACAGAATTCCTTGTCTTATTTATTTCTGTATGGAGTTCAACACAAATCACAAGTAATACATGTTTCACTTATCAGTGTTACCAAGTTTTCATTTTTTGTTGTGTTGCAGAATATTCTAGTGACATAATATGACTGTGAGTTGTACCATCAAACCCAGAAGCACTGCACAAGGAATCAGGAAAACTGCATTGAAAGGCTACATGCTTGATCCATGCTTGTCATCTTTAGAGTCTTCCTGGAAACAGTAGTATCTAATATGGTATTTACTGCTGCTAGTTTTGTGTTGGTCTGAAAGAGGAATTGTAATTTTATCATCTTGTGGTAAGGAAGTAAATAAAATAATTGAAAGCAAATATTCCCTCATCCAAAATGTTCATTCCTGTGTTCCCTTCTTATTTCCAATCTAGCCCCTGTTGCTTGGTTCTCAGCCTCTCTCTGATCCCTCAGTACCTTGTGGTGCCACAGGAAAAGTCTGATAATTTTCCATCATTCTTCAGAGATCACAGAATATTTTAAGCTGGAAAAGACCTCCAAGTTCACCAAATCCAATATTTGACGAAACACCACCATATTAACTAAATCACAGCACTAAATCCAATTGTTTCTTGAACACCTCCAGGGACAGTGAACACTTCATCACCTCCCTCAGCAGTCTGTTACAGTACTTAACAACTCTTTCCATGATGAAATTCTTCCTGATGTCCAACCTGAACCTTCCCTGGTGTAGTTTGAGGTCATTTCCTCTTGTCCTGTTGCTCATTACCTCGGAGAAAAAAACACCTCCATCAGGCTACAGCCACCTTTCAGGTGGTTATAGAGAGCAATAAAGTCCTCTCTGAGCCTGCTTTTCTCTGGGCTAAACACTCCCAGCTCCCTCAACTGATCCTGATCTTCATATGATTTACCCTCTAGATCCTTCACCAGCTCCACTGCCTTTCTCTGGATATACTCCAGCATTTCAATGTCTTTCTTGAAGTGAGAGGTCCAGATGAAAGCCTTTGTTTCAGTTAGGGGTTTTTGTGTGTGTGTGTTTTCTTTCTTTCTCCTTTCTCCTTCCTTCTTCCTTTGTTCCTTTCATATGTTTGTGGGTGTGCTCATCTGCTTTTTAATTTGCCTGTTTTACCCCAGCATGGCATAAGAACAATACCAACTGGAAGAACAACTACACAATTATTTTCATCAACCTGATAACTGTGTTACTATAATACATGTCCTTCCATTGTCCTTACTTTTCCTGTATTTATAAATAGTAGTTGCTGTCTAGTACAGTATCTTGCATTGGGATGAAGGATAAGATCTTTCCTTGTTATTCTCTAGCCAATCACAACATGATTGCTACAGTACCTCCAAAAGTTTGGAAGACTGTCTTGAAACTCACTGTAGCATTGACTGGCAGTCCCTTTCAAGGTAAATACAATTTCCCCTTCATCCAGAGGTATTCCCTCTGCAGAAGGAAGGATAATTTTTCTTTTTATTAAAGAATGCCCATGGATCTCATTGGGATGGATTGAGAAACTGAGTTTTGTGTTCTCTAGGGACCTCATGCAGACTGTTAGCCCTAAAGCAATAAATGTAGGAAAGGGAGGGTATCTTGTAAAGAGTTGCATCATGCAAAATGAGTAAAAAATATGTTAAAGAATGCAAACATTCTGTGGTTAACTTCTTGCCCATATTAACCATAGGAGAGTAATCCAAATACCATTAATGTCAAACTTAAACTGTCACAGATGATGATCATGTTTCATTCTTTCTTCTGAAACAGTGAAAAACAGTTAGCATAATCTTGCTCATTCAGAGGCATCAGAGTAGGAGACTAAACTGTTAATGGTCAGTTCCAAGGCAAAATGAAATGCAAAGATGCAAATTTCCATAGTACTTCAAAATGTATGTGATCACAATCAGTTATAAGCAAATCTATATTCTCCTTATAGAGAGACAGAGCTAGTATCTAAGACTGAAAAAGAAAGAATGTCTGAATATTTCTATAGAGAGACTAAGTCCCAGAAATAAGGGTGGAATTAAAAGTAATGGTTACCTGTAGAAGGGTCTTAGGAAAAAAATAATCATATAAGCTTTGAGGGATTGTTACACTCCAGTTTTAAGCTTTACACTTAACTGGGAATATTATTCATATTTAAGACTTTTAAGTTTGCTAATCAAACTTGGACAAGTCTTTGGTTCGTTATTACCTCGAATTCATGTCCCAAGAAAACATTGCTGCACTTTCTCTAAGAGAATTTCTTTTAATTTAATAAGAAAATAAAACATTTTGGCAGAGAGTTTTTACAGGGATAACATAACCAATGCAGAAATATTTCACCAAAACACCCTGCACAAAGACCCATTCCACAAAAGCACCCATCACAAAATAGTCAATATACTAGCTTACTAAAACACAACTTATTGGTTTTAAGTTACCCACAAGTGGAAGAAAAGACTAGAAGAAGAAAAGAGAGACTGAGAAAAGAAAGAAGAGAGAAAGAGGGGAAGAGGAAAGAGGAATAGTTACCACCAAGAGGTCCCGTGTTGGGAGAGAAGGTGGACCTCCCAAAATGGAGACCCTGTGTGTTTCTTTTATATGGTTTGGCTATGGTAGCCACTCCTCCCAGGTGCCACATCTGGGTCACTGACCACTCGATGTCCCCTTAGCCAAAGTGAGGACTACAACAGCTAATCAGAGGCTCCAGGGGGCGCGATGTGGGCAGGCTACCAGGCAAGCCTTCCTTGATTGACAACCCAGCTACATGGTTCTCGGTGCTGCCATGTGCTCTCCATAGATATGACCATGTTGGCTGCAGGCCTTGCCATGTGTTTTCCCTGCTGTGTGCTCTGTGGACAGCCTTATCGTGTGCCTGCGGGCCTAGCCTAGTCCTTCCCACACACACACTCTCACAGTGAGTTGGATCAGACCCATATGAATATATAATTCAGTGACATTCGAATCCAGTGTCTTACAGGGGTATAATAACATTTTCAAAAAAGACGGATATTTATTTTTTCTTCAGACTGATACACTAATCTTAATTTTTGAGAAAAAAGAATGGAAAGAGATCATTATCCTTCTTCATATCTCTCCTCACTTGTGCCACCTATGTACACACATACATGCACACTTGTGCTATCTATGTACCTGTATACTTCAGTGCTGAGAAAGCTGAGGTGGTGTCATTACTGCTTTTCATGCTGCTAGTTATAGTTAGTGCTACTTCGTGTTCAATCTGTATTTTAGTCCTGTAGTTTTCACTGTAAGGGCTTTGGGACACAAACCATTCTTTTGTTAGACTATGGATGTAGTTTAGGTATACCATGCTAGAATATGTATGCAGTTTAGGTATATATTTATTCAGCTTACCTATATCACATGTTCTTGGTGTAACTATTTCCATTATATCAGCATAAAACATTTCTTGAACTGAGTCCTTCATCTATGAATAAGGATTCGAAAGCTTTCAACTATGCGACTAACAGGCATAGAAAAAATGGGAGGGGAGAGAAAAAAGCATATTGCATACACTAGCTGGCAAATTTCAAAGATATGCAAAAGCATGTTTGTCCATATGAGAAATGATTAGTTTATAATAGTTATGAAATCTGAAAATATTTTGTGATCTTACTTTTTGTATAAGGGTCTGCCTGGGATCTTCTGGAGGATGATGATTTAGTTTTAACATCAAACAGAAGAAGTCTTCGCTGGTGTTTATGCTTAATATATAGCAGGGAGGAAAAAAAAAGACTTAGTGATACAGACTTTTAATGAAACAACTTGATTTTGTACAAAAGTAACATCAGAAAATATTTTGTTAGACTGAAAACTTCTCGGGCTGCTTCATACAGCCATTGAAAGGAGTAACTAGTGCAGCTCAACACTGAAGCTCCAGTGACCTAAATGCACTGTAACTTGAATCAATGATGAAGTTGAGTAAAGAGAAAAAAACTAAGTAAGGAGCAACAAATCTCATCTAATTCACTGTTGACTGAACACTTAACAGAAAACACCACTGCAAAGAAAAACTCCAGTCTCTGAGCATGAAGCAGAGCTCCAAGGTCAGCTAACCTACTTACTGAGGATTAAGAGGTGTTATGATTAGACAAAATTGTGACCTTTAGGCATATGAAAGGCATAAAACAATGTCATTGCATCACTGGGAGGCCTGTTCCTAGTTACTGATAACCATCTGAATCTCTGTTTTGATGGAAAGTTACCTGCCCATAGGTCTTAATATGGCTTCTCCCACTTAGCTAGGATCAAATCTGATGCTTCTCTTAATAATAGTTCCTGAAATGAGACTTCTGTAGCATGACAGAGAGATGAACTCCATACAGTCAAGGGTCAGTTTATAAACTTGGTAAGACAGACTTCTTCAGCCAGTGAATCCAACATGAAGCCCATATTGGGATACTCCCCCTAAGAGAAGATAGAGCAGAAATTACTACGGTATCCATGCTCTGTTTTTTGACTCTTCTACAAGCATCTGCTACTGAAGAAAACATATTGCACTATATGGATTTAGGATCTCAAAAGGACCTTGACAGTCTTATCTCCTTAATAACTTCGTTATCTTGCTCTACAGTAGCATAGTATAAATGATTCTCTTTTAAAAATCAAACTTATCTTAAAGTGCATACATATATTTTGAGAAAAGAATAAACATCATGTGGCATATTTCATGGGTCTTGAAATCAAGCCTTGAGACTGGATGATTGAGCTGGAAAAAACTGAAGGCAGTAAAAAAGAAGTGACAGAAAGGTAAGGTAACAGGAAGAGAGAACTTCTGAGGCAGAAAGAAGAGGTGGTGGAGAAATAAAAGAAGCTAGACTGGGAAAGCAGCCTGATTAGTGAAAAAGGGGGGCTAGAAGAGCCTAAGAGTATGTGAAACATCTATTTAAATGTATAAATGAAAGAAGTTACAAACTACAGAGTATGAAAAATGCATGTATAGAGAGGTGGAGAGCAGAGTCAAAATGAAAGATACATGAAACGAAGTGGAGAAGCAGAGAAACTTGAGGCCAGTTAAGTAGGTGGTCTGAAGGAGTAAAACACTTTAGAAGGAAGACATTTTTAGGGGGAGCCTGGGTGAAAAGTTCTACTTGTAGTGAGTTTTGATGATAATCCATGTGAATGTTTGGTTTGAGAAGCAGAATATCAGTGTATAATAGAATCCAAAGGTAGTTTCTTATGTTTGAGTGTTTATCAGCTGTGATGATGCATGGCAGCACTGTATTAGCAATGAAATAATTAATACATTTTTAAAAGAATAAGATAAAATATGCTTTAGGTTAAGAAACCTGCTTAGGAACCATCTTGTTTAGTCATCCTTCCTTTATACCAGTATAGGTGTTTTTTGTGAGAGCTTTTGTTTGTTTGTTTGTTTTTTGGTTGGATTCTTTTTGGTGTGTGTGTGTCTGTTTGCTTTTTGTTGTTCTGTTGTTTTTTGGTTTTGTGGGTTTTTTTTTTGGGGGGGGTGTTTGTTTTGATTTGGGGTTTGTTTGTTTGTTTGTTTTAACGTATAACAAAATTCCTCCTTCCAGTGACTTTCAGAGGCTTTTTTGTTGTGGTGGTTGTTGTGGAATTTTTTTCTTTTCCTTGTGATTGCACTCAGATGACTGATTAAGAAAAGCTGCATATGGTCCAAGACATCCATATCACCTAGTGGTGTGCCTGAAAAGTTTGTGCTTTCCTTCTTTATCTTATGACCATCCCAGTGTGCATGTGCCCATCCCCAGGAGTCTGGTGATGGAGATACATCACCCCTAAATATCTGAGCTATTTGTGAACTTTTATGCTGCTGGACTATAGGAGACCACCTCTTTGACGTACAAGTATTAGCATTTGAAATAAACAGGAAATTCCCCACTACAGATTAATTCTTTTGCTTTTCTAATGTTTTCAACCTCTATTTTCTAAATCACAGCTATCTGAATCTCAGGGAAGAATTCAAGCATTGAATAACTCCCAAGGACACTTAAGTCAAAGTAAGTCCCAAGATTCTTCTACAACAGAGCCATATTTCTTTGATATTCTCTTTTATGTTCTAGAGGCATTTTCTTTGTGTGCTTAGATGCATTACAATCTGAATAGATAGAAGTTCAAGCACCTTAAGTCTTTTGTGATTTGAAGATGATGAGGGAATGGGAAGTCTTTGACTCTTCCTTTGAACCCAAATAAGCCAGGAAGGTTAATCATAACAAATGATGCTCTAGTCAGGCAGATTATATTGAGATAATTTATAAAGGTCAGGGTTCTGAGTAAACTCATACATAAGTTTCTGGTCCCTGTTAACTGGTTTTAGTTCTGTTCCTGTCTATTGACTATGTAATTTACTAATGAATAAATAATCTGATTAATAATGATTAGAACTCTCTGTCTGCTTCTTCCCACTAGCGTTTCTTCCCGTTTTTTTCATTCTGGCTCTTTATGGCTCGTGTTTCTGGTGCTCAGTGACCCACTCACAGCTAAAAATAGGGATATGCTCTCTCAGAACTAGTGGCAGGGCTCACCAGTCATGAGGTCAGGTTGAGAAATGTGATCTGTGACATGGAGCATTTTCATGCTGAGGATATAACAACACACATCTCTCTGATGGTGCATAGTTTAGCATTCAGTGAAGATCAGTAAGAGCAGTTTTGTAGGGTGAAATGGTGCTGAGGGTTCCATCTTAGCCTAGCCCATGGACTTAATATCATTTTTCTTCTGAAGTGGAATCAGTACTTCTGTCAAAATGTCACTGCTTCCTCAGGGCTCTCCTCAGTGTTTTCCTCAGTGCTTAATTCAAATAAGTCTCTGTGATATTTCCTAAATTTGATAGATACAAATTTTTGGACTCTTTTTGTCTGCAAAAATCTGTGGGTCTGCCAATGAGTCCTTTTGCATGAAATGTACCCCAATTGTAGTATATTGTTCTCTGGTAATTTTTCCCTATACGACTACTTAATTATAAAATATTGTTTATATGTACAATAGGGTTTATATTTTTCCACTAATGTCTATTATATTGCAGAAGTATTTTGCTGGCTAAAGAAAAAGAAAGTTTTCCAGGATTTTCTGAACTTGTTTTGCCACAAGTCCAGTTTATCATTCATCTAATAAGAGTTGATGAGTCAGACTGTCAGGGTTGTTTTTTTTTTAATTTACCCTACAATGTAGAATCCTAAAACTGTTGTCCTTACGAAAAGAATTTTCTTGCTTTATTCACAAAGATTAAATGTTCTAAACTGTTTGTAGTGCCAAACATTGAAGAAAAGTCCAGATAATGAAGACAAAACTACATTAGTAATTATTGATCATTCTTTTACATGTGTAAAGGTACCATTCATTCATTCATTCATAGAACAACAGAAGAAATCCTTATTCTTAAAGTTTATGCAAAACTTAGATCTAATATCTTGATATTTTCTTTTTTTCATTATTCACTCTTGTTCTCAGGCCTATTGAAAAATTAAAACTTTCCCCAATTACATGTAAATTTATCAGGAAAGTGTATAGGAAAACAGACTTCTGTAGAAGACCATAAATGTTGCCTCTTTAATATTTTCAGCCCTGGTCTAATAACAGCAGTCCCTTTATCACTCATCATCCAGATTACTGAGAGATACAAATGTTTAGGCCAAGGAGTCTCAAAGATTATAGAAATATAAACATTGATTTACCATGCCATCCTTTGGGAGAATAGTCTGTCTATAAGCCTGGTAAAGTAATAGGAAAAGAGCTACTCTGCTCTGAGTATTTCAGTGAACATTTTCAAATGTTTACTTGAGTACAAAGCCAAAAATATGTTCCTATGAAAACTGGAAGTGACAACAAAAAATACTTCTTATAATAACATTTCAAAGTGCTGGTCAGATTATTTGTGTTCTTCTTAAACTTCATTGAAGCCCATTCTCTCTCTTTAATGTATTTTAGCATCCAAGATATCTTGAATGTAATTTCTTACCTTACTTTAATAAATGTAGCCTGAAATTTTTAACTAATCTGGAGATTTATTTTAAACAGTGCAACTGTAAATTAAGTTTTGAGAACAAAAGGAAAAAAACAGAAGTAGAAGGAATGAAGAAAACTCAAATTAATCTTGTTCTGCAGATGAATTGATTTTTATTCCATTATTTACTTTTCTATGATCCTTGCCAGTGACCTTGACTTTATTTGTGCAGAAGAAACATTTTGCCAGCTATATGGCTTGCTTTTAATGACAACAGTAAAAACAAAATACCCACAAAGAAATTAGAAATGCATTTATCACTTTCCACTTTAAGATCTCAAAGCATTTAATAAACGTTTACTAGTTAAGCTTCATTCTCAATCCTGTGAAGATAAACACATTATAGATTTCTGTTTAAATATAGGACAAATGAGCCACAGCTGAAGTCAGATGGCTACCCCTGCCATGATCCTTGAAGGGATAGAAGGGCAGCACAGTCCAGATAGAGTATAGCCGGAATGGTGATTTATTAAGGGAGCATCAGGCTTTTATAGGGATCTGGGGGAAATTTCTAGAAGGAGGGTGTAACTTGAGTGGAGACTAGACATATATGGAAAGATAGGCAAGGAACAAGACCAAATAGGGAAAAATATAGCCTTATATGGTCGTGCCACACTGCAGCAAACATGAACCAACCAAAAGCAAGGTACAACTGAGAGGAAAATTACAGAACTTGGCATAGTACAAAACATTATATTGCAACTGTATAATATGAACTGTAAATTGTAAGAAACTCAGATCTTGTTAGTCTATCTGGGAACATGCCTTCTTCTTTCCTTTGGGATAGCTCTTTCATTGTAATCCCTCTTCAGCCTGTAGGTCGCGACAATCTCATTCTGTACTTTCTTCTTTTGGTGGTAATTCCTTAACGCCACATACCCCCATGCAAAGCATGTCAGCAAGAGACAGCAAGAGGAGCCTGGGGCCTGATCCTTCACTGTTTTGGGTTCTGTACGTAACTGGTGACACCTTTCCTGGGTGTGCATGAGGAATTGCTGGTTTAGAGAGTCAGCCCCCTGGACAGGTTTCATTCATCTCAGACTGGTATAAGCAATCACATCAAAATGCACAATGTTACACGGTGACAAGATTCCAATCACTAGCACATTGTCTACCAAAAACCAGTTCCTGCCTGTTTTGACCCCTCTCATGGGATATCACAAGGCTGTGTTCACTCAGCTTTTGCCTTACAAAAGTGGGATATACTTTTAAAGAAGTAAAACTCTTTAGCTCTGTTTTCATTTCTGCATTGGTTTTTTTTCACTCATTTAAATTTCTTCTCCATCCAAAATTTTTCAGTGAATAGAGAAAAGAAGGAATCCCCACACACCATTTTTTAGATTTAAAAAAAAAATGTTGAAGCAAGATGAAAATATTTTCTATGGTTTTGTTTGCTTTGTTTATAAATCAAGAGATTTAAAAATTGACATTAAGATCCAATAAGGCAGTTTAACTCAATTTAACAAAGAAGTCAGTGTTTTTCCAAGCTATCAAGTTAGTGCCTTATTAAAATCCCAGTGGCACTGAAGTATCTGAGGTGGGGAAAAAAAGGTTAAACTGCATATCAACTACTGAAGTCAGCTGAAAGGATGTAGAGCCCAATTAAACCTTCAGCATTGCTCTCGCTCATAAACACTTGCTACTTTATTCCCTCTGGAACAAATTTCGAGGCAGCTAAAGTGGGAACCCAGCAAGAACCTTTTCATGAGATTTCTATTATTGAGCCTCAGGTCCAGCCCAGTCCTTCTGGGTGAAAAGCTTCATACTCCCTCTCTATTAATCATCATCTGGCCTTCTAACACCTGGGACTGACTCCAACTCCCACTGTTGCTATATTGACAATATTCCCTGTTGATTTCCTCATTTTCTCAGCCAAGGCTAGAATGACCTCTTTAAAATTCTTTATAAACGTCAGTAATTGCCACATCAAACTTCAATTCATTACTTTCCCAGGCCTCATGTATTTTGATGATATGAAAGTTGACCACATTTACATGCAAATTGAAGTTTTATATTAATAAGGGCCAGTAAAAAGAGATTGCATGGTAATACTCCATTATGACTTTTAAATACATTTGCCCATGTCTCAACTTGGTATTAGCATGGTCAGACCATGAGGAAATCATGTTGGTCTGATTGCAATTTTGTTTTCCAATTGAAAGTACAATTTCATCAGGTTTCCCTGTCATTTCTAATAATGACTTAAGTTTGCTTGCTAAATTGAAGAATTTCTCCAGGCCTCTATATGGGCTCGGAAACAGGTGAGGAGACAGCTACTTCTATACACAGTGCTTCATTATGAGCCACCACTATATTCAACCCCATAAGGCTTGTTTGATGATAGAAACAAAATTACTGAAGGTCTAGTGCAGCTGAGATTGCATAAGCATAATTGATTAAGCATATGACTGATTAAGCATATTAACTTTTAACATAAAACTTTGGAAGCATAACAGTTCATCTGTGAATGAGTCTTTAATGCCCTGACAAAAGGGTCCTTAACCTTTTAGACTATTATTTCATTGTTTGGCCTCAGATTTTCTACAAACTTATATTCTAGGAGGAAAAGAAATACAGTGACATTTTGGAAAAAAAAAAAAAAAGAATTATGTATGTAAATGCAAAAATTCAAGAAATCACTTTTCTACAGTTAGAAATCTTAGAGAGGATGTAATCACAATATCAAATCCATGACCCCATAAAATAGCATTCATGTTATTGATTATAAAAATTAAATTTAATTTCTTATTGGACAATCAAGCAATTAAAAATGTTGCTTATCAATGGCAGGTTACAGGAGAATTAAAAAAAATGGTCTGTATAGCTGTAATATCACAGATATTCCTAAATGCTGTTAAATGTACCTTTTCAGGATGGTTTCATAAAGACCAATAATGCTGCCAAAGAGAAATAGAAAAGTACACTTATAAAATGCGCTTATATAACAATATACGTGATATGTTAGAAAGCCAAGCAAAAATGCAGCAAGCTTATTCATGTAGAGGCTTTTTGTATTCCAAGACCCCTCAGGGTCAGTGGGATTACCATGCAAGCACATACACAAGGGCTTGTTTGTGCAAACTCTAGCTTTCAACTGTAATCTTCTAAGACAGCAATAAGTGACATTCCTTGAATGTGCACATTTGTCATTGCAATAATGTTGGAAATAGCTGATGTAGTAGAGATGGACTGTACACTTGCTACTTAAAAATGAAGCTGTTATCCAATAGGACCTTCTGGTTAGGCAGATTTCTCCTGTTTATGCGAAGTCCCACAGATGTCTGTCAACTCAGAGAAGGATTGAATGAATCTTTATGTGGATATTTGAGTTAGAATTGATAGTTCAATATCATTTATATCTTCTCAGAAGTGTGCCTTGCTCAGGGCAAGTAGGATGACAAAGCTAATTTTATTAAAACACTTCCTCATTGTTCTCTTTTATATCAGATAAGTTTTCAACAGCAGCTTGAATAGAGAGAGGTCAATGAGCGTATGATAATACCATAACAATTCTTATCAGTGTTTATAATAAATATTAACGCTGGGAATTGTTTAACTTATCATTCCATGGTCTCAGTTGCCCTTATTTGCTATCAAAATACAGTATTATGAATTTATTTGATAGGTCTGCCTTCCAAACAAAAGCAGCTACAAGTAAATTGATTGTCCTAATAAAAAGTCTAGTCATTAAGATCATCATGTGACTAAGGTTCTTTTAGTCCAGCGCACAAGAGATCAGTGCCTGTTTCAAAAATTCCACGAACTTTGTTTGTAGCTTGTGTATAATAGTCAAGATGAGGCTGAATCTTCAGAAGTACTCTTTGCTCTTTCTAAGTCAGCTTGAAATTTCAGGATGAGAAATCTTTGCACTGAGTGATGCCAACTCCCTTTTTCATAATCAAATATGGAATGAGGGTGCTTTGCCTACCTGGTTGCAGTTGGGGAATAGATTTATTGCCTCTTCAGCTCTTTGAGAGGTGTTTTGTTTGTCTTGTTAGTCTCTTATGGTAACTTGAAAGAACAAAATTGATAGTGAGGATATGAGTGCGAGAGTTTTTCTTTGGGACAGTATGGAAAATGTAATTATGCTTGATTTCTACTGAAAATGGTCTTGTTTAAATAGAAAATAATTTATCTTGAAAAACCTGAATAAGTCTATGTGTATAAATATATGTATATATTTGTTTATAAAATGGCTAAAATATTCTTTAAATTATAGAATCATAACATTATTTAGGTTGAAAAAGATCTTTAAGACCATTGAGTACAACTGTTAAGTATTCTGCCCAAAGAAATAAAGCCTGCAGATAACAGGTTACATTAAAAAAGAAAGAGCACCATTAAATGAAGTGGTAATTAGAAATGTCTACTGATGATCATGGTAGATTTCAGGAAATCAGAACTGTTTAACAGTTAAGATGTAAAAAAAACAAAAAAAAAATTAATGATGATTATAAGTAAAACTCATGATTTCTCTCACATGTTTTTTTTTCCTCATCTACCACATAAGATCATCAACAGGAAATCCACAAAGTACATGCAAGTCTGCATAAGAACTAATGCTGGAAGAAAATGTATCAGGATCAGGCAAGTGTTTCAGAGCCTTAAGAGAGTAAGCCTTAGCTTATCTGTGCAAATGCAGACTGTCATTAAAAAGAATATCCAGACATCATGAGTGAAACCATAGTTAATATGATACAGAAAACTTTAATTCCTTCTTCATGAAACTGTAAGGAATGAAAGGCAGAAGGACCTGCTCAAATTATTTTCAAAGCCATGTTAATTCCCAAAGGAGTCAGCACAAGGTAATTCAAAAGTTTTTACCTTGGACATATGTTTCTGATGATGTTTCATGGAGGTACAGATAATTGATACAAAAAGTCAACAGCAACTTAAAACCAAACAGACATATAAATAACACTTGACTATGTAAGAAATTTAAAGGAAAATGGGAAAAAGAATACAAAGGTGTATGTTAGAAATAGGAGCTGAAGAAAGAGTACACAGCCTCATACCAAACACCAAACAGGTGATGTTCTAGCTTGTTGCTAGTAGATATTACTGTTCTGGACTCAATAGGACCATGTTTTTCTTGTTTCACCCAATGTCAAGACTGCTGTCTCTCACACCTTGTACAGAATTATAGAATTTAATCAGGTTATTCCTATATGCTTATTTTAATACTCCAGCTCCTCTGAAGATCAGTGCCAGATGTCTGCTTCCTCATAAGTTCATTACTAACCCAAAATGTGGAATGACACCAATAAGTAGAGTCCAGACTCTGTCTGATTTCTGAAGAGTGTCAAATGATTGAGGCACTGATACTATGCTCAAACTCTGAGGACTGAAGGAGGAGTATACTGTGTATTGCAGTTGCACTCCAGTGTTTCAGGAATGGAAATTAAAAAGAGGTTAAGGTTTTATGTATGTGTTACTCTACAGCTATGCATAGTTTAGCAGCTTTTGTGCAACTGACCTGTGTATTGTTCCAAAAGAGATGTGAATTATTTGTGAAGAATTAAGAAGATACTGCTGACTCAAAAAAGATATAGGAATAATGCCTTCCAAGAGATGACAAGGGGTTATTCTTCAGGCTGAGCAACAGAGGTAGTTTATTGGCCTATCTTCAGTTACGCTAAAATAATATAACATAACAGTAAAGTAGAAAGAAAGTATTCTTAATATTCATTGAGCATAAGAGAAATAAAGTATTAAACTGCAATAAGAGAAATCAGAGTTGTAGGTTGGGTAGGAAACACAAGAAGTGAGAGCCAAATATTGTAACAGAGTGCCTGGGGAGTCTGCAGAAGGTCCATCACTGGACCTGTTAAAGAACAGATTAGATAACACTTGTTGGAAAAGACTTACCTGCAATTATTTCAGGATCTGCCCATGAGACTGTATTACAAGATTCCACAAATTCTTTCTCAGCCTATTTTGCTAAGAGGAGTCTAAATTTTTAGGCTAATGTAATGAAGAACACAAGTATTTCTACTCTCTAGCTCTGATTAAAACTGTTTATAGTATCTCAAACATTTCTTGTTATTGTTTGTATTAATTACTGTGACTTGTGTATTCATTTAATGTTTGTTTTACTCTGAAACTACATGACAGTCTTTCTTTTTGTGTGGACTAGGAATTCTGAAGTTTAACTTAATAAACAAGTATTAATGGATTTTAGAATTAACTTTGTAATAGTTTCTGTAGCAAAAGCCAGAGATATCTCATGGGAAGAAAGCAAAACACAGGACTACAAAAGTTTATGCAAGGCATTGTCTCCAAATTACCCCAACATTATTTCTCACCTTCAATTGAAAAAAAAGGAATTTGGTACATTATCTAAATATCTGAAGTATTATGTCAACCTCTGACTCAGTTCTCCAGAATATTAATTTCCATTTCAGTATATTTATGTATTAAATGGTTGTGTGGGTGAGGTTTTAGATTTGTTTTTGGTTTGTAGCTTTTTTGAGCAGTTATATAGGAAATAAGAGTACTTGTTCCCTTGTGGAGAAAGGGAAATGAAGGGTTTTTTTCATTCTCTGTCCTAACTAATTTATATAAGAACAGAACAAGAATTACCCCATATATGGGAACAAGGAACTATATAGACCATATGCAGTTGAAGCAGACAGAAGTTACTTTAAAAGCAGTTAGTGTGGGCCATGATAGCTATTCATTCACATTCATCTGGCCTTGTTCTTCATCTTAAAAAAGCTGTGATGAGGCAGACTTTATTTTTATTTTTATTTTTTATTTTATGTTAGTGCTTGGTTTTCTAGCCTCACTGTACTCCAACTGCATTGATCTGGAATATGGAGTAGTTCTGACACAAAATTTCTCCTAACAAACTGATAGGATTCTTATACTACTGCAACCAACTTTTTTCTCCCTTTTGTGAAAATAAAGAAAGATCAAACTTCTATCTGCTCTTTGGTCGTTTTTTTCCTATAATATTTTTTTAAAAAAATTCACAGAAATCTTTATTATCGACAGAAAGTTAAAACAGAATGAGAAAAAGCTTGTAGATATCATATTTAGCTATTAAACAAGACAGAAATATGCTTATCTGCTTTATGACAAATGCAGCTTTATTTCAAAGTATTTTGCAAAGGCCGTGACTATTATTCATCACCTGATTATCAACTGTAAAGGCTTTTATTAAATACCATCCCCATTCAACCATTCATCATTTTCATATGAAAATAGTAAACAATGACTATTGCATGCGTAACTCTTCAGTACTGTAAAGTAGAGGACTGAAGTGTGTTGTCCTTCCTATGATATTTCAATTTAAACATGGCTGCATTGCAGTAATGTCACATCTTGTTTACACTGTGGACTTGGTGGTAGACAGGGATCATTTCAGGGGTAACAGTGAGAAAAATACATTACACACTCATCATAACCATAAAAGAAACTAAAGAGAAAGAGACATACTGATGCACATGCAGCTTCTATAATAGAATAGAAGAATAGGATTGCACTGAGAAATTACAAAGACAGTAAGTTTAGAAGAGAGTTACCGCTGCACTAAACTGTTGAGCTTGAGTCAGATGATATTACTTCTAACACCTCTGGCTACAATACAGTGCTTTTGGATTCAATTTCTCTACTTTTTTTTGTTGTTGCAGTAAAGGCAATTCCCTTGTGCTTTGATTGTTGAGATTATTCTGTTTTATATAGCTTCCCCCTTCCTTTTCTTTCCCTCCTCTTTTTTTGTACTAGTGTTATGGGTGTGAGCAAAGATTATACAGACTGCATTTTTTTAGATAAAAATTAATTTTGAGTTAAGGATAATAATAATAATTAAGGATATCCACATACAGAAAAACTAAATTCAGTAGACATCTCATTTTTATGTGCCTATATCACATAATCACAGAATCAATTAGATTGGAAAAGATCTCTGAGATCATCAAGTCCAACCTATGACCCAACACCACTGTGTTAATTAGACCACGGCACTGAGTGTCACAGCCAGTCTTCCCTTAAACACTTACAGGGGCAGTGATTCCACCACCTCCCTGGGCAGTCCATTTCAATATCTAATCACCCTTTCTGTGAAGAATTTCTTCCTAAAGTCTAACCACCCATCTCCTGGTGCAGCTTAAGACTGTGTCCTCTTGTCTATTGCCTGTTGCCTGGGAGAAGAGGCCAAACCCATCTTGGCTACAACCTCCTTTCAGGTGGTTGTAGAGAGTGATGAGGTCACCCCTGAGCCTCCTCTTCTCCAGGCTAAACACCCCCAGCTCCCTCAGCCTCTCCTCATAGGATGTGTGGTCCAGATCCTTCATCAGCTTTGTTGCCCTTCTCTGGACCTACTCCAGCACAGGAATGTCCTTTCTGAACTGAGGGGTCCAGAACTGGACACAGGACTCAAGGTGCGGCCTCACCAGTGCCAAGCACAGGGGAATAATCACTTTCCTAGGCCTGCTGCCCCCACTGTTGCTAATACAAGCCAGAATGCCATGGACACACTGCTGGCTCAGGTTCAGCCAACTGCCCATCAGCTGGGTCACTTTCCAGCCACTCTCCTCCCAGTCTGTAGTGTTGCATGGAGATATTGTTTTTGGTGACTATATTCCCCACTTCTAATAAAGAATGGAGGTTTTCCTTTCCCCTCTTTTTGATATTTTTATATGTTTATAAAAGCACCTTTTATAATCCTTTACAAGAGTAGCCAGATTAAGTTCTAATTGAGCTTTTGTGTCTCTAATTTTCTCTCTGCATGACCCAATGACAATCCTTAAACACTTCCTGATTTGCCATCTCCTTTTTCCAAAGGTCAGATACCCTCTTTTTTTCCTGACTTTCTTCAAATCTTCTTGCTCAACCAGTGCAGGTCTTCTTCCCTGCCAGCTCATCTTTTGGCATATATGGATGCCTTCAATATTTCTTTCTTAAAGAATGTCCAGCTGCTTTGTTTTTAAGGGCTGCTTCCCAAGGGACTTTTCAAATAAGTGTCCTGAGCCAAAGTCAATCCTGCAGAAGTCCAGGGTAGAGGTTTTGTTGATGACCCTTCTTACTTCACCTAGTACTGAAAACTCTCTTTTCATGGTCACTGTGCCCAAGGCAGCCTCTGATCACCAGATCTCCCACCAGCCCTTCTCTGTTTGTAAACAATAGGTCTAGTGGGGGCTCACCCACCAGCTGTGACAGGAAGTTATCTTCTACACACTCCAGGACTCTCCTAGACCACCTCCTCTCCACCATGTTGAGCTCCCAGCAGACATCTGTCAGGTTAAAGTGTCCCACAAAAGCAAGGGCTGATGATTGAGAAATATCAGCCAGACACTTATAGAATAATCCACCTCTTCATCCTGGTTGGGTGGTCTATAACAGGCTCCCTATAACAGATTCCCACCACGATGTCTGCCTTGTTAACCTTCCCCCACTTCTTACCCATAGGCACTCGACTTTATCATTACTATCCTCAAGCTCCTAAATATACAGAGCCAACCCACTATCCCTCCTACCTCACCTGTCTCTTCTGAAGAGCTTATCCACTGCAACCCTCCAGTCACAAAAGTCATCTCCCCACAATTCCGTGATGGCAACTATATCACAGCTTTCCTGCTGCATAATGGATTGCAGCTCCTCCTGTTTGTTACTCATACCGTGTGTATTAGTGTAGATGCCCTTCAGCTGGGCTATTGATTTTGCCTCTAACTCTGGCTTGCCACCCCAGGTTTGTTTCTAGTGAGCCTGGTCTCATCCTCTTCCCCCTTCAAACCTATTTTAAAGCCCTCTTGATCAGCCTGTCAACTCACAGTCTAGAGTCCTTGCCCTTGCTAGATAGGTGGACCCCATGTATAGGTGGACCCCAGATGATCTGGTATAAACCTCGTATAAGCCTCTCCATGATCAAAAAAACAAAATTGTACCACTGGCACCAGTCTTGAAGCCACTTAGTATTCACATGAGTTTTCCTGTTCCTTTTGGCATTCATCCCTGCTACTGAAGGAGCATCATTTGGGGGTTTTTTTTGACCATATACATTCCATAAGTATCATCAGAAGGACTACTCAGCTGCCAAACTTCCCCTTTGTTTCTTAAGCATGGCTCTTTCTCTCTGAGTCCTAATCATTACAGATCACCAAAAATTGTAGCAAATGTAGGATGCACCCAGGTTCCAAAAGTTACAAGAGAGCCATGAGCGCACCATCATGAGGGTCAGCTGTGTAACACTATGGCTTTCTTAGGTAGATATCACTGCCCACATGAACTTTATGGTTGTCCCAGACTTGCATAGTTTTCATGCTGCAAGTGCAGACAAAGCCTGTTGTGACGATCCTCCCTCAAGTAGCTTGCAGAGGAGTGACAGACTGAGACCAAAACAGAGCTGTGAGATCAAAACAGAGCTGTGAGTTTAAGAGAGGAATGCATTTTTGTGACTGACTGAGTTTCAATGGCAAGTCAAAACTGTACATTCCAACAGCCAAAATGGAAGGAACAAAATGTCTGTGAACCAGACTGGCAACCTAAATATACAGTCCTTGTTTTCCAACTAGAGATGGAATAGCAGCAAAAAGACTAATAAATTGAAGGAAGCAAGGGGATCATTAGCTAGTGAACAGGAATGACATGAAGGTCTGTAACTAAACCTGCCTTACTTGCTGTGATCTCCTTATAAAGTTGCAACCTGGCTCTTCAGTAACCTATGTGGAAAGCTGAACTATTTCAGAACCCTTTCTTCAATGTGCTGTGCCCTCCCTTGATAATCTCAGATGAAAGCTTCATTCTCTATTGTAGTATGAGTGAAAAACAACAGAATATAGTGTGTTATCAGAAATGAAAACGGACAGATATGTGGGCTCTGTGTTTTGCTGGAAAGCTTCAGATTAGTAAGGTTACTACATTATACAATGAATGCCAGGTAAAATTGTTCAGAAATTAGAACTTAGTGAATCAGAGACTAATTTGTTAATTCCTACAAAAAGTAACCCTGAATCAGGGTTTGTTTTTTTGGTTTTGTTTTTTGTTTTGTCTTTTTTTTTTTTTCTATTGACTGACTAAGAGCTGAGGGTTTGCCTTGTTTATAGCTCTTGGAAGCTATTTTAGGAACCTAAAGTACAGGAAAAACTATTTGCAGGAAATTCAAAATTCTGCAACATGGAGTAACTAAGAAAGGAAAACAAGAGAATTAACTGCTAGGAGATTTTATACACTTTTGACAGGCATTAGCCCGTTTATGAACATAGAAACGTGATAGCAGAATTGTCATAAAATTCTGCTGCATACTATTACAGATGCTGTATTATAAAAACATTTTTATATAATTATTGATGTCATCTTAAAAGTAGTGTACTTTAACTCTCATTGATGTGGTTCAAATGTGATTTTGCTAATGGTTACTAGTGTATGTGGGAGCAGACAATTATCATGATTGGAAGAAGAAAAAAACTGAAGATTGTCATTACCTAGAGGTCAGAAAGGGATTAGAACTTGTGAACTATCCCATCCAAAAGAAGAGATCTCATCCCAGGAAGAAATGATAGAGGATCCCAATTTCCCCCGTTTTACAGTTTAATAAAACAGTTAAATAGTTGTGATATAATGTTTTATAGTAATCATAATTGTTCTGTAAATCCCCTCAGTTATACCCTTGTTTCTGATTGGTCCGTGTTTGCTGCATTGTGACACAACCATATAAGGTTATCTCCTCCCTTGTCTTTCCCTATTTGGTCTTGTCCCTTCCCTATTTTCCCTTGTTTGGCTAGGGAGAGAGAACTTCTGTCTTCTCCACCCAAGTTCCACCTCCCTTGTAGCAATTTCCCTCAGATCCCTATAAAAGCCTGATGCCCTGTTAATAAAATGCCATTCCTGCTTTACCCTATCTGGAGTGTGCCATCCCTTTCTGATCCCTAAGGATTGTGATAGGTGTACATTAATTTCTGGAAGAACTTTGCTCCTCTTATGGTTATAAGCGTCTGGGGTTTTTTCTGCCATGATCATTCTTACTGTTTAGCATAATCAGTTCCTCTTACTCCCTTATTTATTATAGGCATTTCATCATGACTAGGCTTCATGAACAAAGATTTGCAAGGGCTCTACCCATGCTTGCTACAAGTGCGCTGGTGGCTAAAAAGGCCAATGTGAGATAGGCAAGCCCGATTGCAAAAGGCACAGCGGAAAGTCTCCATCAGCACTACTGATGAGGCACGGTTCTTCCTGCATTGCCTTTTTTCCTCAAGACTGATTCTGCATGTCTTCTCAAAGGAAGCAGCAGTGTTATGAACGGTATGTCTCCATTTCTCCCGATTGGAGGCCAGAGTGGGCCATTGATGGAGGTCAATAGGGCCAAGGCTGAGGTGTTGTTTCAGGGAGTCCTTGTATCTCCTCCTTGGGGCTCCTCTCTTGCAACAGCTGGTGGCAAGTTCACCATAGAGCACAATCTTAGGGAGATGATGATCCTCCATCCTGGAGATGTGCCCTGCCCAGCGCAGCTGCGTTTTCAGCAGCATGGCCTTGATACTGGTGATCTCTGCCTGTATGGACAGACACATTTGTCATGTAATCAGACCAGTGGATGTTTAGAATTGTACTGAGGCAGCGCTGATGGAAGCGTTCGAGGAGTCACAGGTGGTGGCAGTAGATGACCTATGATTCAGACCCATATAGAAGAGTAGACAGTACAACAGCTCTGTAGACACTAATCTCTGTACGTTTCTTCAGGTGTTTATTGTGTCAAACTCTTTTATAGAGCTTTCAAAAAGCACTGTATGCTTTTGCTAACCTGTTGTCTCTTTATCAGTCTTACTTTCTGAGGAAATGATGCTTCCCAGATAGCTGAACTGCTGGACTGACTTAAGCCCTGATTCACCTATGGTGCTGTGGGGATGATGGAAGACTTCCTGAGGTGCAGGTTGATAGAGAACTTCTGTCTTCTTCAAGCTGACTTCCAGCCCAAAGAGCTCAGCAGCCTCTGCAAAGCAGGATGTTAAGTGCTGCAGAACTGCTTCTGTGTGAGCAACGAGGGCGGCATTGTCAGCAAAAAGCAGCTCATGGACAAGGTGGTTTAGGGTCTTAGTATGGGTCTTCAGTCGCCTTAGGTTGAATAGGCTTCAATCAGTACGATATCGGATGTAGATGCCGTTTTCTTCAGCAAAGTCTGCCGTGGCCCTTTGGAGCANTGATGGTAGTTCCCCTTGTTCCCAGCAATGCACAATGAGCGCGTGAAACTTGTCATGGAGTGCTTGGCCTCCATGCTTCCAAACTTAGGGTGGGATTCCATCAACCCCAGCTGCCTTGCCAGTTTTCACCTACTGTATGGCCTTAAGAGTCTCTTCCATAGTAGGGGCTAGATCCAATCCATTTTTCACTGGTTGTTGTGTAATGTGCTGAATTGCTGAGTCTTGGACTACACGGTTGGTACTGAAGAGAGTCTGAAAATGTTCAGACCATTGATTCAGGATGGAGGTTTTATCTGTGAGAAGCATTTGGCCATCTGCACTGAGTAGGAGGCTTTGAACCTGATGTGTGGGTCCCTACACTGCCTTCAGAGCCTCATAGAATCCTCTGTGGTCACCCAAGTCTGCACATAGTTGAGTCTTTTCTGCTAGGCTGATCCACCACTTGTTCTGGATGTTTCAAAGTTTCTGTTGGAGCCTACTACATGCAAGATGAAAGGGTGTTTTTCTTACCTGACAAGATGGCTGAGTGAAGGGTGCTTGGTGAGCAGTTCTCTTCTTTGTCAGCAATTCCTGGATTTCTTAATTGTTTTCATCAAACCAGTCTCTGTTTCTCTTGGAGGAGAACCCTAAGTATTCTTCACAGAACTGCAGGATGCTATTTTTAATATGCTGCCAAAGTGCTTCAGGAGAGGGATCTATGGGATGATCTTCAAGTCCAGTTTGGAGGTTTATCTGGAAGTTGTCTCTCACTGAAGCTGTTTGAAGATTGCTAACAAATGGGCCTCCTCCTTGGAATGCCGCCCCTCTTAGGTTTGGGCTTAAAGTGAAGGTTAAGTTTGCAATGCACAAGGCAGTGGTCTGTTTGACATTCTGCACTAGGCATCACTCGGGTATGACAGACATCACAAACGTTTCTCTGTTGCACTAAGACATAGTCGATGAGGTGCCAGTGCTTGGATTGAGGATGCATCCAGGTTGTCTTCAGGCTGTCTTTCTGCTGAAAGATAATGTTGGTGATGGTGAGCTGCTGCTCTGCACAAAACTCTAGCAGGAGGCATCCGTTGTCGTTGTCGTGTTCCAGCACCATGCTTGCCTAGTACTCGTTTCTAGGCTTCATAGTTCTTACTTATTCTGGTGTTGAAGTCACCAAGGATTATGATCTTGTGATCTGCAGGAACCTTTTGGGTAAGGCAGCACAGGTTGGTGTAGAATTTGTCTTTTTCATCAGGATCAGCTTGGAGAATTGGGGCATAGACACTGAATGTGGCGGGAACCATATCGAATACATATCATTCTTGGAAAACGAACAACTTGGAGCAGGACAAGAAAAAGAACATACCGAAAAGATCACCGCCTCGACTATGGAGCGACGACGGCGAAGAAGAGTCCCCTGTTTAGTTATTGTATTGTGAAATGTGGTTTTTTGATAGTTGTAATAAGTATTATTAGTGTTGTAATAACTAGAAATGTTCCCATTGGATGTTGTGTTTTAGATACGTGATAGGATTGGTTAAGGGTCATGGAAAGTTATGATTGGATTGCACCAACTACCATATACAGTAACCTTCTACATTGTTCTATCCCTATTTGTACATGTTCTGCCCCCTGTTCCATATAAGGTGTGTGCTCCTCCCTTGGATCCTCCCCTGCTTTCCTTTTGTGTCACGTTCCCTCCTACCTTCCAGAAGCCTCTCCCTGAACCCTATATAAACCCTGAGCTAGCCCTCAGTAAACGCCATTCTGCCTTCACCCTTATGTGGAGTCCCTTTTTCCCTTGAGAGGAATCTGGCAACTGAAGAGAACAACATGTTACTTGTGTAATGGATGCATAAGCAGATAATGTGATCGGAATGACCTGTTGGCAAATTTTCAAGTTTGGAGGCAATAGAATTTCTAATCATGGAACCAACTCCTGCAATAAAAATGAGGTGAGGACTAATCTGGTTCTGTGAGGTGGTGGGGTGATTGCCTTGGTGTCACTTTTAGCATTTTTTTTTCTTTTGTTTTTCCTTTGTGTATTCAATTTTATCTTGAAACATGATTTTCTCTTGCTTTTACCTTTCTGATTTTTTTCTCCCACTTTGCTCTGAGTGAAGGAGTGAGTGACTAAGTGGGGCATTAGCTACTGACCAGGATCAAGCCACTGCATACTCCTACCTCTAAAGGTGGTCCATCACCAATATATCACATTTCATGTATCCTAGTTAAAATGTGATATAGATCCAGGACATGAGAAGTATGGCCTTGTGTCTGAAGTGCAACTTTCAGTTAATGAGTTACATTTAAGTGAATGTCTTGGGCCTTCAGAGTATATAGGGCTGAGGAAGACATACATCCTTTTAGATTGTTATCAATTCTAGTAGTTCAGGATTGCAGTATGTTCCCCTTCAGCTACTAAGTAATTCACTAGCATAGAAGCTAATCAAAGGAATATATGGAGTTTTACCTCTGATTTCTATTATAAATGTTTCAGACTGGGATGGACTACTAAAATGGCATCAGGCCTTCCAGTAATCAGGAAGAAGAAAAGTAGTTTAGTGAACCTATTTTATTTCCTGATACACACACAATATGCTGATAATTTCATATTATTAGTAACAAGAGTCTCAAAGTATTTGATATTTTTCATTTACAGTTCCAAGTACTGCTACTAAAAAAAAAAAAAAATCAGAATCCTAGATTAATTTATTCAAAATATTAACATGTATTTGTAATGGTAGGTGATTGCACCCTTCTGCAGTGTGCAACCATAGCTGACAGGTGACATTTGTTGATTGAATGTCATTACTGGCATTCTCTTCTATATTCCAAGTTCATGGTCCAACTCCATAAACTTAAACCAATAATTTAAAAGCCTAAATCTCCTGAATTTTCTCTCCTATGGCACTTTTATGATGCTTATGCAAGTATTTTAATATGGCATGTAACTCTGGTACATTATTGTTGTCAATAGTAAAGTGGTCCTAAATATTCTTTGGGATCTGAAGAGAAAATTGAACAATAGCCTTAAATGTAATAATGACTAATAAACTTACCCTATTTTGGATTTAAATAAGATGTCAGTCTTTATTGTTGAAATAAGTCTTTTCTAGCTCACTTGTCTACAGTTATGTGTGTACAAGTCCTAGGGTGCTCTTTGCTCTGCTCAAAGTCTGAGGAAGTTCCCTCCACAGTGTCTAACCCTTTCTAACTTAGCTTACTCTGTGTCTGCACAGGAGGTCAGGATTTAGCCCTAATATTATACAAAAACTTGTATAGGATTGAGGGAGCAGACACCTGGTTGTATTCCCTCAGTGCAATGGTGATGGCCGTATTCCCAAGCATTCTGTGTGCTCTAGCATAGTTTGACACCTTTGGGTAGCTGGAAGGGCTTTTTAACATCATACAAATTAATCCAGCCTGGGGCTGGATTAGCTGTAGTAATGGACAGCATATAAAGATTTTCAGGCACACAGCCATCTACACCTTGACAGGCTTGCTGCACTTCCAATAATTTATTAAATCTTTGACAAACTTTAAAAAAGACTGTCAAGGTGTTTCATCATTTTTTCTTCTTATGCCATTTTTAGTAAATTTATTGCACATAAAAAACCCCCGATCCCTAGGCATAGCCCAAGAGCTCTAGGACAAGTTTCCTCACTCTTCTGCCAACATGTTTCTGTCGTGCCCTGGAGTTAGCACCTGGATTGAGAGAGTAGTTCTCTTCATTTCCTTGGCCTCTCAGCTGACAGTATTAACAAGCTAATTAGTGAATAGAGGTGTTTGGGGTATTTTTATTATTATGCAGAGGTATTTTACTTCAAAAATTTTGTCTTACAATTATTTATAATAGTCTTTAGGATCTTACAACTGAAACTCTTCTTCACATGCACATCCTACTTTATGACTATAAGACTGTTTGAAAGTGTAATGCTCCTAGCAGAAGGAGTGTAATGTTGTCTGTTTTAGAGAAAAGGGCATTTGGAGTGTTTGGGAACAAAAACAGATCTGAAAAATTATACAAATGGGTGAAAAGAACAACACAGCTGAGTTTACTGTAGCATTCCTAACAACATTTCTTTTTACTTCTAAACTGTGACTAGGTCCTGAACATGCTCTCTTTTCTTGTGTACTTGAGGGTATTTTGCTAACAGAACTAAAAGCTGTTGCCACTTGTGAAGCGTTATTAACTTTGCTGACTTTGTAACCTTAGAGCAACTTCTGATTCCATTACAGTGGACAAGTCTTGAGCTTCTTATTCAGCTTTTATTGTCTTACTCAGACTAAAGGCTGAAAAATGGAATGATGGTAACAAGTTGAAATCTTTTATTTGCAGCATCTGCTATTTTAGATAAAAGTAAAACAGAAATCTCCACTGCTGTTTTCTCTTGGGAAATCTGGAAACTTACCTCTACCCTCAGCAAAGTCAGAGATTTTGGCCATTTATAGCTTTGGGCTGTTAAAATTTATTAATGGGATTTTAATATCTAAATAATCTGTCTGTTTCCATTCATCTAGATTTTTATTGTGTTTTTCAGTAAAGAAGTACAGGCCAGACAACAAAGTGCCATTTTTGAGAAAAGTAAAAACTGGAATTATCATGGAATATTTTATACAAACCACTGAAAATATAGAGGAATGGGAAGCTATAACACAGTTAATATATTTATGTGTCTTTTGCTGTGTACACATAAAGAAGGCAACACATGCTTTCCCCTAATGTTCACATAATGCCTGGAGGCTGGAAAGCCTAAGAAGGGAGATAAATGAAGTGGGAAGGAAGAGTGCAAATTGGCTGCAAGGCAAGTTGGTGGTTCATGATCCTTGCTTTGACTTTGATCTAGTCTCATTAATGAGCAATTTTGCAAAGCTGCAAGGGGTTCTCTGGTTGCAAGATAAATTCAGCTTATGTTGCCCACGCAGGTGTGTATGACATTGAATGTATGCATTCTTCCAAAAATGTATTCATCATTTAATTTTAATAACTTAAACTGTTGTGGTTGAACATCACTTCAAGAGATGAAGTATTAGATGTAAATATAAGAAGTTTTGAAGTGTAATACTTAAAGCAAAGGGGAAGAGAGAATACTAGATCCAATCCACAGTCCTAGATCCACTCCACAGTGGAATGAACAACTTTGCTGAGAAGATGCAAACTACGTCCCATTTAGGATTACAGCTAATAAGGACATGGACAGCTAGTATCACCATAATTTCTACAAGAATTTTGATCCCATTAGAAGGTGAATTATGTTGCATGTACAGTACTCCTCAACTGTCTGTAGTCTTTCTCTTACCTAGAAAAAAGTCTTACCAAATCAGTTCCTGAAGTCGTTTAGTACTGTTGACTAAAGTGTTGTACAGACCATTGCTAGAAAGTCAAGTGGAAAATCTCTTAGTCTATGCTCTCTAACTCTAAGTAAACTTATCTCCTTCAAAAGATCCATTTTGAAGAAGCAAGGACTCTGCATGCTTGTGAGATGGCCAAGGAAACTGAGAGAACTTATCTTTTTTTCTGACCTGTGAGATTGACACAAGACTGGAAAGAGAATCTGTTCAGAAGCTTATCTGATTCAAACAGAGGTGTAGGAGGTAGGTATCAGCATATTCATCTATATACCTTACATAGAAAAACAGAAGTGAGTGTGTGCAGGAATGGAATTGTCTGATGTTTGCTTGGGGTTTTTGTTCGTACAAATTAGCATCGTTAAATGCTGAATTAATAAAAATATGCATGCCAAAGAAGTCATTGTCAAAATTTCCTACACACAATCCAACATCTAAAGGCAAACAAGGCACAAATCCCACAAAATCAACTGTTTTCATTGTATGGGTCTGTTTTCCTCGGATGTTCATTACATTGTACAAGACAAGAAATTAAAAAAAAAAAAAAAAGAGAAAAGAGGTGTTATCATCTAATAATTCCAAGGTGATTTTTATAACAAAAATAGTGAAAAGATATGTGATTGGGAAATACCACCTCTGGTTGCAGTTCTAGTCCTGCTCTTTCCTAGCTTTCAAGTACTTGAAATTATACCACTTCTTAAAAAGTGCTTAAATTATTCAGACACACATAGTACTAATATGTCTGATTTTACCACTTGAAGCTTGTCATTTCTAAGCTGTCACTTGAGATATGTACTGCATGCTCTTTATGGAGTGTCTTGTAGCAATCTCTTAATTATATGTAGTTAATCACCTGATTAGTGGACAGACCAAATTAACATTTTTTATCCGACTACTTTTAGTTTTTCCAAAATTACGTAATTTAGGCTACTTTGATATTAATTATATTCTTCCTTATGCATCAACAAAAGGCAAGTTAAACTGCACTTGCCACCTAAAATATGGTTCTCCTTGTAAGTAAGTGGTTAGGAAGTATAATTAAATTCATTATGTAGCTTAATAAACTTTCTTTTTATTTATTCTCTGATTTCTTCAAGGTGACCAACTGGATGGAAAGAAGGTGACAAAATGTCAGCCTATTAACCCACACTGCAGAACTTGTTTCCTAGTTGTTCTGTTGCAGGAGTATATCCATTATGTAGAGATATCCAAATGACATATGAAAAGTATCAATGCGTTCAATAAAATCCTTAATTTCCTCCAAATTCTCCACGTCTAATAACTGATGTTTATGTTGAGCTATTATGTGTACCTTAATTCTGCTGAAAGCTAAGCATCTTAACTGTGCTTTATATATTTAATTTAGGTCTCACAGTCCTACAGGCAGACTACTGCAAAAATACAACCTGATAAGTGACAGACATATAAACTGCATTATTACAAAACTTTAAACCCACAATATATGGCTTTATTTATGAAAGAACAATTAAAATACAACTGTTATCTTTATGAAATTGAACTGTAGTGCTCATTTGAATAGAGCACTTAATAGGTGACTAGGGCTACCGGAATATTAAACTGGAGACTGGAGTACTAAACTTCATTTCTTTCACAGCAAGTAGGAACTATTGAAAAAGGCTAGTGATATGATATACTTTGAACTCCACAATAACTGATGCAGTATAGGAAAGCCTTCAAACTTTAGCTGATCACTTATGACCTACATAGTGATAAACCAGCATTTGTAAACAATTTTAAAGAAGAACTGTGGTAAGCAAAAGGGTTACAAAGAAAAGGTGAGTAGATTACAAGGCAGCCTCCTTGTGATAATCAGTCAGCAGTGCATGCTATAACCTAGAAAGGTAGGGCTAGGGCTTTGAAATGTATCTTCTGGACTCAAGAGACAAAAGAGGAAAGCCATAAAAGCAGTAAGTCTGGTCCTGCTGCCATTCAAGTGAACAGCAGAACTAGTATTTACACTTGCTGGATTTTGGTCCATAGAGAATTCCCTGATGATAACGCCACCTGCTAGCAGGTCTGTGAATTGTACCAGGCAAGGACAGGTGGTCCTCCAGAGGACTTACTCTAATTCTAATATTAGCGAGAAGTATCACTGAGGTACATCTAACTAGATATTTTGAAAGAAAAAGACATTATATGAACCTGTGAATTAATGTGGAACTACCCAAGACAGGCAGTGCGGCCAAGGAGGTGATGATACATAGGACATGGCATGCATGTTTTCTAGAACAAGTACCCAAGGAACTTTGGGAAGAGTTAGGAGAAACATCATACCAGATTTGGCCAACAAGTAAGGGTATAAGTCCTAAGATTGAATGGAATGCAGTTAACATAGCTCTTCCTTTCTTTATTAGTCTCAAATTCATTAATATAAATTGGTTTATATGTATAATGTATATTAGTTTCCCAACCTTAGTAAGATAATCATTAGCCACCAAATTTACTTTTTTCTTCACCTTTGTTGCTAAAATACTAAAACAAGGGGTTAGCCAGGGTGTTTGAATGAATCTGTCTCCAGAAAGAGGTAGAGAACAAACTGCAGTTAACTCTTTTAATATAAAAATCATCAGACTAAACATCATCATGGTAGAATAGGTTTCTTCTTAAAAAAGCTATTATTTATAAATGTATCTCCTCCTAAATTGATTACAATTATTTTTCTGAGTAATTTGTATTGTATTTTCAGTATGACGATGCTCACAGAACCAAATAGTGATACACTGTCTCTTATGGTGCCAGAGATATATTGATGTTTTTAGTCTTTAGCTTAGAAGCTGTAGAGTTTAAATGCTTATCTAGGAAGTGTATAAGTAATACCTGAATCAGGAAAGAATGACACCCATAATATCTATCTTACAGTTTGCACAAATTAAATTATATTAATATTTGCATACTATTAAATTACAAATTGTCTATTCTGACTGCTTTAATGACTTGTGTGGAGTGGGACTTCATTTTGGGGGGGACAGTATGGACTTGGTGAGCTCACGGTCTGGCAGAGTCAGAAGCCAATGGAGATCAGAAAACCGCGGCTCTTCCCAGTGGTGGTGGTGGCCTGTGGTGTTACAACTCACATACAAAGTAACTTACTTTAGGAACACGCTGGTAGTTTCTGAGCCCTTTTAGGTCTCCTTAAGTTCCCACTGCAAGGATCTCCACTCAGTTAAATATGAAAGAACATGAAATGCATAGGATGATTGTACTTGGTCAAGTCCCAGAAGGTGGGGTTTTTCCTGTCAATTACAAAGTAAGAAATACAAGAAATTACTTCACCCTTTCAGGACAAAAGATTGAAAATCTTTTTAGATTTTAATTTAATTTTAAATTTAATATCTGTCCTCCCTCAGACAAAAAGGAAGTTGTGCTTGGATTTTAAGGATGCTTCACTAGGTAACAAAGTCTTCCATCTTCTTGGCCAATCAGATTTGTGATCATTATTGATTGCACAATAGGTTACTAGCTTACTAATTTTTAATATTTAATTCAGTAAAATTTTAAGGTATATTTAGCTGTCTTTTCTTGTTCAATAGAAGTTAGGAAATGCCATAATGTTTTTTTTTTCCAGATATCCCTTACAAATTTGTGTTAAACTTAGGTTGTACTTGATATATTGGACATGGAGAGCATAGGATAGCTCACAAAGGGAAAGATAGGTAGGCCAGTATGTCAGAGGGTGTGGGGTTTGTAGTGTGAAGTCCCAAGTTTCTTTGACCAAACAAAGTTTTTCTACAGTTTTCTTATCAAAAGTATGTTTCATGTCGATGCAGATAGAAATGCCATTTGTCTGAGAAACAGAACAAATGGGAAGGTTCACTAAGACTGCCTGAATTCTTTTACGGCAACTTCTTTTTCTTTTAAAATATATTTACCAGATGTAATATGTTCTGTGTATAGAAGACCAGCATCTCGCAATTAGCATATGCTTATACCTCCCAAGAATTGCACTTGAACATAACTGTTAAATAACAATCAGTTACTTTAAATCCTACAGATATTGAACGACAATGTGAATATTTGCTTTCAGTAGTGGGTAGAAGCTACTTTCAAAATTTTTTTTTTTAAATTTTTATTTTTTTTTGCTGATTTATAACAAAGTCTATGAGTCTTACAGTTGTTTTTTGTGTGCATGTGTATAGGCATGTTTGAGTGCACAATCATCCTGAATGTTCGTGTTTCCTACTCCTTGGTGGAAAATTATGCACATATTAATTGTTGCATACCTAAAAACCCCCCACATGTAGTGAATAGGATAAATATGCACTATACTGTATTTTTAAAAGTTACTTTTTTTCACTCATGAGGACTATGCACAGAATATCCCCGTGTTTGTTTACAGCATTAATTATTAAAATTTTATTGTGGTAAAAATATTATTATGTTGATGATAAACTACAGTATAAGAACACAAATGAATTTTTCTTTTTTTTAATTCTTAAACTTATAATTCACTCCCAGGTTTCTGTCTGTCAAGGTGCTTGGTTTGAATGAATTACAATTACTTCAAGTAGGGCATAAAGGTATACACAGCCACAAACAATGCCAGTTTTACAAAACAAAAAGCTGAAGGCCAGAACGTATTACCCCCATTCCCCTGGCCCCAGGGAAAAATAAAAGGAGTGTGATTCTTCCTCATCAGTCACAAATAGAGGTAGCATCCCCTCCTCAAAACCTAGTTTTTTCATTCCAATATTATCTATTGCTGACAAAATATTCCTAAATACTTTCATTTTACAAGGTTTACCTTATTAGATCTGATATTTCTTACTGGTTCCTGATATTTTCACATGTTTATACAGTGCTTTAAAAATCATTTGGTGAGTGAAAAGCTCTTCACTTAACTAATTTCAATAGAATTAAATTTGTAGACTTGAGTGATAACTGATTTTTAATAAAAATACTTTTAAAATTCTCCAGCTCAATAAATTTTTTTTTTATTATAAGTATCAATATTATAAATGTTTCTTTCAATTAGTACCCATCTTTTTTTGTTTGTTTTTTACGTCTCTTATGTTTTCACTTTGGATTATAGGTCTCATTTTTCCCAAATGAGTGAAAAGTAGTTTTTATTTTTTTGACTTTGCTTGTTTATTGATTAAGTTGAAACTTATTTCTAAACAAAAAGGAATGCTTGCTGGAAACTTTCATGGACAAAAAAAAAAAAGGTGCAGGCTTTCACATTAACTATTTTTGCATGTATTATTCAGATGGTTTTGAACATGTCCTTACATTCACCAAATGACCTGATTTATGGTTTGTGTTGATTAGGCATCTTTTGGTGTTTCAGTTAAATATAACTGAGTCTATACCAAAGACAAAGTGATGCATGCAGAATTTGCATAGAGTACAGCAGTTTATACAAACTGGCTTTATAAAGATTGATCTGATAAGAATATAGGAAGATATGACTCAACTTTCATTCCATCTCAGATAGAGAGAAATGTGGGAAGTTTAATGCCAAACTGTGAAAAGATTCAGTAAGTCACCACAAATCACTTCTACTAAGCCAAAACTGGGTAATTTACACAGCACTTTGTGATCTTCAAACAATTTGCAGTGTGCAATTATTCATGCCACAACATGGGGCCACAGCATCCAAGCTGCCTGTTTGTTCTACAGCTGAAGCAGAGGTGTTTGAAAACTGCAAGAGCCTACCAAAGACCCAGAGATCATGGCTAATGTGACACCCCCAGGCCTAATCTTCTTAGAGCACTGGGATAAAATAAGTATCCATTACAAAATCAGCCTTCATCCTGCCCCCTTCTGTGCTCTGCCACTCTGATAGCCAACATGGAGACAATTGCATGATTCTGGGCTTAATCAGGTATTAGGAGCTAATGCAGTACGAGAAGAGGCTAATCTCCATATTTACTCCATCTGTACTTATGGACCTGACTTGCCTGCCCCCGATAGATCAAAAGGAATTGGCAAAAACCAGATTAGAGATGAAGAAAGGAGAGAGAAGTCCAAGAAGTGTAAGGGGCAAAATTCTCTGTTTTCCTCAGTTGTGTATATGTGTATTAAAGCCATGTGGTCTAATCCCATGGAAATACTTTCCATTGTATTTCTTTTTCTTCTCCTCCCCAGCCCCACCTTCTGTCTCCATCTTTAAAAATGGAAATTACCATTGTAGTTAAAATTATTGATAAGTGTACTGTGCCATTTCTAAAGATCAACATTGGCACAATTAAATTAGTTTGTTGGGTTTTTTTGTTGTTAGTGTTTTTCTTTTTTTTTCTAATATGAATTTCATAGAGTTTGGTTTATTATGGCATTTATTTATGACTGACACATGTGTAGAACTCTCTTCTGGATCCATTTTAAAATCTGATGAAAAACACATAACTAGGCAGAACTCATTCATTCCAGGTCTTTGTAAATGTTACATAGACAATGTACCCTTCTGTGACCTCAAGTTAAAATGAGTGTGAGAAAAGAAAAAAGAAGGAAAAAAGTCTTTGTAAAATTAGCTGTTTTCCATTTAGTGACTCAGAAATAACTGGTCATCATCTTTCTGCATCTTATCTACAATATCTTGGCATTCTCTTCTGAGTCTTTTGCTACAAGCAGATAGTTATGATTCCAGAAACATGGACAGATGGGTAAGGAAAAGAGAGCAAAGGAAATTCACACACTCACCACTGCTGGCAGTCACCTGCTGTTTGTAAACAGTGACGTGGTCACCAATAATGACCTTCAAGCTAGGAAATGCATGTACTAAACTAATTTAAAGGCTCTGGTCACCTTGAGTTGGTGATGAACAAGTTTTAGGAAGGTGGGATGCATTCCTTAGCAAAGAAAGAAGAAGCCTGTACTCAAAAGAGTGTTCAGATAAGCTGAGGACATTTCAAAGGGTGTGATGTTGTCCCTTTTGGAAAGCTGACAGACCCACCATTTTTTTGACTCCTTACAAACCCCAAGTGGTGCCAGAAGAGAGCTGTGTTGCTGCCGATTTTTGGCAATAGAGCTTACCTCATTAGAGTGGATTAAGTCATGATGCTGAGAAGGATAAAAGGTGAAAAGAAGAAACAGTGGATGGCGAACACAGAAAGCTCAGAGTGTCATTTGTATGCTGACACTATTATTGACTAGAGCCCATGTGGTTCACACTTTTCAATTACTGTCTGCTAGAAAGGTGGCCCATAATTGCAAAGGCTGATGCCAGTGCACCAAATGTCAAGGGAGCCTCCCTAACCCTCATCACCTTTTCTTGATGCTTGACTTGAGGATGTTCAAAGGCAAAAAGCCGCAGTCTGCAGATCTCCCTGAGGAAGAAAAATATGCCATTTAAAAAAAAAAAAAAAAAAAAAGATAAAACCCCAACGACTCAACCTCCCTCATTTAAAACCCTAGAATTAAATTCATTATCCTGTGACCTTATCCTTTACCCTCTGTATAGCTAGGACATCCACCGGCATTAGTGTGAATTACCCAGTGAAGATCCCGGGCAAGATCATGATTATTAATTTTGTGATGCTGAAATCACCCAGGTGCTGAACAGCACTTAACTGATATTAGTATTGGCAATGATTGCCAGAGATGCATTTTCACAAGATTTTTAAAAGGTGGAAAATGGGCAAACTTAGTTTTCCTTTAAACTCCAATAGATATTCTCACTACACAGTGTCACTCTTACTGAGATGCCTTACTTTAGCTGGTATTATACCCACCCTGCAGGTCCTAGAATAGCCTGTGCAGTTTCCCTCCCATTTACTTAAATGCTCAAATGCACTTTTTTGTTCATCTTTATTTTATTAGATGTGATTTTTCATAGCTTCAACTAAAGGAGGTATTAAATAAGACAAAGAACAGTAGCTGAAATATTTGACTCAACATTCTCAGCAAACAGAGCAGATCCAAAAATTCAGGGTTTTTTTTGCTATCATTAACAATCCACTGAATTTTACTCATGTATATCACATTTTTTTGACTATTTGAAACATTATTTTGATGATTATATTTCTTATCAGCAATAAATGCTGATGGATAATAAATGGAAAAATTTATATACTGTATTAGAAATTTTATATAACACTTGTAAGGTCAATTTTTAGTAAAAGTTAGTTTCTCTGTTAATAAAAAATACTTTTTTCCAACACTTTTCTGTTTCAAGTTCTTCAAAATACAATTTTAATATATTTATTTTTTATATTGAAACATTATACTGCAAACTTTTTTTTTTTTTTTAAGGTTACTGCAATATTTAGGCCAAATCACTGAATCAGAAGAGAATTTAAGAGTTTAACCTGTGAGTATTAGCATCCATTTTTTGAAAAACTGGGATGCATTGCCTTTGTCATGGAAGAAAACACTTTTGTCTTCTTTACAAGAATGTCAGGTTGGTGATTATTAGGTTGATTCAGGGCTCAGTCCAAAGTTATCTTCCAAACTTTTTTTTCCTCAAATTCATCTGTATAAATTTTCTGAAGAATTCTTTTGTTGACTAAGTGTCATACTGATTTTTCTTAGATCTAGATTTCAAATCCCAGAGACATCAAGTCAGTCTTCATTTACAGAGAGGGAAAACAAACGATTCAAATCTTACATGATGAAGTTTTAAGTAGCTAAAATTACACAGATTTGTTGAATTGAAATTAAGTCTAAATTGCATGCAAATCTTCACTGAGTTATATGACCAGTTGTTTGTAAATTAAAAATAGTTTAAGATACTCTCTAAGAGCATGATTTTACCATTATCAGAGAGGATAGCAGACAAAATTTTCCCTCCAAACTTTGTGTATCCTGTTCCTGCCCCCTTTGTCATGTGACTACTTTTTAGCTTTTAGTTTTGTTTGAATGATGAAGGTTTACTTAAGAAGAGTATTCGTATTGTTTTTTTGATTGCAATACCAGCTGTAGCTTGTATATAAATTTATAAATTATTTTCATCATCAGAAAAGTCTAAATCTGTTCATCCAGCCTTGAAGACTTTAATTTTACAGTGATCTTGCTTGACAATACTTTGTTTTCATTTCCTTCAAAAAGTAAAAAAATAATTTTAAACATAAAACTTCACTGAGAAACTTTCTATAAGTCAGATTGCAAAGTCCAAAAATGCTGTAACTTTTTTTTTTTCTCTTCTTATTTCCCAGAACTTAATTGCTCAATATTTTTGGGAAATCAGAGTGTCCTAGAGTCAAATTCCTTTCCTTTCTCAGACTTTGACCCCTACTATCAAGTCTGTTCTCATGAAAGTTAACAACTACTTTTTTCTCTCTGAATAAAAATTTTGATCCTGCAGTCCCCTGCAGTAACATCGTTGCAAATATGCTAGAAATATTTCTACTTCTCTTATTCATGAGCAAGTTATAAGCCAATGTTCTATAAAATCCATCATGGTAATGTAATTTTAGAATATAGGTACTTTGAATTCACCAGTGATGATCCTGTGATCAGACGGTAGGCTAAACTCTTTGAGTCGACTTTCAGAGAAAAAAGTTCTACACAAGATAAGGGGAAAAAACATGAGAAATTTTGTATTCTCCCTTGGATATTTAGTGGAAGATATTAAAAAATACATGCAAGTTAAATGTACACTGTGAAGTGGAACCCAGACAGAAGGTAGAAGTTGAGAAGTGTCCTACGCTTATGTCATACAGAGTAGCAGATGCAGCAGTTTCATGTGCAAGGAAGTTTCCATAAGAAAAGTTGAGGGGGAACACTTAAAACTCAGGCAAGTATTCAAAATTGGGAAAGTATTCAAAACTATGAGCCTTGTCATCAAAATTTTACCTGTCTTCCCCAGGAAAGAAATTAATTTAGATACCAACTCAGAATCTGAGTGCTCAGTTAATGGAAAAATATGATTTTGATTTACATTTTATGTTTTCAGTCTACATGTTAAAATCCTATAATCACTGTCTCATTTCCACTTTGAAATCTATTACACCTCAAATAAATGCATCTCTACTATAATATTAGACACTTTTCTTGAAAAGGAAACAAATGGAAGAATAAATTACTAATGGGTTTTATTTATTTATTTTTCCAACAAGAATGTTTATTGTTTACAATTTGTCTCAGAATATTTTTTTGTGATTAACTCCTGGCCTGCCTGTGACAAATGAAACCTAATTTCTTGTTGAAATTATGCTTTGTTGGGCATACATATTATATTTATATGATTATCCTTAAATGTGTGAGTATAGTCCCTGAGTTACCATATTGGTTTTTTTTTTCATATACAGATTAAAAAAAGTATTCTTAATCTAGGCTGGAAATCTGTTATTGCTCTGAGTACTTGTACCGGTGAATGACTGTCAAGACACAAGAACAACAGTGGAAGTTCAGCTTACCTTAAAAGAGTTCATCAAACATAAGTTTGATTGCTTTTTTCAAGCAAACTTTCCTAGACTTTTTTTAGGCACCTTCCCCCCCCC